>OY744468.1:837404-943652 GCA_963556145.1 Hygrocybe punicea | reverse complement strand
ACACTTGTCGTTTTCAACAACGACACGACAATGGGTGCGGATGCCAGAGCACCCCAGGTAAGTATTCTATTTATCTTGTTCATTTATTCTACTGATTATTTAAATACTTGTAGGGTTTTTTTCCCGCACCCTCGTGCCAAACGAACGCGAACAAGGCAACTGCAACAAGTCGATGCAGATGCAGGCGACAAGGAGACGGTGGACACAGGACGACACAGGACGACTGGGATGCGGATGACGGGGTAAACGAACAAACGCGACGACGGTGCAAAAGGGGAATACGACGACGGGAACCGGGAACCACGACAACGGGCAGGGGCAACGAAGACGAGGACAGCGGGCACGGGCACGGGCACGGGGACGACAGAAATGAGGACGACCGGGACGGCAGAACGGGACAACGAGGACCACGGAGCCCAACGATGATGACGATGGCCCCGCCAACGCCAACAGGGCGGCCAACACCCAACAACGCTGATGACGGCCCCACCACGCCCAACCATGACGACAACGGCCCCACTAACGCCCTAAAGACCCCCAATGAAGACGGTGGCCTCAACACTGCCCAAGCCACACCCAACAGGGCCGCCAACGCCCCACCAACGCCCCAAAGCTGCCAACACCCAACAACGACGGTGACGGCCTCACAAAGGCCCCCAACGACGATGGCGGCCCCAACAACGCCCAAGCCACACCCAACAGGGCCGCCAACGCCCCACCAACGCCCCACCAACGCCAAAGGGCCGCCAACGACGACGACGGCCCCACCAACGCCCAATGACGACGGCAACGGCCCCACCAATGCCGTAAAGGGCCCCCAGCCAACGCCCAACGACGACAGCGGCCCCACTGACGCCCAACACGGCCCAACGACGACGGCGATGGCCCTCACGGCCCCAATGACAAGCCCACCAGTAGGGCATCAACACCTCGCGAAACACGCCGCCGCATCAATTGATGCATGTGCCGGCCTCGCGAGGTATGTAGCCTTCTTACTGGGTGTGGGACTGATGCCACCGGCATCAAAAATGAACTGAATGTTCCCTTATAATAAACTTAAATATATATGATTGCTTAGAATAAAATTACAACTATACTAGGACCTTTAAAGTCACCAACCCCAGACCCATGCCCAAGGATAGTGGAGATGCCACCCTCCCCACTGGTGACAGTCAAGGCTAGATTTGAATGCTCACAACCATCCAGAGGCTGCACCCAAACCAGGACTTCCGTGCCCTGGCATCAAGCAGAGAAATTCGGCTCTCTCTGCCGGGGTGAGTGGACTGGAAGTCAAAGAGCACTGGGGGCCAAACATGAAGGTTTCGGGGTTTTTAATTGAAACTGAACAATCACATGATCTTAAACATGTGATTTTTGACGTGGCTAATTCCCAATCACATGACCTTAAACATGTGATTTTTGATGTGAGAATTAGCTATGTCACTTATGAGTTTACTCCAAGTCTGAGTTACTACACTAGCAATCTTGCACAAACTCTGTTTCAACTTTCTGAAGTTCATTCAAGCTCTTACCCACTCTTACCCTCTAGTCTACCATATACTGAACAATTGCCTGAGCTACTGAGGAAATTCAGACAATTCTCAAGGCCACTACAACAAATATGTTCCTACCACAAACTGCTAATATTGTTTTGGAAAAAGAATGGTGCAAAGGTGGACTTGTTAAAATTGTTCTACTTGTACTGGGATTGAAGGAATGGGGAATTCAAATTCATGGGAAGGCAGCACATGAAAAATGGATAAAAGTTCAGCTAGAGGTAAAGTCAGTGTTTCAGAAAATTCTATCTGCTGAAAAATTGTAAGTGATTATTGGTGGATATGGTCAATAAAAACACTAATATCAGAAATTAGAAAGGAGTCTAAAATGCATATGGATTAAGAAGAGGCAAATGAGGAGGGCCATCAAAAAAGAAATGACAAGGCATACATATTTATTGCTATTTGTAGGTATTTTGGCACATGTGAAATAATCACAAGATTTTGATGTTTTCAACATCAAAATTTAACTCTCTCAGTTTTCAGCAGAATCAGATGATTAGATTGGTTCACTTGTCACTTCAGTCAACCACCTAGCCCCAACTAACTAGATGTAACACAACTCTGTAGGTGTTCCATCTAAGTGTTCATATAACCATGGTTCTCCCAAGGACAATTTATTGCCCCAGGGACATTCTGACTGTAGGCAAGCGTAGGGTTATATTTTTATCCCTAGGGACAATTTCCAAAGAAGAGCAAGGGCTGAATAGTTATCCCAAGGGATGATTTTGACAAAGGATCATGGCCTGAAATATCATCCCATGGGACATATTATAATACCATCAGGGAGAATATATATTTTCCTGGGATATATTCTCAACCAGGTGTTGCCTCAGCTCAAGCTGATGTTTTTTGAAAAATGGCTATAACATTGTAAATAAAATAGGTAAAATTATGAAAATATTTGTGTGCATAGATTAAAAGGCCTAGGGACTGTAATTCCATCCCTTGGGATATTTATTTCGTCCCTTGGGATATTTATTTCGGAGCCCTTTCAGCGTATCTTTCCCATGATACATGGGTCAGCCGAGATGGACAATTCCCACTCCAAGTGGGCTGGCTTATCTCGGCCAACCAATATCTTTCTCCAGGGCAGATGGCTTGGCCGAGGGTTCCATGTTCGGAGAAGCATGGGTTGGCCGAAGCAGAGGGATATATCGGCTGGCCATGGAACATGGATTGGCCGACTGCGCTGGGTATCTTGGCTGGCCATGAAAGGTGGATTGGCCAACGGGTCTGGGTATTTCAGCTGGCCATGGAACATGGATTGGCTGACCGGACTATGTATCTTGGCTGGCCATGGAACATGGATTGGCCGACCAGACTACATATCTTGGCTGGCCATGAAAGGTGGATTGGCCAACCTGGCTGGATATTTCGGCTGGCCATGGAACATGGATTGGCCGACCTGGCTGGGTATTTTGGCTGGCCATGGAACGTGGATTGGCCGATGGGTCTGGGTATTTTGGCTGGCCATGGAACAGTGTTGCCACAAATGCAACAGGTGGGTTGTATCTGTTCATTTAGCCTGCTCTGAACATACCCACCTTACATCTTCGGACTCTTACCCACCCCTTGCCATGTGCCACAGATTTGGTACTTGCTCCTCTATCCTTGTGTTCTGGAATTTATCAATATTCACAATTCATCATATTCTCCTAATCACGTCCTGCACCGACTTGCAATCCCCTGAGTCATCTACTTGTAATCCACATTGCTATTTGTTGCCATCAATCATGTGATTTGTCATCATCTCATGTTCACCACGAGGCATTCTTCCATTGTTCCGGACAACGACGTTCTGCCTTTGTTCCAGACAACGACATTTGCCTTCATTCTCCTCAGTTTTTGCCTAAATGAAGTGGATCACCCCAGAATTTACTAAGATCCTTGAGGACGGTTATCCTGATTTTAGGAGATCCACTGGTGAAGATCGTATTCGTGTCCTGAAAGGGATCAGGAAACTTTAAAAAAAATCAGCACAACAAACCAACACACAATGGCCCCCAAATATGCAACAGGTCTGTATATTCTAATACTACCCTTCAGATAAGCCTAACAGCATTATACCATGAATACAGAAAATTCAAACTTGGTACCACAATCATTGGTCAAAATTGGAGAGCGACACTGAGGATGCTCAGAAATATACAAAGAAGTGGAATGCAAGGTTGGTTACAAGAGAAAAGATGACCAAGGAAATCGACGCTAGGACGGTGGAGCTGTCTGGAGAAACCGGAGGAAAGCCCGGCTACATCAAGCACTATGGCAAAGCGTGGAGTGATATTTACGGTTCCTTGACCGAAGAGAAAAAACAAGAATTTGAAGCTCTTGCCGACGCCTGGAACCAGCAAGGTCCACCCTTGGAAGTCAAATGACGGTACTAATAATCTTCTTTCGTCTGCATGATGCTAATCTTCTACCTTATCCAGCTGAGCAGCAAAAGATTTCGGTAAGACGGCGATGAAGTTTATGAAGGACATAGATGAGCAGATGGGAGTAAAAATATTCATGTTGGTGGGATATGAAGACGAAGATGGGACTGTAACCAAAGGAAAGTGGGTCTATTCCTGCTTTGTGTCAATCACGTACTTATCTTCCCTTCCTGTGAGGTTCGAGACACCGGCCCCGGTACACAAGAAGTTCATCGGCGTCTTCAAAAATAACGGGGATGACATTTGGACCAAATGGGATGAACATTTGGGGTCCCTTTTTAATCATGACGGTACGATTAGCCATTGTTCCATCTTTCCCATGTAATGTGTTCCAGATGAATCCGATGGAGCGGAGACTGACAGTGAAGACGATGATGGTGGTCCAACGACCAGATATGACAAAAGCCTGCCGTTCAAGCTTGAGATCAATGAGGACGGTTTTCCTATGGTACCGAATGTGTCAACTATGTCATTGGTCGATGTAAGAAACATGTTTAGATCACTGATGACCATGTCATATCATACGTACCTCGATGTTGGCCAAGCTTACTGTACTCATATTCATTTGAAGGTCAGATGTGCAACAACAGCGTCGTCGCTGTTCCATGGGGAAAAATTGGACAAAATCGAAACCAATACATCGAGGACATCTACTTTCCCTCTCACGTAGAACTACGGGAACCGTGGAAAATGAAACTCGATGAACTTCGGACCGTCCACCAATTTTGGTTGCAACGGCAGAAACTCGGTGAAAAACCATTCTGATTTAAAACCGTCCTGAAGACCGACCAGCGAGCACCAAATGCATTCGTGCAAAAAAAGAAGAAGTTCCATGCTGCTGCTGCTTTGGCCAGGACCGATTGTTCGGCGCCATCAAACTCCAGTAGGGAAACGACATCTATTCCTGCCGGAGCTGCACAATCGAGTGCTATGGGAGCTGCACAATCGAATGCTATCGGACCTCGCAGATCCAAATCGAATGTTCCAGCATTAAAGACAGTCCACCCCAAGAAGAAAACAGAAAATGCCGCCAATTCCAGCAAGGGAAAACAGAAAGCAGTCAGTAGCGAAGAGGGCGACGATAGTTGGAGTGACGAGAGTGCAAGTAGTGGTAGCTTTGATGGACGTGGTGGCGACAGCGAGATGGATGACGATACATCGACGTTGAAGCTTCTGTGGACGAAAAAGAAGACGGAGAGACAAGCAAAGCAAAAGGAGCAAGCAGAATTGGTAGCAGCACAGAACCGAGAGATGGCAAGACAGTTACAAGAAGTACAAGAGCGGGAGACGCGAGAGGCCCAGGAGAGGGAGGCACGAGAGGCGCAGGAGAGGGCTGAAGGGGAGGCACGCGAGGCACGAGACGCACAGGACAGGGAGGCACGAGAGGCGCGGGAGAGGGCGGAACTGGAGGCACAAGAGGCGCGGGAGAGGGATGCACGAAAGGGCCGGGAGGAGGCCAGGAAGAAAGAGGCACGAGACGCCCAGGAGAGGGTGGCACGAGAGGTGCGGGAGAGGGCTGAAGGGCAGGCACGCGAGGCACGAGAGGCACAGGACAGGGAGGCACGAGAGGCGCGGGAGAGGGCGGAACGGGAGGCACAAGAGGCACAGGAGAGGGACGCACGAAAGGGCCGGGAGGAGTCCAGGAAGAAACAGGCACGAGACGCCCAGGAGAGGGAGGCACGAGAGGCGCGGGAGAGGGAGACAAACGAGGCACGGGAGAGTGATGTTGCACAACAAAGACGCCCAGGGAAGTTGGACAGCTCAAGAAATGCTGGTAAAAATGCGAGGTAAAGCTATGCCGTTTGTGGGGATGCAGCTCACAATTTGCATTACCACAAGCAGTCAACCCTTGCGACGTTCTACACGGCGGAAATAGGCTTTGTTGAATGTGCCTAAAAAGGTGATATGTGGAATAAATCATAAATATATAATACTTGTGACATGTCACTTGTGCAAGGCCCAACGTGACATAACATTTTCCTCTACCCATGCCTCTCAATGGTTCGGTGTTTATTACAAGGAATACATTTAACAGCAGAGGAGGCAGATGATGCATTGCGATGTCAGGAATATACATGAGTAGGAAGCAGTATGAATGATATGATCCTCCCGGCTACTTACGACGGCGTTTCAGGTCTGTGGAATGTAGTGGTGAATCTGTGTGAGTGATCATATCAGTGTATATACAAGCTGTTGAGGCAATTTATCGTACCCGAGTCTTCCCTCCGAGGACGTTTCACAGGGGGTGTCGGGGGTTGGGGTGATCCATCGAAATCATTATACACTGCATCACTGCCAGATGAGATGTCCATTTGATCGTCATCCTGTCCCTCGTCACTGTCCACACTCTGGGCATTTAACTTCCCCACCATCTCATTTCGATCCTCCTCCTCTTCGTCCTCCTCCTCTGCCCCATCCCCATCCGTCTCCTCCTCCTCTTCCTGCAGCTCCCCCTCCTCCTCCTCCTCCTCCTCCTCCCCCTCCTCCTGCAGCTCCCCCTCCTCATCCTGCAGCTCCCTGTCCTCCTCCTCCTCCCCCTCCTCCTGCACCTCCCCCGCCTGCACCCCCTTGCCCTGCACCACGCCCTCCTCCCCCCCTTCTTTTCCTGCTGCTTCCCCTCGTCACGGTCTACATCTTCCTCATTTGACATACCCAGGGGCATGATTAGACCGTCCTCATTCCACGAAGCTGTGTCATTTGAATTTCCCACCTGCTCAGGTGGATCCTCCTCATTCGGGCCAGCGATGTCCATTTCTTCTCCCGCATCTTCCCCAGCCACGTCGGCTGAATTTCCCACCGTTACAGGTGGATCCTCTTCCCTCTCAGTGTCCACAGCCATGTCATTTGCACATCCAACCGTTGCAGGTGGATCCTGGTTTTTCTCTGTGGCTACCTCTTCGCCAGCTGCATCCACTAAATCTCCCACCTTCCTAGATGGATCATCCGCCTCTTCCTCACAATCGGTGCCCTCCCCTTTGTCGCGCTCATTGTCTTTCGCCTTTTCCCATGTATCTGTGTCATCCTGTACCTCGCCTTCACCGGTAGTTGTGTTGACGAGCAGAATTGGATGAGGTGGAAAATCTAAGCATTCAACAAGAATGGGACTGATGGGTTCCACTGGACGGGTCTGAATGTGTATTTTGGGGCCGGTCCAGAAGAATTCCGATGGTGGGATCTGAAGCAGCTCATTCAGCTTTGGCACCAAATCTGGCCAATCGTTTTGAAAATGTCGGCGGACCGCTGACTCAACAGCTTTGGCTGTGCAATGTGCTGGTGCCTTCACAACCCCATCCTTGTCCCATTTATACCCAACAATTGCAGGAGATAGTTCCAAAAGACTTCATTGGAAAATGTAAGAGGGGCTGATCCAGTGGTCTTCCATGAAGACAACAAAATGTTCCGCAAACCAGATTTGGAAACGTCTATATCTGCATCGTGCAATATTCTGTTCCTCATGAATGTCAGCCGATATGGTATGGGTGTAGAACTTCCTGTTGATGATATCCGCAAGCTCGATCAGGTTTCCCACAATCACAAGGTCGAGGAAGCCATCTTCGGTTTCGATCTTGGGCATATGAGACTTGGTGAAGACAGTAGCTGTGCAGTGAGCATTTTAATCTTCAGGAATTTGTAAACCTCGCCCAAAGTAGCTCACATGATGATTCGTGGTTCCCCGTGAAGTACTCCATCCACATGGTGAGAAGTTGGCGCAGAAATGTACGTGTCACATTATGCTCCGCGTTTGTGATGGTATGACTCATCACGAAAGTATGGATAATCCCATAACAGGTATCCCGTATAGTTGACGTCGCATAGAGATGATGCCCATTCACAATGGAGTGCTCCACACCGAGGACATAATGTGGGGTGCACGGCCTCATGTAACTGTGTGTTTCAGCACACATCCGAGTTGTCATGAAATATATTCCCACTTACAGCACTGAACCCTTTGTGAGCAGTAATCCTTCTGCTTCCCACAAGCCTTTCCCACTATGTTTTCTCGGCTCCCACTCCTGAGGATAGGCCTTGTTAGTCGCAAGATTGCCCACCTTCCAATCCCATTCGGCATCCCTTCGAGGCCTCATGAGGACCCAGTACTTTGCGCCAGTCCTGACAATAACCACCATGCCAAAGCCATCATCATCTACGTGTGTCCAAGAAATGGCTCGAGCTGTCGCTGCCGTTCCCCAAGCCAAATCGTCGTTTAAAGGCTGCTCGCGGACAAACCCCGGTCGGCCGCGGGTTTCGTGCCAAGCAACCTCAGATGATGAAAAGGACCTTTTCACGAATAGACAGGTAAATCTCGTGTTCAATCTTCGAAACAAGGTTGCTCACCGAAATTTTGGAGGTGGGTCCAACGTCATATGACCCATGGGAAGGTCAAGGAAATTGAAAACCCTTTTGTTGTCAGGGTCAAGCACAAGCTGATATAATGTCTCCAATGTGCCAGGTTTGTTCATATTCTTGATATTAGGCACCAATCGCAATTCAGCAACTAACAAAGGCACTTTAGTCGCTATGCCCAGACATCGCTCCGGAAACGGACCTTGCACTGAACGAATGGACGACAAAGACCCCAATGTCTCCAAACCTTCCCTATCAAACTCCACTGTTTCTACAGGGGCATTGAACACAAGGATGTGACGATGATGAAAGATTCCTTGAATTGTTGCAGCATCCATCGACTTGAAGATGTTCCATTCCACCACGAACACACATGATGCATGAGGATCATACATTTGTTCTCTTGCACTGGGCAGCCGATGTGGAGGAACCCCATCAATGTAACTGGATCGGATCATTTCATATGTTTCCCGCAACAATGCATGTTCCACTTTTGCCTGTATCGTGCTTACCAGTTAACAATCAAATGGTACAAAAATCAGACATCAACGTACAACGACGGATGGTGAATAGTGCACATGTTCAACGGGTTCGTGTACAGCGTCACCATCATACATCGTGAGATGAACACCCTCTGATGCTCGCTTTATGAATCATCAGTGGGGTGGCATGTTATCGAACAACAAAAGACACACAATTGGTGCTGGACGGCTGAGCAAATCAGGTTCCCCATAATCCTATCAAAATATTCATTCATGACAAATGACACGTTCTTGAATCACTTACATCTCCGGTGGAGTGGTACCGAGGACGCTCAAGGGATCACTACGGAATCGGGGTCTGGATGGGATGATGGAATGGGACGACTCTCGCTACAACAGGAAATGACTACATAAGGAGATCCAACCGTGGGACCTGGGTCACGTGATGGCCCAGGTACAACTACTACAAGTACCCCCCTCCTCTTTAGCAACGTCCTCGTTGCTAGGGGACAACCTCCTCATCACGAGTCGCGTCTGGGTCAGCCTCCTGGCCAATCCTCTCTGGATCCAAACTAGGCTCATCGGTGTCGGTGCTGCGCGGTCGAATGCTCTCGGCATGCGCCAACCTGGTGCCTGCCCTGGGCTCGAAGGTTCGAAGTCGGCGGGCGTTGAAGGTACCTGGTAGGGCAATGCCCTCCAGGGTTTCCAGGGAGTAGGAATTGCGTATTCGGGCTACGATGCGGCGGGGCACGGACCAGCGTGGTAGTAGTTTGCGTTCACTAGAGTAGACATTGATCAGGTCACTGCGATATACTTGTACTAGCTGGCCAGATTTAAATATAACTTCTCTGGGGGCGTGTTGGAGGACCCTGGTGTCGAAAATTGCCTTGCGGTTTGCTGCGTGGTCCACGGCGCAAGCGTGACCGTCTAACCGCTGTTGCTCCGCATAAGCGAGGTGAATTGCTATTGCAGTGTCTGTGGGTAGTGGGGTGGCTTCGGGGTCGTCTGGGGCTCGGGAGTTCACTGCTAAACCGAATAGTAACTCATTCGGGGAAAATTTTAGTGATGGAAGGATTCTATCAGATAAAGCTTTCACCGCAGCATCCAAATGTTGGGGCCAATTTTTTGGGATGTCGTTGACGGCCATTAGCTCATACTCATCCTCTCCGAGTCCGGGAGCGCACAGTCGTTTAAGGGTGTTCAGGAGTATCTTGTTTGATCCTTCTATGAGTCCGTTGATCCAGGGGGAGTACGCAGCTACGACATGGTGTTTAGTTCGGACACTAGCACAGTAGTTTCGCACCACGTCGCAGTCAAAGTGGGAACCTCCGTCGGTCATGAATACCGTGGGTGCGACGAATGCATTGCTGATTCGTTCCAAGCTTTCCACGGTGGCTTTTCCCGTGGCGGATTTGATCTTGAACACGAATAGTTTCCTGGAGAATACGTCAGCGTAGAGGCCTATCTTTGTGTACCCACCCTTTCCCGTCGGCATAGAGGTGTAGTCGCCTACGAGCAGCTCGAAAGGCTGGCTCCTGACGATTGGTCGGAGTAGGGCGTGGACGTGGGTGGTCCCGAAGTTCTTGCACCGCCCGCACTGGCGTATCGCCGTTGTTATTGATGCGTCGAGGAATGGGGTGCATATTTTGTCCAACAGCTGCATTTTGATTAAGTCGCGTCCCATGTGGGTTTTGTCGTGCTCCAATTTGGCGAGCGCCGTCGCCTCCGCTCTGGTGACGCACTCTCGGCGTGGTGTGGCCCTCGTGGGTGTGGGATTGCCCAGCTTCCACAGGCGTCCCTCCTCGATGAAGAAGTCTCTTGCTCGGTGGGTCGCGCGTCGTTTGTCACGCTCAGATGGGTTGTCGGGGTTGTCGAGTAAGGCATCTATGATCTCGACGAACACGAGTTCGTCTTGGAAGCGGTTGCGTAGCGATTGGTGGGTGTCAGGGGTGGCATCAGTTAACGTGAAGAGGTCGTAGGCGAGGCCGCGTGAGACCTCCCAGTCTGGTGAAACAGACCAGCTGCTCCCGTCCCCCGGTATCCTCGGGAGCTCTTCGTCTTTGCGGCTGAGTGCATCGCCCACGAGGTTCACTCTGCCCGGAATGTGGCGGACGTCGGTTATCTGGTGGGCTAGCACCCCGTCTCTCCAGCGTGCGTGGGTAGCGTTAAGGTCAGTGCTGTTTAGAACGTCACGCAGGGCCTGGCAATCCGTCTCCAGTTCGACGGGGAACCCCCAAATGATGTTGTCAAATTTGTCCAGCGCAAACTTGAGGGCCGCAAATTCGAGCAGGAATGGCTTGTAGCGTTCTTCAGCGGTGGAGGTGCGTTTAGAGGCGTATGCGATGGGGTGTAGGCTTGTTATTACTTTGCCACCGGGTCGTGTTACGCTCATCCTCTGGGAGAGGACTGCTCCGAAACCCTCTTTGCAGCCGTCCGTCATGACGATGAAGGGCGTTCCGTCAAACCGCGGCGCTGAGAGAACTGGGTTAGTGGTGAGGACTGTCTTCAAGTCGAGAAAACACTTCTTGTGTTTTTCGGTCCATCTATTGGCAAGCTTGACGCCTCTCAGCGCTGCGCGATATACTGATTTCCCGGCGTTTTTCGGTATGTCGGCGGAGCGTAGGAGGTCGGACAGTGGCTGCGCGAGCTTGGCGTAGCCCTGAATGAGATCTCTGAAGTATCCCGTTAAGCCGAGGAAGCTGGAGAGGGCGAGAAGGTCCGGTGGTGCTCTCCAATCGACCACGGCGGTGACTTTGGTCTCGTCGGCTTGGACACCGTCGGGTCCGACTTTGGATCCTGCAAATATAATTTCTGTCATGAAGAATTTTGACTTTTTCGCTGATAGGGATAGGCCTGTCTCGCGGACCCTTTGAAAGAAGCGCCGTGTGCGCTCTAGCATCTCGTCGAAGTCATCCCCAGCTGTTCCGCCATCGTCCACGAAAAGTTCGAGCTGCAAAGTTGTGAGTATGTCTCCGAGGGCCTGGGCTGTGGTGTGTGCAAAGGTTGAGGGGGCGCCGGTGAGGCCGAAGGGCATCCGTTTTTGTGTGAAGAAGCCGCGACCTTCGATGTAGAATGCTAAATACGGCCTGCTTTCCTGAGGGATGACGACTGCGTAGAAGCCCGACGCGAAGTCGAAGCCATGCACCCACCTGTGTCCGCTTAGGCGTTGCTGTTTTGCGCGGATGTCGCCCTGCGGCATCGGAAACACTTCCGTTACATTGTTTAGTGCTTTGTAGTTTTGGCAGAACCGCCACTTCGCGGGTTTTGTGGTTTCCAGGGGTGGTGTTTCGGGTGGCTGTCGTGGTTCTAGGTCGTGCGGTGGTGGGAATCCGTGGGCGGCGCATTCCTCGTTGACCCGGTACTGCAGTTCCTCCATTGGGAGTCCTGGGCCATCGTGGGCTTTGTGTCCCAGGGCGATGGGTGAGGCGCATTTCACGTCCTCCGGTCGTATTGGTTCTATGATGTCGGCGGCCAACAACTCGTCTATGGTTTTGTTGAGGAACTCGCGTTGTGCTACGTTGAACTGCCGTTGTCGAGGTACCCGTTTTGGGAACACTGTGTTGGGAGGTATGTGTATTCGGTGTTCAGCGCCGGGGACAGGGCTCACCTCGCTCACGGATAGAGCGAAACAGTCCGCGAACTCGCGAAGCAGGTCTTCCGTTTGTGTTCGTTGGGTGGGGGTGAGGTCGTGTCCGAGTTTAACGTTGGCCAGTACTGCTTCGACGCGCTCTTTCTTGAATGGGTGAGTTTTCCTGGTGAAGATTGATTTATCTGCGTCCAAGTCGACCTCCGGTTGCATGTCTCCGATGTCGTCGTCGTCCTGTTGGCAGTGTTCCTGGGTAGTATAGATCAGTTGGCTTGGTACTGGCTTGGGCGGGCGTTCGGGC
Organism: Hygrocybe punicea; assembly: GCA_963556145.1. NCBI lineage: Eukaryota > Fungi > Basidiomycota > Agaricomycetes > Agaricales > Hygrophoraceae > Hygrocybe > Hygrocybe punicea. The sequence goes on along the minus strand of OY744468.1, from coordinate 930,948 downwards.
GTCGTGTGGGTTGTGGGCTGTGGCGGTGCGTGGTCAAACGAGGTGGTTCTTCTGCGTCGGTCGCGGCGTCCCTTGCGGCGGCTCGTCCGTTCCTGAGTTTTCTCAACGCCGTCTATGTCGCATTCGAGCTGTGCGGTTCTCGATGGGCCAGCCGGGTGTCTCGGCATGCGGTATCCTTGGAGTTCGGGTGGTAGGTATGCGGACCTGTTGTTTGCCCGATCGAGCGTTTCGCCCAGGATCGTATCCTCGAGTCTGGCGAGCGGAGCGAACGCGTTGCGGGAACGGGTATGTGTTTTTCCTTCTTTACTGGGCGGTTCGTCGTTCACTAGGCTGGTGGGTATTTGTGGGTATCCGTGTTCGCGGCGCCAAGATAGGCCGACCCCTGCGGCGATTGGTCTCGGTGTTAGGGCTGCTGCTTGAAGGGTGTCGCTTAGTGTCGTTGTAGCTGGGTGGGTTTGGGGTGGTTGGTGGTCATCGTTGGTGTTGTTGTCGTTTAGTATCTTCTTCCAGCCGCCGTTGTGTGGTACGCTCAGCGTGTCGTCTTCGTAGTTGTGGATGGCCCTATATTGCTGGAGCAACGGCTTCCCAAATAGGAGTGACCAATTGCCTCCGCTTGGGAATACCTCGAACGTAGCGCGTCTGTGCAGTCCGTCGAGGTCTACGTCGCCGGTCCATTGGCCCTGCGATGGTATTTTGGCTCCATTCGCCATACGTAGCGTCATGCGCGATGGGAACAGTGCGCCGAGCCGGTCTCTGTACTTTTTGTATGTTGACGTGCACATGGAGTTTACCATGGCCCCATCGTCGAACAGACTGTTTATTCTGTAAGGAATTCCTTGTGGGCCTCGGAGGCTTATTGGGTGGATGAATGGTTTCGCTGGTAGAGCGTCTCTCTCAATCACATACGGGTCAATGGTCTCGTGTTTGGGTATATGGTACACGGTGTTCGTACTGACTAGGGGGTCTGTGTCCATATGCGCAGTTGTATTGAGGGGGCTCATCCGTGTGTCCCCGACCCATCCCGTACTTTGGTCGGAGACCTGCATGTCCGCCTGGTGATTTTGTTGGGCCGCCCGACTTTCGTCTATGCGGACGGCCCTTCGCCATTTCCCTGGCCGTCGTCGAGCTCGTTCGGGTAGTTGTAGGTTCTGTACGGTTGCTCGTAATTGTCGTATCCGTAGTGGTGATCGTGATATCCGTGGCCGACGAAGTTTACGTTTTGGGTGAGGTAACGTTCCTTTGCTGCTTCACGGCTTATGCGACTGGCGACGCGGCGCCATGTTCGTTCCTGATCGGGGATTGGGATACGGGGGCAATCGGGGTCCCCGGTTCGGTGACCTGCTCTGCCACAGTCCCAGCACTCGCGCGATCCGAGAGGTGCTGTTCCGGGTGTTAATGGGAATGGGTGGAGCTCGTCGGGACGGCTGTTGGGGTTTGCGCGGTTCCATGCGATTACTTGTGTGTTATATGCAGCGTGGCCGGCTTCGGTGTCGGGGTGGTGCGGGAGGTTGATGTTTCGTAAGTCGTGGTGCCTTGTGGCAAAGGGGCGGTCTGCGGTGCTAGTTGTGAACGGAGGGCCGGGCGTTTGTCTTCCCATGCCTAGGGCTCCTAGGCCCGTGCCTCTGTAGGGTCGAATGGTAGATCCCCTTCCTCCGAACAGGTTCCCGCGGCCGCCTGCGTCTCCTCCAAAGGGGTCGAACGTGGGGGCTCGTGTAGCGTGTGGTTGGAAGCTTTGGGGGCTGGTGTATGGTCGGGGACCTGCGTTTGAGTGGATGTGGGTGCTGGCGAACGAGTCGCGGAGGGTCTTGGTTGGTGAGTTCCCTACTCGTGCTAGTCTGGCGGTCTCCTCATTTCTTTTGTGTTTGTCTACCGTCTCCTGGAGGTAGATGACGTCGATGGTGCGTACCGTTTCCGCGAGCTCTTTGTAGTCCGCACGGGGTTTGTCTCGAATGAGGTCGCGAATGGGTTCCGGTAGTGCGTCGAACACGTCCTGTAACAAGAGTCCTCCTTTGTCCTCTGCATCGCGTACTTTTGCCGCTAACCCGTTTGCCCATTTTACGTGGGTCCATATGTCTTTTGATCCTGTTGTTTTTGTTTTTGTACCTAATTCTCCCGCTGTAATGGTCCAGTCTTTAAGGGCTCGGACTTGTTCGAGTTTGGAGGGTTTGGGCACGGCGTTTTTGGGCCACTCCTTGTCGAACGCTTCGACGAGTTTGTCCCAGTCCTTTTTGGTGTCGTCCGGTAGTTCGTCGTACCATAGATCAGCGGTTCCTCCGTAGTCGAGATTATTGCGGAAGCATTCGATCTTCTTTTTATCTGTGTTGTACTCTTTGTCTTCGATTTTGATATTGATTTCGCGAAGGAACTGGCCCGGTGCCGTTTTTTCATCGGGGCCGCCATCCCAGCGCAGGGCTCTGGACTCGGTCATGGTGATTCGGCGGTTTTGTACTGGCGTTGGGTTGTTTTGGATGTCGGGTAGTTGTGGTGCTGGTGATGTTGGTGGTGTGTTCGGTTGACTTTGCTCTGGGGTTCTTGGGTTACTAGAGGGATCTTTGACGGACGATTCGGAAGATGTTGTTGTCGATGGTGAGCTTGGTTGGGATGGAGTGTATCGGCCGCGGTTGTCTCTGAGTCGGGTTAACGTTTTTCGTTGGTTTTGTGCGGAGCGGTATGGGTGTAGTGAAGATGTCGTGGGGAAATTGGAGGCTGGTGAGGGTGTTTTGTACTGTACTAGTATCGGTTCTAGTTCCTGGTTCTTTGTTCGTAGTTCTTTGCTCGGGTTCTGAAACGTCTCGCACTGGTACTGATTTTGGTTCTGGGTACGTGTTTGGCTAGGGTTCGAATGTCGCTCTCATCACCACGTTGGAGTGGTACCGAGGACGCTCAAGGGATCACTACGGAATCGGGGTCTGGATGGGATGATGGAATGGGACGACTCTCGCTACAACAGGAAATGACTACATAAGGAGATCCAACCGTGGGACCTGGGTCACGTGATGGCCCAGGTACAACTACTACACCGGTAAGGTCGATGATCACGTTCACTTTCTCTGGCGCTTTCTTATAGTCATCCTCGTCATCATCGTCATCTTCATCCTCAAGATCATCACGTTTCTTGGACTTGGGATAACTTCTTGTTGACCAGCGAGTGGATCTTTTCTTCCTCCGATAGGACCTCCCCGGCGCAACCACGACTTTCTCTTCCTTCTGGACTTTCTCTGCCTTCTGCTTCTCCTTGCCTTTCGAAGAGTCCCCAACCTTGTCCAACATTTTGGCCTGGCTTCAGGTCAACATGGAGCTCTGTCCACCTGAAGCAAGCTCCTTCGATGGTCCACCCCTCTTCTTCCTTGTTAATTTCAATTGAAGCGGTTCATCATTGCTGGACAGAGGGTTGCCTGACGCAGGCTTGTCATTCTTTGCCTTGGGGTCTGTTGGAACATTTTGTTTTGTTGCCACCGTAAGCTGACTAGCAGAGTTGGTCAGGTCATCCACTTCCTTATCTTGCAACATCTGTTGTCAGTCCCAGCGATAAATGTAGAGACAGGTGGCGTACTGTCAAAACAAAACCAACTGAAGTCCTGTTCCGTTCCCTGGACGCTGTCCTCCAACAAATCGTATTCTTGGAGGAATACATTCAGCTCCTGCATCGCTGAAGATCCTAAACATATTCTTGTAATGGCCCTCCAAAGCGCCCTCTCCGTTTTGGCAAGGAATGGAGGCCTTTCATTGCCCAAGGCAAACGTGATCTTTTCCTTATGTCAACTACGTCCAAGTTGGCACAAATAATGGACTCACTGCCATGAGAGATGGCCGTGCATGAGATTCATGATTGAAATGTCGTGGGAGAAGAGTAATTATGGGTGACAGTGTGAGGCTTAGGTGGAATAGATTTCTCATCCGATCATACATTAAACCTCCGAAAGACTTGGTGGTGAGGGCATTGACAAATGAGTCTTGCAACGGTAGATCAACACTCTTGGCCATCCTGAAACCATGTGAATTATTTATTTGCGGCAGGCGTAATGTGATTGTAACGCAATCCCAACCTCTGTAGCTTCTCCACCCATGTTGTGAAGTCACAGTCTACATATGAGTTGCCCTGTTTTTGTACAAAATCTGACACACGTTTCATATAGGACATACGTCACATACCTGGCCAAACCACGTGAATGAGAATGCAAGAAGCTCTAGATTGAGGAGGATCTGGTTGACGTCGGAGGATTCGAGGTTGACAGATGCACGGTAAAGGATCCAGATGTTCATTTCTACTTCTTTTTGGGCTGGTGTCAAGTGTGCTGGGAGAGCGACTGCAAAGATAGGGATGGTGTCCATACTGGACACCACTTTCTGCGGCACTGCCACGGCTAAAACACCCACCACTTCTTGATCTTGTTGCGTGATTAATAGACTTTTGCATGTCATACGAAGCTTTGTGATTGGCTTACTCCAGTCTCTCAGAAATTTGTAGAGCTTCAAGACAGTGTGCAAACATCAACTTAAAACGTCTGCCCAAATGTGAATGGTGAACTCACCTTGGTCAACTTCTCGCTCATCTCTGGTTTCGCTGATCTCCGAATTACTTTGAAACTTGGATGACGAGGCAACCCAACAGCATCCATGAGCTTATCGAGCAGGGTATAGCGAAGGATTGAGTGAGCCGCTACCAGGAGGTCATTCTGGTACACAGTAGTCCACCTTGCCACATCACGCATAGCAGAGCCATCAGCAGAGAGGTATTCTTGGATGGTTTGGGCTTTACGTGAGATTTCACCTGTGGGATTCACATAATCCAATTGCTTTGCCAGGGCCTAGCAGACAAGTTGACCGTCAATGTTACAAGGTGGGAGATTTGACGCACCATCACAGCCAAGGTGGACGGTGTGTTTCCTAGAGCAGACTGATTGCCAATTAAGGTTACGATAGCCTTCTCAAGTGAATCTTCAGCAAGAGGCGTGCCATTGACCCACGGGAAGTCCTGGAACACATTCATGCTTCGGAAATTACTGCCAGACATGACAGACGCATGTAGAGAAGCAATTGACGGCGCCGAGGTGCTTGCTGATGACGACATTGCCAAAATGTTCAATTCGAGTGTATCTGAGAGCAATTCAAGAGAGGCTGAGGCTAGATGATAAGGGTGCAGAAGGTATAAAAAAAAATGACGCGTCACGGTTTACTGTGATCACGTGTGACCACATCACGTGAATTGCCACATTTAAGTACACATTTCGAATTGACTGAGTTGTCAATGTGACAGAGTTATCAATGTAAAGCCATGGAAATTCTCCGAACACTGTCTAACACTGTCTAGCTATCTGTTAGTTGAAACTCATAGGCCTTCGTCGTCCGTGAATGAGGATAACGAGATTTAGTTCCACAGAGGTTTCTGACTACAGTCGTACAAAGCATGCAACGGTAGCCGTCGTACTTTTACGTTAGGATGATATCTCCCTTGGCACAATAGCTAATTCCATCTCCATTCCTGTGATGCCCAAAACTCGGCATTCATCTCCCTTGCAAACACATTGTGTCGGCTCCAGGTGGGCTTGTCAATGTTGAGACGGTCATGTACCATGTTTCGCATATAATGCGCCATGCATATTCTTTCACCGCCCTCCCATCTGCCTACACTGTGACTGAGAACCTTGCCACAAATTTCGATGACGGTTCCTGGCGAATAAGAGAACGTAGCATCCAACTCAGGGATGGCTAGTTCCGCGTTCGTATGTGTCCCACAACTCGCCAGCAAATCATACCATTCTGGACACCCTCCAGCATCTCTGTGTCGAGTTGTAATCCTGTTAACGATAACGGCGATTCCAGTGTAAACAGATGTCCACTCCTTAGCATTTTCGTGTGTTTCCACGTTCTCGATCGTTTCGCCGTCCCGGATTTTCGTCACAGCCAGAAGGCCAGCTGTGTACAATGACTGATGGGTTAACGCAGTAATTGCGTTGAAGATCAGCTCGCTGGGTTCGATTGCAGCCATCCACATGGTGGCTTCAGTTGTTCGAAGAGTTGTCGACGTGATCAACCTATCGGTAAGTCGCTGAAAAAACAGGCGGTCAGCTCATGTAAAACAGATGACTAACTAAAGGTGTTACCTCTCTACCCTGAGCAAACCATGCTGCAGCGAAATCCACTGATCCTGGGTGAAATCGTGGGTTTGGAGGTGGAAAGAAAATGTTTGGATCTTTCCTCCATTGCGGATCTTTCCCTTTCTCAAGTTTTTTGAGGGACTCTGAATAGGATTCTTCCAGAATTTCAGTTATCATTTCAGCACTGACATTCAATTCCTCCTGTGTCGCAGTGGGTACTGTCAAAAACCATATTTCCGGGGGGCAAGTGACTCACAATATGTCTTGGAGTTACAACATCAGGTAGATACCAGACCAAAATTGAACCACACGTGTCGATTACCGTAGCTGGTTCATTCACATGTCCGATGTGAATCTCCTGAAAAAACCTGAGTAGGTTTTCATTGTCAGCATCCGAAGTGTCCTTGATATTCTTCACTCGATTTGCCAGTCTATTCGCATCCAAGGGCACAATTACTTTGAGGCAAGATGTCAGTCTAAATATGCCGACTTTCATGGCAGCAACGTACTAGGGTTCAAAATCGCGGCTGCCACAGTGAGGAGAACCCTCTCCAGTTCGGATTCTGAGACCATGTCCGACTTGGAGAATGTTTCGCAATCTGGGGCTGAATCTCCCAAGCCCTTGCTAACTGGAAGCTGATCCCTCAGCATCATCAAACGTGATCTACAAAACATGTAAGATATGACATTGAAGCAGCATGGATCTGACCTCAGCCGTTTGCATTCCTCTACAGGAGACTTCGGAGGGCGCATGCCTGACTTCCTATAATACGATGTAGTGTTTGAGAGGATTCTTCTCAGCCTCGTCCACATGTGTTTCTTTAGATTTGGAGCCAGACCACAATCCTTTGTTTTCATGTTGACGGAAAGCGAGGCTTCCATTGCCTTGGATTGTGCATTCTTTGAGGGGATTCTGTCTGCGTACATAATGGTTGAGAAGTGAGATTGGTTGAGAATTGGGAAGGTCGGTTTTAGTACACATGGTGGCCTCGAGGTGGTATAATTTAATAAGGTGTTATTATGGTTAGAACTTTTAGCATTTAATAATTTGCTGCATACAGCAATTTCGCCATGTCACAAGAACGACCAACTATGATATAACACACAATATAGCACAAAAAATGGCAATGCCGAGCAGATTCAGTGTATATACATATACAGACCATGCACATTTATAAGCTGATTGATACCTGTGCCGTTTGGTGAATGATAGAATAGTCAAAAGTACAGCAAGACTTACTTTTCTTGACATCAACAAGGCCACCAGGCCCACTACAGGGAGGTTGCCTGGCAAGGAAATCAGGGGGATTCACCCGCCCTTTCATTCCAGGTTGACCGGCAGCGGCAAGCGCCCATTTCTGAGGACGGGCCACCACCGGTTTGGCACGCACTGATGCCACAACTTGCGCTATGAAGGAGTGGTCTGAAATAAGTAAAATTGTCAGCAAGCCTATTCGCCACAACAAAACATGATGGACAGAGCAGCTGTAATGAAAGGGAATCACTACTATAAGACGACGTATATCACCTGTGAGTCAACCTGTCAACATGGGTAATATTAAAATGAGCAGACACACACCTCGGTTGTAGCCAGGAATACTGCCAGGCCCGCTGCAAGGAGGTTGCCCGGCAAGGAAATCAGGGGGATTCACCCGCCCTTTCATTCCAGGTTGACCGGCGGCAGCAAGCGCCCATGTCTGAGGACCTGCCACCACCGGTTTGGCACGCACTGATGCCACAACTCGCGCTCATGGATAACTTATCTGAACGCAGTAAAATTGTGAGTAAGCCTATTCACCGCCACAAAACATGATGGAAAGAGAAGCTGTAATGAAAGTGAATCACTACTAAAAGCGCAATATTAAAATGAGAAGACACACACCTTGGATGCAAACGGGTATACCGCCAGGCCTCTTGCAAGGAGGTTGCCTGGCAAGCAAATCGGTAAGATTCACCCACCTTTTCATTCCAGGTTGACCGGCGGCAGCAAGCACCCATGTCGGAGGACCGGCCACCATCAGTTTGGCACGTACTGATTCCACAATTAATGCATGTGGAAACCTTGGCAGGAAGCTGTAGACAATCAATCGCAGTGACAAACAATCAGTCACTTACGAATATTCTAAGTGAATGGCATTCAGCAGAGACATAACAAACCACTCACCATTCGGGTAGAAGAATGATATGTAACCTAAAGTGCGTGGCATCCCATAATGCGAGATTGTTGCCCGGTACAACAATCTCGCAGTGTGGGATGTACAATGATGAGGGGGAAAACAACGAAGGATGGGAAAAAGAATTCAATCAGCGCTTGTGATTGGTTGTATTTGTTCACGTGACAAACGCGGTTGGTTTTCATCACGTGAAATGACTTGACTCACATGATGTGGCCAAGTTTGGATGGTGACAAGTCACGTCCATGATGTCACGTTTGGACGTCCAAACGTGACATCACAGGCGTGACTCGTTGTTGTGTGCATTCATATACTGGCTAGGAAAGTCGTAAATGGAAGTGTTGCAAAGGCCCGTAGTTACAGAAACGTCAGTACTGTATATTGTTACATTTGAAATTCATGCTCTGGGCAGGAAGCTTGTGAATGGCACTTTGTTGCACAGACGTTTAATTACAGCGTCGCTGCCGAATAATGAACACCTTTGCCTTGATTTCAACTGTATATGTGGGCGGTTGGTGAAAATTAACGTTCACAGGTTTCACCGACAATCAAGGGATGTAGCACACCTGCAACAAACCTAGTGGCTAGGTGAACGAAATATCCCATACGCATACGAACATTTTCGTCCACACCAAACATGTGTGGCCACCCTCCTTTCAGGAACGGCGTTCGTGCATGGCCTGCGTCTTCCGATCGCATCATGCCGAGCCATCGGACAGAATATTGTTCTTGTTCGGTGACAGCCGCATGAAAAGACACGAATAGATTTCAGGCACATCCTAAACAATCAAAAGTGGGGTCAGTGTAATGTTGTAAACACACTGGGGGAAGCATTCAATGTCGTGAAAAGCAGCAGCTTTACCAGGCCGCACGTCAACAAGAACCGCCGTAAATGCGGCGTTCCACATTTCCCTGGTACAGCGCCCTACCAAGGATACAACGGCGCTGTCATTTGCTGCCGTACCAGTGATTATTGCCATGCAGCAAGATGGTAGTGTGTTGGAATCAAGAGAAATTACCTTGGCCAACGTTGATGGTGCAACTCAGGATGTGATGGAATAAGGTGATTTCTGACCAAATAAAAACAAATGCCCTTTTTAGGGTATCATATCTACTAGAAAACATAGAATAATGGCTACGTGGGGAATGAGCAATCTCATAGAGGATGTGCAATTTGTGCAGCGCTGCTATTACCTCTGCTTTGCTCTCCAATTTCCCTACTGCGTTAAATGTGTCCAACAGCGGCGTGACATCACGCATGTGTGATGTCACGGGACCACATTACATGTGACCCGGCATCACATGATTGAACAGCTCTCTTTGTTCTCAACCATCACGTGCATAACCTCACATCAATCGAATATGCCATCTCTCCTACTCCCTGTCCTTTTCACGGTCTCTGGTGGAAACACCTACCACAAATCTCTGGAAGGGACCACATCTGTCGAGTTTGAATGCAAAGGATCATGGTAAGTCATCATGTTCAGCATCCTAATCATCACTCACTGTCGTATACAAGTGTTTGTTGTATTTTGACAGAGGACAGCTCTGTGACCATGCAAATATTGGTGGAACGCGATGTTGTCAGTTGCCAGGTGATTGTCAGTCTTCAACAGCCCACCCTTGATATTCAAGTAATTTTGTAGGCCACCAAACCAAATGAAGAGCAGATACGCGGCTTGGTATTGTATGTGCTTGTTTCTCGGCATGTGGATAAAGCCACATGTGTGTTTTTAGGCAGAGAGAACAATGGTACGCCACCATTTCAATAAGCTTACATGTGACTGCAATTGATACTCAGAGATTGTTTCAAAACATCAAATTGGCATTTATTTTGACAACGAGCATGCATCCTGGACATCAGATATGTATGCGGATTTGCTCAGTTTGCTCACCAGTACACTGGGCAAAAGTAGCATCAAGTATTTACAGTGAGTATCACACATTCATCATACCACAACTAATCTCTACTTCAACAGAAATGACATCGAAACCAATGGCCGATTTTTGCAGTTGAATGAAAGGCCAGATGCGGTCATGCACATCACATTGCCATGGCCAGGCCCGTCACTCACCTCAGGTGTTCTAGGTTTGAAAACACGTGTACTGTTGCAAAATACTCAGAGCGGGGTGCTGTTCCGTGGATGTCATATCAACGTTTGGAAAAGGATTGGCTAGATGACGAACTGATTAATTTCGGTACCCAGTAGGTACATTTCAACCCTCCAGTGCAGTAGCTTATTCCCCGTTTCAGTTACGCTCTGCAGCAAGCAGCAATCCATCAGCCGGAGTTGCCGGCAAACATACACATATTCATTACTTTTTTCATGGAGAAATTGAGGTGCACATTGCTTGGTTGTTCATATAACTTCATTTCCTCTGAATCTGGTCATAGGAAGAATGGGGTGAAGAGTTTGAAGAGGTGGACAAAGGCAATCGACATATTTTCGCTCCCATACTTGGTCTTTCCTGTGCCCACTGGGTGAGTGTAGTCAGTTTTCGTGAAGGCAACATCTCACTTCACCATCAGTGACCACTGGTATTTGATTATTGTGGCAAATCCTGCTGCATGTTTGTTAGAAAATCCTCCTGATGGACTACACACGTAGTTATCCATTTCAGCTTTGCATTGAACTTACTCATCGTCGGTTAGCGTAACATTTGTTCTCGATTCACTGCCCCCAGCACACCATCAAAAAGATATATCCCTGGTTCATGTGTGGCTAGCCTGCATTGCGAAGAACACCAGACAGGTGAAAAAGCTGGCACCTATCAAGAGAATCACTCCCAAGGTGAACCACGTCTAACCTCTGTGTTGCGAATGAATTGAACGTTTGTTTTCAGGTACCTGTCCAGCCGAATTTTGATGATTGCGGCATCTACATGCTGCACTTCCTCCGAATCTTCTTAGAAAACCCAATAGAAATGATGAACATCATGCTGGGTGACGAGATTGCTATCAGAGCTGCCAAAGATCCATGGCAAGACGGGCGGATACCCACGCTCCGTCAGGAACTCCAGGGGGCGTTGCGCAGGCAAGCTGTTCGTAATTTCATTCAGGGTGATGCGCTGGAAAGGGTTGTATTGGAAGGAAAGGAGGGTTCATCCGGTGATGTTAAATTGGTCCCCGGTTGGTTTGAGGCCCCAACTATGGTATCAGATTCCGACAGTTCATCGGATTTGTAACATTTTCCTGTCCTCAAATGTATTTGTATATCAAGCGACGTAATAATCTTTATTATTATCCATGTGTTTTGCCTCGTGTATTGGTCTTTATAAGGCGTGTCATTTTCTCACTTTTCCCACACTCATCTAACTATTGTTCATCCATGCCGAAATCAAAAGTCATTTCCCGGTCGGGAAAAAAAAAGGAATTTGCCAGAGAGGTTGAATTTATGGTGGTGGAAAAGAAACGAGGTGGAAAGACTGTCAAGGCTCATCCAGTTATTCGTCCGCCAAGTCCTGTAACACAATCACATAGGAGTGAAGATCTTCCCTTGCCCTCAACGTCGTTTGTGGAAGAGGAGGACCCTCAGACAAGGAGACATCGCAATAAGCGTGGAAAGGTTGACACAACTATTATCTGTACGACTTGATTTTGATTGCATGTCAATTAGACACAGAATGATGAAATGGAAGCCTGGAAAGCGATTCACAAGCAATACCTCTCCGAACTCTTATCATCTGAGGCCCCCCCTTCCAATGTTACATGCCAGTCATGTCTGATGGCCGATATCACCATTCGTTGCCCTGATTGCTATGGTTGCCCTTCGTTCTGCCAGCGTTGTTGTTTGAAGACACACATTCATAATCCATTCCACAGAATTGAGATATGGAACGGCAGATGTTTCCTGAAACATGACCTTAATACGATTGGCCTGGTCATGCATCTTGGCCATGGTGGAGGCGATTGTCCGTCATACAGAAAAGATGGCCCCCAGCCATCTGTCGAAGATACATATCTGCATGATGTTCTTATGTCAGGTGGTGGTGAGGAGGACGATTTGGATCCGGCTTTGGCAGTTCACGCCGAGGAAGATATCATAACTGTCACTCATACGAATGGAATTTACCGACGTCGAATCCAATGGTGCTCCTGCCCAGATGCCCCCACTCGAGATATTCAACTACTTCGAATGCATTTGTATCCTGCAACAGCAAAACGGCCGTCGTCAGCATTCACTTTCCAGCTCCTGGATCATTTCTACATTGATTCGATGGAGTGCAAAACATCTGCAAACAACTTTTATAACAAGTTAAGGAGACTGTCTTCCAATGCATTTCCAGATACATTGCCAGTTCGTGATATACGAGTTGTTTTGTTACATTGTGCATACAGAACGGAGTACTGAGTTATGGTGTTCAGGATCGTTATCGTGAGCTAATGAGGGTGTCAAGACAGTGGCGATACTTGCACCTCAAGAAACAATTCGGCTTTGGGCATGACACTGAGAGGGAGCCTGGTAATGGCGATCTGGCATTGTTTTGCCCTGCATGTCCCCAGCCAGGGATAAATCTTCCGCAGAACTGGATGGATAGACCGCATCAGTGGGTCATTCTGATCAGCTTTCATGTAGTTCCACACCAAACAGGGAAACAGGTGGCTTTACAGGCCCAGCATCGTCGTCGATGGCAATTTCAAAGCTGAGCAGATTAACATGCGGAAGCCTGATGACGACGTTGGGCTTATCGATGGACAAGGCTATATGGTTGAGGATGCACCTTATCGTGCTCATCTGGCAGCTTCCCTGGAGTCCAAAGAGGTATTTATCGAATTGTGAATTTCGTGAATGCTAAATCAATGATCATGTATCAGAGGTCACAGTGCTCCAATCACAAGGCCGTCAACCAAGCAAACACCAATCGTCATAACTTATATGCTACTGGCATCAGTGCATGTGCATGTGCCAAGCATGGTTGCTTTGTACCCCACAGTGTCGTCGACTTCCAGAAGGGTAAACGGTTAGTCATGTATTTTGAGCTATGAATCGTGACAAATTTATTAAAGAGTCTGCACCAGACACATGAACGTTGATTATTCGATATGCAATGCTCTCAATAGGCTGTGCCACAGTGGTATCACCCAAGCACTGGTGGAATATGATATTGCCTGCAGTTGGCTGATCAATTTTGCTAAAAGGGTTTCCGATTCCGACCACCTCACTCTCCCTGAGGCGCTTGAGATCATTGGGGCTGTGGGCAAGTTTCATCTTGGTGCACATGTTGCCAAGTGTTTTGCCCTATTCAGTCTCAACTTCGTTCGTGGTGCTGGTCAGCAGGATGGTGAAATTTTGGAGACACTGTGGGCTATCATCAACAAGATTTCCAGTTTTATTCGTTTCATGTCAAAATCCCAACGACGTGAGATCTTGGATGACCTTATGAGGGATTCGAATTGGAAGAAGTTGGTAGGAATGGGTAGGTGATTCATAGGCATGTCATCAATACATATCATCACCATAGCTGTCACACAGTTCGGTCTTTGTTGAAACGATATGATAATACAGTAGATGGAATGCAGGAAATGAAGGCAGCCTTTGAGGAGCTTTCCGAAACTGTGGATGAGCAAGTGCTGGCAGAGTGGAAGGAAGAAGAAAGAAGGGCAATGGATTTCCGTGGTGACTACTTGAGGGTATTCGACATCAGAATGGAGAAAGGTTTGTCTTGTAAAGTGTTGGTGTTTTGGACATGGTAATGATGTTTCACCAGCACCATCGCAGGCTGAGATCAGGTTGAGACTGATGACAGGGAATCCCAAAGATGTAATGGCTGGTCGGGTGACCATCTTAAATGAAGGAATAAACATAGAACAAGCACAGTAGGATGTATCCTCATTCTCATCGATCGTCTCTTTGACATTTGTTTACCCTACAGGAATACTCTGAAAACAACGGCTCGTGCTGTTCAAAAAACGGGCAGTTTCACAGACAAGACAAATCTGGAGGATCGGCGAAATAGACTGCAGTCTTGGATCGACTCGTTCCACAGAAAAATACAAGGAATACTTGGTGAAGATGTGGATGAGTGTAATCTAGTCAATTATGATCCCACTGCTGATGACTGGATTGTGGATGTGGATGAGGAGGGTGGGGTAGACGAAGAAGATGATGACCATGTTGCAGAATGGCCAGAAAATTGCCGACTCACAATGCCATTGACCTTAGGAGTGGAGGAATGTGCTCGGCTGGGTTTGGAAAATTTGGTGGCTCAGGAGGTGGAACTCAGGGTGGGCCAAGCAAACAATTGTTTGGAAAACTTGAGGATGACACTGGGTGAGAAAATGGTAATCTTTCGAACCTCTGTTCGTGGAGCAAACAGCCAGAAGAAGAAGACTCGAGCATGGGACGACATACATGCCATCCAGCAAAAAGTTGGTAAATATGCCACCAGCTACAGGCAGGCTTGTCGAGCATTGGTCAATCTAGGGGGGAATGCAGACATTTTGGATCGTTTCAAAGTGCTGAGGCAGGAGGATATCAAGATGAGTGGTGATATGCTTGAGGAGAATAGAGTGGGCCAGAGGAGTCACAAGCTGCCCTGGATCTGGCGGAGGAAAGAAAGGAATAATACTGGTGACAACGAGTGGATGCAAGAAGGTGAATGGTTCTGCTACAGCAATTCATGGAAGATCTTACTGCTATACAGTGTATCGTGTAAACTGGCTCCGTGGCAAGGCCAGATATGATCGGTGGTCTGAAGAATTGCAAAGCGTCATGTCAGAAATGGGTAACATGATTCGTTGGCTGCAACACCAGCAGGTGCAATGGGAAGCACGTCGTGACAAAGTTGGTCTGGGACTGAGGGGGCACATCTGTTATGCGGAAAAACAAATGGTAATGTGGAGGAATATGATAGCACAAGCAGAAACTGCCTTTTCCAACAAGATGGAGTAATACATATTATTAGAGAAGATATAGTTGAACAGAAGAAAGTAATATATTTTTAACCAACTGGACCATAACCATCTGCCAAGAATGACCAGCAAGCCAATATATGGTATTTGCCAACCCATGTCCCATGGCTGACGGTATACTAACCAGGATTGGCCAATCCATGGCCAACCGAAATACCCAGACCTGTCGGCCAATCCACCTTTCATGGCCAGCTGAAATACCCAGACCTGTCGGCCAATCCACCTTTCATGGCCAGCCGACATACCCAGACCCGTCGGCCAACCCACGTTCCATGGCCAGCTGAAATACCCAGACCCGTCGGCCAATCCATGTTCCATGGCCAACCGAAATACCCAGTGTGGTCGGCCAATCCACCTTTCATGGCCAGCCAAATTACCCTGGGCTGTCGGCCAATCCATGTTCCATTGCCTGCCAAGATACCCAGACCGGTCGGCCAATCCATCTCCCATGGCCAGCCAAAATATCCAGACCGGTTGGCCAATATATCCCCCTGCTTCGGCCAACTCATGTCCCTCAGAACATAGACCCCTCGGCCAAGCCATCTCCCCTGGAGAAAGATATTGGTCGGCTGAGATTGGCTGGCCCACTCGGAGTGGCAATTGTCCCTCTCAGCTGAGCCATGTCTTGTGGAAAAGATATGCTGTAAGGTGTGTATTTCGTCCCTTGGGATATTTATTTCGTCCCTTGGGATATTTATTTTATCCCTTGGGATATTTGTTTTATCCCTTGGGATATTTATTTTATCCCTTGGGACATTTATTTTATCCCTTGGGATATTTATTTTACCTGAGAAAAGCCCATGGGACATATAGAATATCTCATGGGATACTTATCTTGTCTAGAAAACAGCCCATGGGACATAGAACATCCCTTGGGATACTTTCACTATTACAGAAACAGCCCATGGGACATGAAAAATATTGCTTGGGATATTTACGTTAACCAAGAAAAAGCCCATGGAACACATAAAATATCCCTTGGGATATTTACTTTACCCACAAAAAAGCCCATGGGACATATAAAATATCCCTTGGGATACCTTTGTTATCGCAGAAACAGCCCATGGGACACATAAAATATCCCTTGGAATATTTACTTTACCCACAAAAAAGCCCATGGGACATATAAAATATCCCTTGGGATACCTTTGTTATCGCAGAAACAGCCCATGGGACATATAAAATATCCCTTGGAATATTTACTTTACCCACAAAAAAGCCCATGGGACATATAAAATATCCCTTGGAATATTTACTTTACTCAAAAAAGCTCCAATCTACAGCCTGAGGCTGGTGGGACTGCCTGCTTGCTCAGCATCTGCCAAGTCACACAATAATAATTATAGCAATATAATTTTAATTTACCAACCACTCAAAATAGATATAGCAACTTGTCACTTACATTCAATTCATGATTATACGGACTTTTGATTGTCTAGCCACAATGCAAAGATCCAAATCCATTTTGGCTACAACACATTCCCTACACCACCAACTACCAGGCACTTGTCTGGAACACAATGTACACCTTCCCTAGTACCCCTAGAATTAATTTTAGATTTTTCAGACCTGTAGTCGCAAAGTTAGGTGTTTAAGGGTCCATTTTTGGCAGAGGCATAGAATGCATTGTGAATATCTCCCCATATAAAATGAAATAAAATACAAAAACTCCCTGTGGGGTAGGTATAGCATACTTAAATATCTTCAGGGTCTTGCCCTGGCCATTTAGGTGCTGTAGTACATGTAATAATAATAAGAAAATCCAGCCACCCTTCCATATATGGCAACTTGACCCCATTTGGGATATCGGCAAATCCCGGTTGAAATTCTCGTGCGCGAGTTCAACAAGACTTCATTTTCAACAACGACGCGACAAGGGGTGCGGATGCCAGAGCACCCCAGGTAATTATTCTTTATCTTTTTTCTTCATTCTACTGACTACTTAAACACACTTGTAGGTTTTTTTCCCTCACCCTCGTGCCAAACGAACGTGAACGCGGCAACAGCAACAAGCAGACGCACATGCGGGCGACAAGGAGACGGTATGCAGCCGAGAACGGGGACAACCCAGGCCCACTACGACAGCAAGAACGAGGACGACGGGAATGAGGACGACGGGGTAAACGAACGAACACGACCACGGCGCGAAAGGGGAAGACGACGGCAACGGGAACGGGAACCACGACACGGACGAGGAAATGAAGACGAGGACAGCGGGCGGACGGGAACCACGGACGACGGAAACGAGAACGACCGGGACGGGGAACGGGACGACGGCAGCAGGGACGACGAGGACGGAAACGGGGACGAGGACGAGGATGACGACGAGGACAGCGAACACGGGAACGGGAACGGGGCAACGGACGACGGAAACGAGGACGACCGGGACGGGGGAACGGGACGACGAGGACCATGGAGCCCGGGACAACAAGGATGACGGCAACAGGGACGATGATGACGACAAGTACGGAAACGGGGACGAGGACGGCAACGACAATGCGAACGGGAACAGGGCCACGCGGTAACGACGAGGACAAGGACAGGGACGGGGACTACGAGGACGAGGACAAGGACGACAGGGACGGGGACGACGAGGATGAGGACAAGGCGGATGGGTACGGGGACGAGGACCGGGACGACAAGGACGACAGGGACCAGGACGACAAGGACGACGGGGACCGGGGCAACAACGACGAGGGGGACGACGAGGACGAGGACGAGGACAAGGGCGAGGACGCGGAGGGGCGTGGACACCAGGGGAACACCGGTATGTATTGTTGGTCCTTTCCCTCCTTTCCCCTCCCCCTCCTCCCTCCTCCCCCTGGCTGTCTCCTACCCCTTCTCCCCCTGCCTATGTGCTGTCCATCCACCATCCCCACCTCCCATCCACCTCCTGCCCCTTCTCCCCCTGCTCACCCCCATTCCCCCTGCCATTCCCCCCTCTCCTCTCCTCTCCTCCACCTCCCTGTCTCTCCCCTGATAAATTAGAATACCATGTATTTAGGTAAAATAATTATTTAATTTGCTATATCTATTTTGAGTGGTTGGTAAATTAAAATTATATTGCTATGATTATTATTGTGTGACTTGGCAGATGCTGAGCAAGCAGGCAGTCCCACCAGCCTCAGGCTGTAGATTGGAGCTTTTTTGAGTAAAGTAAATATTCCAAGGGATATTTTATATGTCCCATGGGCTGTTTCTGCGATAACAAAGGTATCCCAAGGGATATTTTATATGTCCCATGGGCTTTTTTGTGGGTAAAGTAAATATTCCAAGGGATATTTTATGTGTCCCATGGGCTGTTTCTGCGATAACAAAGGTATCCCAAGCAATATTTTATATGTCCCATGGGCTTTTTTGTGGGTAAAGTAAATATTCCAAGGGATATTTTATGTGTCCCATGGGCTGTTTCTGCGATAACAAAGGTATCCCAAGGGATATTTTATATGTCCCATGGGCTTTTTTGTGGGTAAAGTAAATATCCCAAGGGATATTTTATGTGTTCCATGGGCTTTTTCTTGGTTAACGTAAATATCCCAAGCAATATTTTTCATGTCCCATGGGCTGTTTCTGTAATAGTGAAAGTATCCCAAGGGATGTTCTATGTCCAATGGGCTGTTTTCTAAGACAAGATAAGTATCCCATGGGATATTCTACATGTCCCATGGGCTGTTTTCTAGACAAGATAAGTATCCCATGAGATATTCTATATGTCCCATGAGCTTTTCTCAGGTAAAATAAATATCCCAAGGGATAAAATAAATGTCCCAAGGGATAAAATAAATATCCCAAGGGATAAAACAAATATCCCCAGAGATAAAGTAAATAGCCCAAGGGATGAAATAAATATCCCAAGGGACGGAATAAATATCCCAAGGGATGGGATTACAGTCCCTAGGCCTTTTAATCTATGCCCACAAATATTTTCATAATTTTACCTATTTTATTTACAATGTTATAGCCATTTTTCAAAAAACATCAGCTTGAGCTGAGGCAACACCTGGTTGAGAATATATCCCAGGAAAATATATATTCTCCCTGATGGTATTATAATATGTCCCATGGGATGATATTTCAGGCCATGATCCTTTGTCAAAATCATCCCTTGGGATAACTATTCAGCCCTTGGTCTTCTTTGGAAATTGTACCTAGGGATAAAAATATAACCCTATGCTTGCCTACAGTCAGAATGTCCCTGGGGCAATAAATTGGCCTTGGGAGTACCATGGTTATATGAACACTTAGATGGAACACCTACAGAGTTGTGTTACATCTAGTTGGGGCTAGGTGGTTGACTGAAGTGCACTTGTAGAGCAATAACAAATGCATAAAAATCCACATGTTGAATATAGTCATTTATAAGCCAAACTGAGTATATATCAAACAAATTATTTCATTTGTATTACTAGCAGCTAGGAATCAGAATGTACTGCAATTTTGCCTATCTAATCACCTGATCCTGCCCAAACCCAAAGGAGTTAAAATTGACATGTTGAAAACATCATAAATTTGTGATTATATTACATGTGCCAAAATAACTGCAAATAGCAATGATTTCTCTACAAGTGATGAACAGAAATAGGGGTTCTATCATTCTGTGAATGTAATGAGAATAGAAATATGAAATATGGAACTTATAAATTGTATGTTGAAGTATATGATACTTTGTAAAGAATACACAGTGATATTATCTTTTGTGATGAATATAAATCTGTAAATAGCAGAAAATAAATAGTGAATTAATTATATAAACCAAACGATAATCTTCACCAGAAATTTTGTATTTGTGGAGGTGCATCAGCCTAGAAAATAGTGGGTGCAGGAGATATGCTGATAACATCAGCCTAGGCCATCCCAGTGGGGCCTGAAGTTATCCTGGGAAATCAGCCTAGATCATCCCAGTTGGGTCAGGATATATCCTGAGAAAATCAGCCTAGATCAAATCAGCCTGAACCATGTCAGTTGGGCCAGGATATATCCTGAGAAATTCAGCCTGAACCATGTCAGTTGGACCAGGATATATCCTGAGAACCTCAGCCTAGACCATGTCAGTTGGGCCAGGATATATCCTGAGAAAATCAGCCTGAACCATGTCAGTTGGGTTAGGATATATCCTGAGAAAATCAGCCTGAACCATGTCAGTTGGACCAGGATATATCCTGAGAACCTCAGCCTAGACCATGTCAGTTGGGCCAGGATATATCTCAGCCTGATTCAGCTATCCCCAAGTCAGTTGGGTGATCTCATTTTCAGGCATCCCATCTCAGTTGGTAATATCTTGCTGAATCTGGTGTCGCACGATCAATTTCTCGTGGATGTCTCCAACCTGCACGGAAGATCAGCCTGAAAAGCATTCTGTCAGTGGAAGGGATGGCTATTTACCCTGAGGGGCACAGAGACAGCGAGCATCACTGAGGTGAAGGCAACAGCGAGGACAGTGAAGAGCGTGAAACGCATGGTTCAGATGGAAGAAAGTGCTTGAGAAGTTGTTGTGTATTGTGTGTGGGAGACCAGCTCTAAGTTCCGGAGAGTACTGTGAGGGCCTTTATAACAAGTAGGAGCCGGCACCATCAGGGTAAATCACAAGTAGAAGCCAACTCGGAGTCTGTGCTGATGGCATGTCAACAGTCACCGGCATTATCAGGGGTGATGGAAAAGTGCTCCATTTATAACTAAGTCCACTGCCTTTTATAATAACAAGTAGGCAAAGAGGAGAGCCAGCGCCATGGTAAATCACAAGTAGAAGCCGAGAGTCTGTGCTGATGGCATGTCGACACTCACCAGGGGTGATGGAAAAGTGCTCGATTTACAATTATTACAGCCGATTCGGAAATGGATGACCAAATCAACTTTTTTTTTTTTGTAACTTGTTTTTTAGAGACTGGCAACCACCAGGCCAGCTGTATTACCATAACCGTTCATGTCATGTGACACCAAGAGAATTTCTGAAATCACATAGAAATTCAAGTTATAAATTCATTGAGGGACATATGAGAAATGTGAAGCCTATTACAGCTGTTTTCTTAATTCTTGACACTTTTTGAATTTTTTAACTGTTTACAGCCGTTTTCATTGAGGTGTGGAAACTCCAAAATTTGAAGGTGGCTGTGCATTTCCAAATATGTAGTCTGCCGAGATTCCGTGTACAATTTTGTAGCACCGACTAACTCTAAATGCTCGACAAGGCTTGTTCCCACTGCACCATTACAATTTGTCTGTCAACAGGATCTGTAAGGTACTCGGTATCAGGAAGTCATCAGTATACCATGCCCTCCCGATCACCGGAAATATGGTCACTTCCAATCCCTGTAAAGTACAGTTTGGGTACAAACTCATCACATCTGATATCATTTTCATTCTTCCTTCTCAAAAACTCCCCAACACTCTTTCTTGATGAAATCCAGGACAAAGTGTACCATCACTGAAAGATTGCCTTCTCTGTATCTACACTTACTCATAAACAAGCAAAAGTGTCCTGTTTAGTCGGCGCTACAAAATTATACACGGAATCTCAGCAGACTACATATTTGGAAATGCACAGCCACCTTCAAATTTTGGAGTTTCCACACCTCGATGAAAACGGCTGTAAGAAAATGATGACTTAAAAAAATTTACCATGTGAAGTTATGTATCTTGTGAAATACTGAATGGATTTGAATGGTTATATAGGCAAAATTTATCTATTTCATAAGGGCTTTTCAGTATTTCACAAGATACATAACTTCACATGGTGAATTTTTCTAAGTCATCATTTTCTTAAACAGTTAAAAAATTCAAAAAGTGTCAAGAATTAAGAAAACGGCTGTAAAATTGGAATGTGGCTAGGTGAAGGGCTGAATAAGTTTAAATTATTTTTTGGGGGTGTATTCAAGGATGACGTGGATTTTCAGTGTCCAAAACATGACTTGTGGCCTGAAATTGGCACCAAAAATATTTATTACACCACCAAAAAATAATTCAGGCCTTCACCTAGCCACATTCCAATTTTAATAGGCTTCACATTTCTCATATGTCCCTCAATGAATTTGTAACTTGAATTTCTATATGATTTCAGAAATTCTCTTGGTGTCACATGACATGAACGGTTATGGTAATACAGCTGGCCGGTGGTTGCCAGTCTCTAAAAAACAAGTTACAAAAAAAAAAAAGTTGATTTGGTCATCCATTTCTGAATCGGCTGTAATGAGTACATCTGGCTGTGCATCAGCAAATTCCGGGGTCCTTTTTGAGACCCTTGAGACCCTTTTTCAAGATGCGAAAGATGCGGAAGATGTCGAAGCTCCCATCCTTTTCTAAGCTAGGTCCTTTTGCTTAGAAAAGGTGTTTCGTCTTGGAAAAGAGTCTCCACCTTGCCCAACTTGATCTACCTTGAGAAAACCAGGAGAAGGAGGTGAAAAGGACCCTCCTTTCTTCAAGAGGTTGGCCTTTTTCAAGTTCGACTGTCTCACAAAAAAGTTGCCCATTTTTGAAAAAGTGGCTCAAGTTGTAAAAGTAGTTCCCCCTTTTCAAACCGTCCTACGCTTTTCCGACAATAAAATTTTATTATTTAAAATTGCCCATTTGGGCAACAGGAGAATGGAGGGGATGGAAGGGACACAGTTGGTGAGAAAAGAGGCCGGCTTGTGGCATGTGCCAGTGATGGAAAAATCAAAGGGGGGTAGTAGAAAACTTGCAGAACTAACTCAGATGTAGTACTGGATGCAAAAGCAGCAGGTTGGGATGAGGAACGATGTGAAAGAAAGTTGCCGATGGGACAAGAAAGAATAGTGGTGCAGAAAGACGACACAGAGGCGCGACTCGGAGGGGCATGGATTTCGTGAGGATATTGCTAAAGGAAATTAGATATGGTGTAAATGGTTAGGAATAACTCACCATTATTCCATCAGAATCTCGTCGTCACCATCAACGATGCCATCATCTCCATCCTTGGCCACCAACTCTTCGTCGCCATCCTCGAGTTCATAGTCAGATGAGTCCAACGAAGCACATAAACTCTCAACGGCATCAATCTTCTTCTGCTTGGCATACAGACTCACGCTCTCTAGAATTTTTACCCACTGGCCCTCTTTGAGCTTCCCAAATAATTTTAGCAGGGACAACACTTTCTTGACAAGGATATCTTTGCCGTCAACTCTTTCCATATGATCGGCCCAATTTGTCTTCAAGAAGTATCCAGGTGGCCCGTGAGGAATATGCTTCACACCGTCCTGATGGTACAACAGTGCAAGTTTACTCTAATAAAGGGGTGATTGTATAATTGGGTGGATCAGGAAAAGTAGTTACGTGAGCTTACCGCTTGTAGAGCTAGCACCAGGGCCCCTACAGGTTTATCAGTCAAACGCTGAGCAAGATGGATACTTGAAATGGTGGTGATATGGGTAGAAAGAGTGGCCGACACGAGGGAAGACTGGAAAATTCCCTGGAAAAAATATGGAAGGTAAGCATTGGCAGCTGAAATGAGAGGTAGAAATGTCATACAATTGGCACTTTACCATCAGAGACCATTTTGTAGTAGAATAGGCAGCTTCTATCATCATCGCCCAACATCCAAGTTATATAGGTAGCATGGGCTTCAGGTGTGTTCAAGTCTAATTCGATGAACAGCTTTTTGAGCTGGTTCATGGCAGTCAAGGCAAATTTGTTGTGCCATTCTGCCAAGCGATCATCAGCCTCAAAAACATTCAGTCTGAGATCCCTGTAAGAGGCGCAAAATATATGTACCAGTTTAGAAATGGTCCACAAAAGATCATCCTTGAGCTGAGAGTTGAAATCAGGGAAACTGGCATACCATGGTTAGTGGAGTTGTTCATTGGTGGGCTGTTCCCATGGTGCCAAGGTGCCCATTAATTCGTGAAGCTGGGGTACAAATCTGTTGCAGCAGCCATCCCAAACTGCTGCCGGTAAATGGTTTATAATAACGTCTTCGTTTTTGACTTCACCGCCACGAGCGACATGCTTAGCTTCCAGTGAGTCATGGCCATCAAGTTGGATCTTGACGAGAGAGCGAATGCCCAGCTGTACCATGGTCAACAGAGATGACTCGGACATGAAAGAAAACGACAGCTACTAACCATCACTGGTTTCAATGTAGTGCTGCCACCATAGTAGCAGACAGGCTTGTTGCTGGCAGCCTGAGAGAGGGCCAACCTTTCTTGCATGTCGTCGCCATCACTGATGCCTCCCAGCACATTTTCATCATGTTTGGGAGTAGTTATCCTGTCACTGGTTGAGCTAGCTTATGTTACTTTTTCAACTTTTTTAAGCTCTTTTTATGACTTCTGAAAAGCACTGAACACTTTTCTAAGAAAACAACATAGCATAGAAAAGAAGCTCGAACTTGAGCCATTTTTGAATTTATAGCACTTTTAAAGGTACAAAAAGCCCCAAAAAGTGGTTCTGTAGATTTGCTGATGTGAAGAAGTTGTGCAAACTTGAAGCTACTAGTAGTGCTACAAACCATAAGAGCTTGCTATAGCTGCTGTGAGATGCTATGATATCTCTGAAGTTGCTCTATATAAAGCCATAGAAGAACTAGGTTTTGATGATGTATGAAAAGTAGCCAAAAATTTGATCAAGTGATAAAAGTGATGAAATGGTTCCAAAGTTGGTAAAGTGATAAAAGTGCCAAAAATTACCAAGTTGGTCAAGTGGCTCAAGGTGGTCAAGTGACTCAAGGTGGTCAAGTAGCTCAAGGTGTTCAAGTGACCAAATGGTGATAAAAGTGATAAAAGGTATTCTTAGAAAACTAGAGAAAAGGCTCACAAGGTTGAAAAGAGGTACAAGAGTTTCCAAGGATATGAAAAGATGGTCAATTTATTTATACCAGTCATTAAAAACCATTCTATCCAGTCTTCTAAGTCCCTCTACATCAAAGATAGAACTGAAAAGTAAAGACGGAAAGAAGAAAAAAAAAAAAAACACTGGCCAATAAATTTTCTCAACCAGTCCAAATAGCTAAAGGTAAAAAAGTTTTGAAAAAAGGTGTCAAAAAACCTGGGAAAAAAGTTCAAGGTGTCCGAAAAAAGTGCAAGGTTACTAAGGCATGACAGGGGTTACATCTATATGTTTTTTTCTCAACCCCTACCAATACCCGTGAACACCGTACCTGTACGGTTACAGGTACAGTGTTATCATGGGTAGGCAGGGGTTTTGGTCAAAACCCACAGGTACTCATGGGTTTCAACACGTATGACATAAATAAATTTATTATAAATTCAAATACAACTAAATACATGAGGAACCACCCTCAACTCACGGTCGCAAGCGAAGGGGGTGGTGGCAGTGATGTGCCGGCCATCATGAGAGAAAAGAACAAAGAAACACGTGCGAGCGAGAGGGGGTGTTGGTGGTGACCTGGCTGCCGTCACAAGAGAAAAGAACAAGCACCCACCCCCACCTTGCATGTGCGAGCGAGAGGGGGTGGTGGTGGTGGTGTGGCGGCCATTGTGAGAGAAAAGAACAAGAACCCACCCCCACCTCACGTGTGCGAGCGAGAGGGGGTGGTGGTGGTGGTGTGGCCGCCATCGTGAGGGAAACGAATGAAGAACCACCCCCACCTCGCATTTGCGAGTGAGAGGGGGTAGCTGTAGTCGCCTAGAATGAAACAAGGGACCCCTCCACTCACATTTGGAGTGAGGGAGGGGGTAACGGCGTCCGTTGTTGGTCATTGTCACCTAGAACGAAACAGGAAGACCCTCCACTCGCTTTTGAAGCGAGAGAGGGGTTGGCAGCGGCTGTTGTCGCCTAGAACAAACAGGAAAACCCTCCGCTCACTTTTGAAGCAAGGGAGGGGTTGGCAGTGGTCATTGTCAGTTGTTGTCGCCTAGAACAAATCAGAAGAACCCTCCACTCGCTTTTGGAGCGAGGGAGGGGTTGGTGGTTGTTGCCCAGAATGAAAGGATGAAAAGTGGTGCCATAAGTCTCGAGTGAATAAACAAGGTCATATGATTACTCACCTGACCAGAATTTTGGTACCCGAATACCCGTAAACCCGTGGAAAAGGGTACAGTTTTGCCCGGGTATGGTGATCCAGAACCCGTACCCATACCCGAGCGTACCTGTGACCACATTATCACGGGTTTACCCATACCCGTGTCATGCCTTAAAGGTCACTAGTGGGGTGTGGGCCATTGCTTTGCATGGCAGGTTACTCATCCCTTTTTAGTAATAAGAGTACAAGAACATGCAAATCAGACAACATTATTACCCTCCCATGATAATCAATATTGACAAAGTTATTGATATTTCCTGTATCATTACATACTGATGCTACTAACATACCATTCTGAAACCATACTACAATGATATACATTTCATAATTGATTATATCCTGTTCCTTCCAATTTGTTATATAACCCAATATCAGATCCCAAATTAGCATCTTTCATATCAAGTTTGCATTGTTGATGTTGGCATATATATAACTACTTCACTGCTTTATCATTAGTCATAATTACTCAGTAATTTACCTCATCCACTTTAGTTTACATCGTTATTGATATCACCATGTTCACATACTTCACATATAGTATGATATATTTCTTAGTTCCAATTGCACAGGTTTGCTGACATAGTACAGAGGTTGTACTTTGATGCTACACAAAACAGTTCATTATCACTCTCTGTTGAGATTTACAACGCCAATTCATCATATATTCACTTTCAATTTTTGAATTTATTGATGACAAAATTTCAATTATGTGGTCATTATGGTGTCATGAAGAGCCTACACATTCAAGTTGAAATGTAGTAATTATTTCTAGAAATTCTAAGTGTCTGAAACCTCCTATGAATACTGTAGAAATAATGTCATGCATAATGATACCAACTGCACTTCTATTGTAACAACTTAAGATTGCTGGTTTTGATGAGTACCAGAATCAACATGATGACTGGTTCAGGTTTTGCACTGGCAATGCTTCAGATTACATGAAGCTTGGAAATTGGTAAGTCAATTTTTATGTCAAACAGTTTAATGAGTGTTGGATGCCTGAATTGGTTCCAGTACACAAAATAAGGATAGGTGTGGAATGAACACATTGAATGTATGGATCAGATGGTGTCTGGTGTGCTGCAAGGCTACAGACTTTGCCTGGGATGCTGGACAAATGATTTGCTGAACATGGGGGAGCCTGTTCAACCAGTATTGAGAATGTATTAAGTATGATGTGAATTGTGAGGAAATGTGTTGATAGTAGAGGCCATAACATTGTTTGTACAATGGTAATGCCACAGAATGAAGACAGGATACCATATTGTGCATGGGACAACTGCTGAATGTGGGGTGGAACACTGTTCAGGCTGTTCAACAAGTGATCACTGCAAGAATGAATAAGTCTACTGCACATAATACATGTAGCTACATCACAGATACGGCTGATACATTGTTGATACAATTTTTCCTGCAAGGACACTTGCTGAACACTTGTCGAACACTGTTCGGCCTGTTCGACAAGCATTCACTATTTGCATTATTAATACTTGCAATGTGCACCTTTAATTTTGATACATCACAGATACAGCTGATATATTGTTTGTACAATTGTTGCTGCAAGGGCAATGCGACAGACTGATGCTGGAACACTTGTCGAACACTTGTCGAACACTGTTTGGCCTGTTCGACAAGCATTCACTATTTGCATTATTAATACTTGCAATGTGCACCTTTAATTTTGATACATCACAGATACACCTGATATATTGTTCGTACAATATTTGCTGCAAGGGCAATGTGACAGACTGATGCTGGAACACTTGCCAAACACTTGTTGAACACTGTTGAACTGGCCTGTTCGACAAGCATTCACTATTTGCATTATTAATACTTGCAATGTGCACCTTTAATTTTGATACATCACAGATACACCTGATATATTGTTCGTACAATATTTGCTGCAAGGGCAATGTGACAGACTGATGCTGGAACACTTGCCAAACACTTGTTGAACACTGTTGAACTGGCCTGTTCGACAAGCATTCACTATTTGCATTACTAATACCTGCAATGCACACATTAAATTTTGATACATCACAGATACATATGATATATTGTTTGTACAATTGTTGCTGCAAGGGCAATGCTACAGACTAATGCTGGAACACTTGTCAAACACTTGTCAAACACTGTTCAGCCTGCTTGACAAGCATTCACTATTTGTCTTATTAATAATGTTAATGGACATATTACATGTAGCTACATCACAGATACATCCACTACGTTGTTCGTACAAGTGTTTGTGCAAGGGTAATGCTGCAGATTAATGCTGGGACACTTGCTGAACACTTGTCAAACACCGTTCAGCCTGTTCGACAAGTGTTTGACTAATACATCATCAAAAAATCCAATTTTCACTACAATTTTCACCACCCATCATATACAAAATGATTCTGTGATAGGGACTCAACAAATTTTAGGATTGAGCATATATGATCAGAACAGCATTGTTACCATTCTGTGACAGCAAATCAATATTTGAAAAACCATCTATATCTCCCTCATTAATACAAATTGATCCTGTTGATATACCATCATGAAACCACACACAACTGCTAATGAATATGCGAGTGGTAAAATGTTCCTTTCCAAAATAAACAATTCCTCTCAGTACATAAGCAGTGGATATCTCATTAATTGACAAACTGATAATTTCACTGGGTATTAAATTCTCAATGGAGTCAATTGTAAACATGATTAGAGGTGGAATTTTATGAAATGTAATAACTTTGTTGATTTCTCCTCAACACAATTGACATTGTTGTTGTTGTCTGTTAACCATTACTTGAGCAAGATATGCTGAGATTGTTCCAGAAAATAAATGTGGACAATGAAAAATAGCATCACATCTATCATTTTCCAGAATGATTCTGTTTTCACAATTCATGCATTTAAGACAGGATGAAGTCATTGATTCATCTGGTTTCATTATATAATGAGCTAAATCACTTATGGCAATGCCAACTTGACCAGTAGGAAATATTGCAGGTTTATCTTCATGTAATGAATGTCTGATTGTATTTCTAACTGTTTCTAAATCTGTTGTGTTACAGTCATTCATGGCTCCTTGTGACGGCCAAATTTAGATACACCTTGGAATATGCAATAAATGACCTTTTTCCTCATTTAAGTATGCAATCTCATGCTTATGTATGTGACCTTTCCAGTGAGACCTTCAGAATCTTTATCAGAAGTGAGGAACCTATGTGATGAAAATGATCTTTGGTAAAAGCGCTTATCGGCCGGAACTGGGTCCTTGAGACAGCGTCACAAGCAGTGTGACTTCCTAATGTAGAGAGAGTGCAGGCAGCTGCATTCTCAATCGCTCCCATGGCCGTCTTCCTCTTCCTCTTCCTCTGTGCCACCTCATCCTCTTCCTCATCCTCATCCAACTCAACCCCATCACTGTCATCGTCTACTACAAAATCGGCCTTCTTTGGCTTCAGGGTCATCTTCTCAACTTTAGGTTTCCCAGGCTTTTTCCACCTCGGTCTCCGATGATTGTATTTTGCACTGTCCCGCTCTTCCTGCCACTTCCTGACATCTCGTTCCCACTCCTTTAACAGGGCTTCATTCCTTGCCTTCCGCTGCACCTCCAACACCTGCCATGTTTCACATGCTGCGTCACACTTCACCTTCACCTCTTTTTTCTTTAATCCAGCCTCAGCCTCTTCGTCGCGAGCCTTATGCCAATCTTCAACACCCTTGAAGATCTCATCCTGCGTAAGGAGTTTCGGGCGGCCATCCATTTTAAGTTTGCCACCTTTTTTGGTCTTCTTGCGCCGATCCTCGTCTCCCTCTAGCTGCCCGCACACTCGCTGGACATACAGGTCCTGTAGCACTGTTGTTGCTTGCATGCCATTCATTACTAACTTTTGTGTCTCGTTAACTCTTAGGGCCTCTTGTAATGCCCCTTGAAGACTGGCCTCGTACACTGTTCATGGTTTTTGAGTGAGCAAGTCACAATGTCGTTTGGTGGGCGGAGAGATGATCATCGTCAGTAATGGTGGCAGTTCAGAGATTGAGCGAATGGGTGAGTTAGAGATGAGATGCGACAACGATGATGACGAGATCTTGTCCAGAGCAGCAACAGTGGATGAATCAGGTGGGGTTGGCAGTACATCCAATGGTATTTCCAATTCAGCCGCCTTTCGCTTACGCGATTGCTCTTCTTTGATAAGCTTGGCAACTGCCTTCACAGGACTCGGGAGGTCCAACGGCATCAAGCGAGAGGTTGACGTGGAAGTTTTGAGGCTGGGCACCATGACAGATGCCGAGATGACCTTGGGGTTGAATGGTACAATGCCAGTCTTCGCAAAGGCTGCTTTGATGTTTTTGGTTGTGAAGGTGCATGCATGAGCCTTCACATATAGCGCCATAAAGTTTGTCTTGTTGACGATGCCACCCTGCCGTTCAAAGTTATCTCACACCTCAGTCCAGCTCCACTTCAAGACACCGAAGATTACTACGTCAAGCCCTTGCAAGACATGTGTTGCGTGCGAAGGATAGCACAACACATGGATATTGTTTGCCCATGCATATTGGAGGAAGCCGATGGTGAAGTGGGATGAATGACCATCAACACTGAGGAGCCGGGCACGTCCATTCGCCTTAGCCTTTGTTTGCTGATCAAAATCTTGAATCCAGGCAACACTGATTTTGCCATCAGTGTATCCCTTCTTTTGGTACCCCATTCTATTGTCCGGTGAGTTTTCCATTGAAAAACATCAACTGCTGTGCTTACCGAGCATCCAGTGGGTTTTCCTGGAGCCACTTCGTCTGAAAACATTCACCCTTGAAGATTACAGCCGGGGCTATTGATGTTCCATCGCCACAGATGGTGGGAATGACAGTGATGTTGTCCCGATTGCCGCTTCACTGCTGATGTTGGACTGATTGCCCTCTAGGACCTAGAACATACTCTGTGTTCCCCACCCCTGACTGAATCCCTGTCTCATCTGCTCCATAGCACAATTCATCAGGAATGTTGTGCTCTGCCCAGGTGTCTCCCATAATATCAAAGTACTCTTCAACTGTATGAGGGTTCACAGCACGTGCACGCGATTTGTTGAGTGGTGAAGACCAGTATGGGCCAAGCTGATCATGGTGCGATGTGATGAAGTGCGTTGCCCAGTCCTTGCCAAGTCCATTCTCTGGGAATAGTGACCCCATCCGCTTACGCAGGATTTGCTCGGCGTGTTCTCTAAGTCGTCGAGGGCTGAGAGGAAACCCTCTCTCTGCCATCTCCAAAACAAATGCAACAATTGTCGCCTCCTCCTCTGATGTGAGCAAGCACTTTTTGGCATTGTGCTCACTTAGCCCACCATTGGCCAGTCGACTGAGGGTTTGGTAGTTGAGAGTGATGCGCTTCTTGGTGCATTGGAAGTGCGCATCAGAAGCTTCTTGGCAAATTGTGCGTAGACCTTTCCTCTTCTCTGTTCCATTCAGAGGCCTCTTGAGCTTGTGTTTATAGAATTTGACTGCTTCTGCCATCAGAGCATCATACCCTCAACGTGCCTGCTGCTTCTTGAGGGCCACGGATTTAGGTTTACCAACCATGATACGTGCAGTGAAAAAGATACAGTGGGCAAAAAAAAATTGTGAATTTATCGAAGCGCACCAGTCCCAATTTGGATAGCGTGATGTGACACTCTGCTCTTGCTGTCTCTGCCGATAAGCAGATAATACATGATTCTTCACATAGATGTTGGTATTTTTATTATGAATGTATATACATGAAGCACAAGACTTCAACTAGCCCAAAATCAAGGCCCTACTCTCATGAAATCAAGAGTTGTGATGCGTTTTGTTGAATTTTCATCACATCGCCAAGCACTGCAACTGTCCGAGGCTGCAATCATTTGGGAAGAAGGTGGGCATAAACATTATCTATAAACTACCATAAATTCCGAGGGGCTACTGTACTTAAATGATGCGTTCCGAGGCCACTGTCACAAGGAACCCAGATGTCACAAGGAACCATGAATGACTG
The DNA here is from genome assembly GCA_963556145.1 of Hygrocybe punicea. Taxonomy (NCBI): domain Eukaryota; kingdom Fungi; phylum Basidiomycota; class Agaricomycetes; order Agaricales; family Hygrophoraceae; genus Hygrocybe; species Hygrocybe punicea. The sequence continues at coordinate 898,778 of OY744468.1, read as the reverse complement.
TATTCTTTGATTGTTTGAATCCTAAACTCAGAATCTTTAATATTTCATTGATGCTTTTGAATCTTTTTTTCCAGCTAGATGGATCTTCATTTCATATTGCTAGTAATATTGTAAAGAGTGAATCATAAGCACAGCTCCAATTTTGAGCATCCCATACAAAACATTTTGGTTCATTTGATTCAATATTGTCTGATTTTTGTCTTTTCCTTACCATAGATGTTGAATTTGCAACTTGTTCTAATTTTCTTTTCTTATTTTTCAATATAGTGACTGTGAAATTTACATGAGCAACAGTCATTGGAACAGTTCCTTTTGCAGGAACAAAGTTAAGATTTTTTGTGTCATTCTTTTGAATTTTGTTTGTAGGTTTAATTAATTTCCATGGAGATATAAGAGCATTGTTTCTATTGACTTGGTCTGTGGCTTTCCTTGCAATAGCATAATGAAGGTATTTTGGAACATATGACTTTCCTTTCCATTTGCTAAATCGATCAATGAGGGAATTGCGTTGATCTCCATAGACGCTGTTTGGTAGCAGCCCTTCATACCTAAGTTTGGTAATCTCATCAAGCAACTCTAATTCTCTGAATTCCTGCCTCAGATATCCAGAAGCACCACCAGTAATTACTTTAGGATCAAAGCCTTGCACAATGATGGTTCCTGCAGTGGTTGCACTTCTAGATAAGCAAGTATAATAGGATTGGTGATTTCTACAACTACTGAGTACAACTACATTGTTAGGACGAGTATGCCCTTGACATGCATAATCAGTCATTGCAAAATTAGGTAGTACCAACACTTGTTCTCTTGACAAAGATATCACATCATCATTGGGTAATGAGCACATGGTGGAAGTGACATGTCTTGTAATCGGCACCACATTTTCAGACAGCCCTTCTATGTGTATTGTTTTCAGAGGATCCAATAATCTGACAAATAAAGTGTCCAGTACAGTTTGTTGTTCTGGACCTATTGCACTTTGCCAACCCACAACCATGCCCTCTGCTCCCTTAGTAATGCAGCACTCCATTGCATCATTGTTTCTCAGCATTACTGGCATGCCTATACATAAATCCAATCTTCCTGGTATATGATCAGAGGATGATGCATGTGGTTGGTTCCATAGTAATTTTTGGAGTGAAGGTTCCAATATCTTTGTGTGTTGAACAAGATTCAAAATCTTTGACCTGTGATGAGATTGTCTTTTGTTATTGTTATTGAAACTGGTAGGGTCAGTCCATCTGTCTATTGAATAGAATGATGTGAGAGGTCTGTTATTCTCAGCAGCAAAACGTTGAACACCAAGTTCATTGATTTTATCTTTTTGTGCATTCAATGCGGTTACAACTGATACATTCCTGAATTTCTTTTGGGCTAATTTAGGATCATTTGGACCTTTTCCTGCAATGCGAGTACGAAGAAATGCAATATCTTCATCAGTACATGCTTTGTATCTCATGTTTTCCAACGCCTGTCTCAGTTGGACATCATCTTTTGACTGATTGGTTTGTCTCATATTTTCACGTAATATAACAACTGTTATAATCTGATGCCAAAGAGCTTTGCCTATAGCAGCTTCCTGATTTGGTATAGTTTGACTGGAATTGATTTGGACACCAACGGTTCCAGAGTACAATGGAGCACCACTCATAGCTGGTGGAAGTTGGCCAAAATCTCCTACAAATATCATATTAATGCCACCAAAGGGTTCATCATAAACACCACGTGCTTTTGCACACTGAGCACTGTTTTTATACATATCTCTGCAAGATAACATTGACACCTCATCAATGAAAATGTAATCCACACCATCAAGATTGGCATGGACTTGTGTAAGGGAACGAGATGATCCTCCGTGATTAATTCCAAGAATGGAGTGATATGTAGATCCATTTACAAGGGCAGCAGCACTACCACTTGGTGCAAGAACCAAAAAATGATGATTCTGGTTGTGTTTACCAAAGAAACTAGTCAATGCTTTGATGACTTGTGATTTTCCTGTGCCTGCCATCCCACCAAGATACATGCGTAGCTTCTCAGAACTGTTAACCAAGGTAGAGTGATTGGCAATGATATGAAATGCTCTCTTTTGGTTAGTGTTGCCGAAGTTCAGTTCAGTCTGGTTCCGACCCTTTTTGGCGGAACTGCGAACCGAACTTCGGGTCCGGTTTGGTGCTGGGCCAAACCTGGACCCAGACGGCATCGAACCGTTTGTCCGCGTTCGGTCTGGGTTCAGATGCGGTCTGAACCCCGGACCGAGGTGGGCTCACCCCATGAGCTCTGTTCTCCTCGCGAATGGCAGGCACGTATCAATTGATACAGCGCTGCACTTCGCGAGGTAGTTGGGCTGCGGGGGAGCCATCCAGCGCTGCTGCTGCTGCTGCTGCTGCCGTTGCCGTTGCCACTGTTGCTGTTGCTGCTGCTGCCATGGCCGTTGCTGCTGCTGCTGCTGCTGCTGCCGCCGCCGTTGCTGCTCCTGCTGCCGCCACCATTGTCATTGCTGTTGCCGTTGCCGTTGCCGTTGCCGTTGCCGTTGCCGCTGCTGCTGCTGCTGCCGCCGTTGCTGTTGTTGCTGCTGCTGCTGCTGCTGCTGCCGTTGCAGTTGCTGCCGGTGCTGCTGCTGCTGTTGCTGTTGCTGTTGCCGCCACTGGTGGTGGTGGTGGTGGTGGAGGTGGTGGTGGTGATGTTGCGGCTGTCCCGTGGGTGGTGTTGCTGCCACGGCTGCTGCTGCCGGCGTTGCTGCTGTTGCCAGCGCTGATGCTGCTGCTGGCCGTTGCCGTAGTCGTTGTTGCTGTTGCCGTTGCCATCGTCGTTGTTGACGTTGACGTTGACGTTGCCGTTGCCACCGCTGGTGGTGGTGGTGGTGGTGTTGCGGCTGTCCCGCGTCCGTTGGCATTGCGTTGGCATTGTGATCCATTTTGTGCCGCGGTGGTGTGCTCGCGATGTGCTCGCGGTCGAGTTTCCTGGAACAGATAATATTAGTAAAGTTAAGATAAATGTTGAGACTTACCTGTGTCAATGAACGCGACATTGTGTTGCGTTCATGGGCCTTGCGTTGTTGTTGTTGGTGAAGAAACCTTTGTGTAATGGTCACATGATACCATTTAACACGAAAAAGTAAGTAAAGAAATACGAAAAACAAATGAAATAAATACCTTAAAAATATCCGCGTTCGCAGTTTGGACGCGGTTTGGAGCCGTTCAGGAAATCTGGCCAGCCTCGAAACCCTGAACCGAACCTGCGGTCCGGTTCAGCATTTGGCTGAACTTAGACTGAACCCCGGGTTCGGTTCGGGGTTTGAACCGGGTTTGGCTAGGTTCAGAACCGAACTACGGCAACACTACTTTTGGTCAGTGTTCAACTTGTAATCATTGATAGTTCTATCAATAAGATGACGATCAGCTCTGTTTGCAGGAATAAACATATGGTTGATATATGCTGTGTCCACTATCTTGACATCATCATATTGAAAATTTGACAATTTAGCTAGGGTCCCTGTGTTTGTTGGCAAATTTTTATTCCGTTCATCAATGATTTCCTTTCTTTTGGCAAGTACTGTGGTGTGACGGCGAGTGTGGTTGTAGACCCAAATGGGAATCTACGAAAGTGGTGATCAGCTAAGAAGTGATCAGAGGAGTTTAGTGTCTATGTAGTCTAGTCAATCCAACCCAAATCCAGGGTTCTGGAAGTGAAGGGAGTGGAGTACGAAGACTAATATGGAGACGATATGAAGTGAGGACTAAGAAATAGAACTGAAGGGGAGTGATAACCTGTATTTTTCTATATGGTTGTAGTATAAGGGTACATCTTTTATACTACTGGGAGTGATCCTGTGCTGTAGTAACTATGTACTACAAGTGAAGGCTGTAACTGATAGTAGAGGAGTGGAGCGGAGTATAGGAGGAATGGTGCTATGTACTAAGTAACGTGAAACCAAGATATATCATATGTAACTATATACGTACTGATTCCGGGTCGTTAGAGACATTGCATCTTGAGTAGGAACAATTCCGGAGGCGGAATCCGGAGCGGAATTGATGGAGAGAACCGGAATCGGGCGGAATTGACGATACATGAATGGGAATGGACGGGGACGAAGTGGGATATGAAGAGGATTCAGGTCCAGACGGCCCAGAGCCTCTACAGCGGTTCTCCATAATTTTCCTGATTGTGTTACATATGGTTCTACAGGTATTAATGGTCCTATATCTGGGACACCATCAATACAATCATCAAGCCATCCTGACCTTTTCATAGTTCTTTCAGTGATTAGCATTTCATCTTTCCTCTTTCGTCCTTTATGACCAAGTGTCAAATGTATTTCTATGTCAATATTGTCTTCATCAAGTGTATTGTTGAAGTCATCTCCATTGCATGCTATTTCAGCATTGTGTAAATCATCTAATTCATCAAGATGATTTGAACTAGCCCATGAATACTTGATATCCTTAGTATTATTCTTGTTACGTTTTGCAGAGAAGTCATCTCTTGCATCTAGACACTCATACCGTAAGCCAAAGTATTTCATGATCTGAAGCTGTCTTTCAGAAAACTTATAGTTTGTGAAAGCATTGTCCCATGATTGCAATTTATGTTTGAGTTCTCTTCCACTTCTCCATGGCTTGAAAAACGTTAACATTGTACAACAATAATATTCTCGATCACCACGATCAGATCTTAATAGATTGTTTGGAATAAAATTGGGAACTATAGAAAAATCATTCCTTTTCATTTTAGCAGGGTGGATAATATATTGCAGATGATTGGGATGCAAAGCATAGTCTTTTTTACTTTTTATCGATTTATGAACTTCAACTTCATAAACATCATCTGTTTCATTAGGTATCCCAGTGATTTCATCATTATTCTTGTTTTCTCCATGAGATTTTGAAATTTCATCTATTTTCATGAGCACATCATTGTCAATAATGTCACATGAGCTGTCATCACTTGAATAATCAACATGAGAATGTTCACTCAAGGTGTCAGACAAATCATCACAATCTTGCTCATCAAAAATCCAGTCTTGCATTACTTCTTGTCTGATCCTTTTTGTCCTTTTTTTTGTGCCTCGTTTTTTCGGTTCCACAGTGGCAAGACGTATCCAGTCATATAGTGATACATTATCATACAAAGCTGGTCTGAACATGTAATTATTTACTTTAGACAATCCTATGTATGCACCATTGTTTTTAGCAATAACAATCTTCTGAGCATCACTTTCATCTTGACATATATTTGTCATTTCTTCTTCAGACCATGCACTGATAACCTCTCTAACATAAGACTGCCAAAAGAATGGCACGAATTTATGACTGGTGTAGTGATCAGGATTTCCAAGCACATATAATGAAGCCATTGGAGCACCAATCTCCATTTTGGAGGTGAGGGAATTGACTATCTGTGTAAACAATTTCCTGACTTTGTCTTTCCTTTTCAAGTCCCCACCAATCATTTCAGAATTTTTATCAAAAACACTCTTTATTACCTCAAATATGCTATACGTCTTCAAGGACATCTTTGTAATATAATCCATTATGTATGCAACTATTGCTTTTATGGCAGTTCCAGATAATAAACTAGTAACATCAGAATTACATCGCAACATATATGTGACTTCAGGTGTCACTGTGTTTATCCAAGGCTCACCATGCTTGAGGTTAAGAGCACCAGTATTAGGTTCTACAAAAGTTTGTTGAAAAATATCTTGGGAAAATCGTCTTTTACATTCACCTTTAGAATTAAGACAATATGGCTTTTTTTTGCCGTCATGCCTGTTATGTAAATTTAATCGCAATAAAAGATCATCTACAACATCTTGAAACCTTTGCCACCATGTTGATCTTTTGTCGTGATATTGACAATTCATGGAACAATTATATGATGGTGGATCTGGCAGGACACATGTCGGGGGTTGATATTCAGGTTTTGACATTGTTTGTTCCATTTTCTGTGATACGTCATCTTTAGGACCTGTCATGAATTGTCCTACACACAAACTTTTTAAGTATTCCACAAATCTTTTCTGAAAGTCAGAATTCTCATCCATAATTTTGTCATGTATTTCCTGAGGTGTAAGGCATCCTTTTATCCACAGCAGCATATGAAGATGCAAGGTAAGATGTCCTTGTTCCTCCACTGTTCCATAATAACCTGATGTGTTTCCATAAAGGCCAGGATGACATTCATTTATTCCTAATATATGTTTGATGAACATTTCAGTAGTAAAATGGAAAAAGCAGGCTCCAGCAACTGGATTATTTGCAATGAGTTTGTAACAATCCTGGGGTTGACGTAGTTTAGGATAAAACTTTTCTTTGTTGTCAGCATAATATAAGCATAGTGGGTGATTGATGTCAGCAGGTGCAAAAGTGATAAACCAAGTCGGAGCACCAATATAGGATATCAGAGACCAAATCTCATTTCGCATGTATTTCTTGTTAGTAATTGAACCTTTGACCTGACCAGCTACGTGATCCAGATCAGAAATGAGTTTATAGCATGCTTTTTCTTCCGATGTATCTGGTTTGACTCTATCACCTCTAGATAATCTTTTAGAGAGGTCATCCAAAACAGGTGTATTGATATTCATCAGGTGATCTGCAATATCATTGAAATTATGTTTATTAGTCAACAAATATCCTCCAGTTGTACTGTCCTTGATTTGTTCTTGATTGAATGCAATCAATGGAAAATAGGGATCGGTTTGGAATCTTTTGTCATGGTACATCAGAAGATGTCTTTTGTGCATCATATCACTGATGCTTAAGACATACTTGTCTATGCTACTAATACCACCCAGACCATATGGAAATAGGCAGGGGAACATCATAGGATATAACTGAGGATTATTAAAGAATGATTCTGGATTTCTAGCATGGCTTATTGCAAGAACAACACCATGGTCATCTATCAAGTGCTTGGTTGCTCTAGCTATTAATGCCTTTGGACTTGTAATATCTAGATTTTTGCCAGTTACCCCACTAATGACAAAGGGACAAGGTCCATCTTCCACACCATCTTCCTCTTCATTGTCAAATGCACTAGTAGCTTCTGGTTCCTTATTTGTGTCTGCTGGTCGATATGCAACCACAACAGGAATTCCATGATCTGGATATTGTTCTAGATTTTCATAGGAGATGTCTAAATCATAGTAGTCCATGTGGTTCAATTTAAGCCATTCTAAAGCTGCAGAAACTCGCTTCCTGCGAACCAATAAAGGTGTTCGCTCCATGTCTTCTGGAGTTAGTCTAGCAGGACCAGTAAAAATGGAGGCTAGTACTTCATCAAGTTCTTTAACTGTTGGAGGTAATCGTTCATATATCTTTGGGGTTGGGTTTTGAAACATGATGGCATTTGCTTTCATTTTATGCATTCCAGATGACACACGCACAATGCATTTATTGTGACGCACACGGGCAATCAAAAGTTGTTCAGCAAATGTTAGATTTCAAAGTTGTGCAGGAATAGTGCCTATCCAAAGGCCATTTGCTAAAGCATATTTGGGAGTTTGACCTTTGTTCAGGCTGACCAAACATGGCTTGCATATCCATTTACATGTGTCATCTAGTACTGGACCTTTAATATCCTCTATTGGATCAGAACAATGATATCGTTCATGTCTTGTGATTCCCATATTTTCTCTGAATAATATTTTCAGATTGACTTTTGTTGTAGATAATAAAGACATATTTTTCAATGCAGACAATTGACCACATACAGCACAGCCACCTTCTTGGAAAATTTCAGGTGATGTATCTCTACACCAGTTGTGGATTATTGTTTCCTTCAACTCAACAGAAGGTGGAGGAGGAGGAGGAAAGGAATATTTGTCAACATTTGCTTCCTTGTTTTGTTTTATTTTATGGTCTGGTTTATTATCACAATTTTCTTTTTGGCAAAAGTATAATTGGCTTTGTCGTTTTTCCAGATGTGAAGATTTTGTGTTTGACCATTTTTTGTATCGCTCTGTACTTGATTTAACATCATGAATATGGAAAATAGAAACATGGGTTTTACAAGCCGAACAATTATGCTTTGTCAATATGGAAAGTAGTTCCTGTCCATGTAACCTTTGTATCGTGTTTGACAGATATAGGTTATGGATTCTTGCTATTTCTACAATATCCTTCACTGTTAATTGTGGGAGAAATTCAGGTAGAGGTATTTGAGCGCATATATATTCATTTTTATTTCCATATAGGACTCTAGCTGTCTGTTGATCAACATGACTCATATATTTGAATAATAAGCCAGAATCATGGTTGATATTATTGAATGGTAGCATAAATGGTTGAAGAACATCAAAGCTAAATGTTGGCAGTCGTTTACCACCTCCAATGTAGTGATACCTATTAACAGACTTTGTATATAAACATTTAAAAAAGTATCTGAATAAATTCAAACTGAAAATAGTTACATTTATGTGTAGTTTTCTATATCGCATTGCAAAATGTAGTGTGATCCACAGCAATGTTGCTTGTGATATAGCAATAGTATTACATTGAAACAAATATATTTAAAGTCATGTCGTCTCAATAGATATTACATGAGTAATGCCTTGATAACCTGAACACAATATTGAACTGTGATTGGCTTAATAAAACAATACAAAGCAAAAAGATATTTAGAAGGTAGGTACAATAATGTGGCATATCGAATAGAATGTAGTTGCATTTCCAATGTGGAATTCTTAACCATAGTTGAAAAGAACAATGGATCAAGTAATAATAGATCAAGTGTCAAGCTATTCTTTGTAATCTGATTAAGATTCACAAATTGTGACATATTTATTTGTATTGGTATCATTGCATCGCCCTGATCTGGGGCAAACTCATGTTCTATGAGTTCTCCTTTAAAAACACCCAGTTCTTGGATCAGACACTCATGTTCTATGAGTTTTCCTTGAAAGATACCCAGTTCTTGGGCCAAGATCGATATCAAAGGAAAGGAGTTTGATTCAGAAGAGATGTACATTAATTGGCTTGGGCAGAGTTGTGGAAATTGTATTGCATTGGAAAAAATGCATAGATAAGTGACAAGAACAAAGCAGAAGTGGATGAGATTGTCAAGATACATGTGGATTTTTGATAGCACGAGTAAACACAACGACATCTATTTAACTGGTTTAGTGGCTCGGATCATGAATAACAATTAACACGATGAGTTTGATCATATGACATTGCCGGATTTGTAAGGCACTCTAAAATCATGTATTGTGCCTGAAGGCAGTGTTTATTATGAGTCCTTATTAGGAAATCATTGTAAATATGGTTGTGAATTCCGGGTCATGGGCTAATTCATTGACCATGTGAACCATTTTGGCAAAGTGTGGGAATGAATTTAAAGCCCGGGGAGTAGTGAATATGGACAGCTTTTGTTCTATTTAATGTCTAATGACCAGGAAACCCTTGTCAAACATTTGGCAAACAGGCCAAACACTGTTTGACAAGTGTGAGGTAGCCATTACAGCTTTCAATTCTTTTACCCACCGGCCACCAAAAGAATACACAATGATGAACAGCATACGTGACAGTGGTTGATGGTGTTTGTGGCATAGACATAATTTTTTATGATTCTGGCATTTATTTAATGACTTATATGAAAACTGGGACACTTGTAGACCCACTTGTCAAACACTGTTCGGCCTGTTTGACAAGTGTTTGACAAGTGTATCATTAATAATACACTTTGCATTGCAAATGTAGCTACATGCCAAATAATGTACATTCACTTGTTTTATTAATTACAATGACTTAGCTGAAGGCTGGGACACTTGTAGACTAGCTTGTCAAACACTGTTCGGCCTGTTCAACGCCTGTTCGACAAGTGTATCATTAATAATACAATGTGTATTGTAAATCTCACTACATCACAGACAATGTACATACCCGTGTTTGCTTAATTGCAATGACTTAGATGAAGCCTGGGACATTCATCAAGAAACTGAGGCAAAACCGAAAAGGAATTATATATAATTATAGACTCTAAAATTGCTGCCTTATTTGCAACTATTATACATTCTCAGGTAATTGTAGATATAGGACAGTGACGATTGCAGCTTCCACAAAGGCTGCTAGACTGGGAAGGTCTGGCAAACATCTGTCATTCTGTACATTGAACACCACCAGTAGCTACTCTTGTATGGGACAGTGAGGTTGGCCAAATCAACAAACCTTGCCAGATTGGCAGCACTTCGCCACATATCCCAGGAAGATTTCAATTACACAAATATTTCCAAATTGTATAGTTTGCCAAATTTTACATTAGTTATGCCAGTGTCCCCATGAAGATTTTAATTGTACAAGTATTTCAGCAGTTGTCAAATTTTACCAAGCTTGAGGGTGCTTGGCCGTCATCCCCACCAAGCTTTTAATTCTCACTTAGTTTGGCTAAATTTAACAATCTTGGCTGATCCCACCCAGGTTTATACAAATATTTCGGCACCGCTTGTAATTCAGAAAATGGAGATACATTGCAAATATGTGAAATACATTTACGTCCCCAGGTCAGCTACCTTTTTCAGTGCCCTTTTCTCCCTAATCTTTGCCAATGCGCTGTTTTTTGAAATGGGGCGCTGGGCGGAAGAATAGCTTGGGAAAATTTGACTACTGCTGGTGAGATAATGTTCAAGGATAGATGACAGGAAATTCCCGATTCCACCATACCAGAAGTTCATCGACTTCCTCTTTCTCGTCAACGTCATCAAAAAGTTCTGATACACTATTATAGAACCATTCAGAGTCCGTGACTGTGTCTGATCTAGAAAACACTGCTGAGGAACAAAGCGCGAATCGGACCTACAGGACAAAAAGTCAGTCTGATGTGGATGTGGTTTTCAGTTGAAGCAAAGATACTTGAGTTGCGATGTATGCGATGGAAGCTAACGTAATGCTGGTCATTCCGTGAATTCGAGCATTCCCAGATCGCGTTGCCTTTGCTTCCTTCTCGACGGAGCTAGGTGATGTGAAAACGTGCTTGTATGCCTGAACTTTATGATGAACACAAGATATGGAGAGTTAGATACGAGTAGTCACCTTGACAAGAAGGGAATTCCTAAAGAGTCCCTTCCACGGGTCCTCTGGGTCATAGTTAGAATCTGCATACAGGAAGATAGGCCATTGATCGCCAGGGATCATCATCTCTCCGCTCCGGAGTTTCTCCTTGACCCTACGGTGACCTGATGTCAGCGTTTGCAAGAGGGGAGGACCAGTTAGCAAGAGTCATACTCTGCTGACATCCAGTCTACTCCTGCAGGGCAGAGTAGCGCGCCTGTGCGTTCATGGTGGAAACCACGGTCAACCTTGACATTTCAAGCAAGGGGAGGATTGAGGGATTCTCCTCTTGGGGTAATCCATTCAATAATGGAACCTTTTAAGCTTTTTGTGTCATTGGACCTAGCGCTGGCGCAACCTTTCTGGATCTGTTCACGAAAAACATTTTGGAGTTATGGGTAGATCAATGGGAGGCATAGATCTGACATACCATATCTGCAATTGTCACAATATCCTCATCAGCGCCGTTCATGAGACGCTGCTCGAGACCTGGCACCATTTGGAGCAGAGTTCCGAAAACACGATGTTCCTGCCGTTGCCTAGGAAAGAATGCCACCGTGACGTGAGCCAAATTTTCAACAGGAAGGAAAAACTCGAACTCGAAAGAGAATGACTTTTCCGGTTCCTCCGAAAGTTCGCCTAAGCGCAGGAGACCATTGGTGATGAGAGCCTGGACATTGCAAAGCGCGTGTACAGTCCGAGAGAAGTGGCGGACATGGTGAACGAGTGGATCGCCAACATGCCTACTCAAAAAGATGGTCAAACTTCCTAGTCAATGTCCCTCCAGGTGGAGCACTGAGGGAACACTTCCCGACTCCGAGTCGGACGTACGGTTTTTTCCTTGGACCCAGCTCCAGGGCATTCAAACTCTCCCGACGACGACGGCCAGTACTAGATGGTGGGATATTTTTGTCACTACTAGGTGACATTGAAGTGAAGGTCCGGGTGCGTGGCATCAGAAACGTTGCGTATCATTTATACGGTACTACTAGCCTGGGAAGAACTGGGGGCACCTGGATCCATTCATATTGGATAACTCGCACGAACATGTCACTATATGTTGTTTCCCACGATTGGATGATCTTGCCCAACAAAATCCAGTTAGTATGATAGTTGTTATTATAATGATTAGAACCCCAAAAGAATATATACACTGTAATCATCAGCCGAAGGAGAGATGCAGTCAAGGTCGGAAAAAATGTAAGAGAATGCTGGTTGTTGTACTAAAAACTTGAATGCTTTCAAGCACTGTGGGGGAAGAAACCTTCAAGTTCAAGTTGCGGCGTGCCTGAAATTGTCACGGTGTACCATCCGATAATCTAGTCACGGTATTACCAACTGTGTCCCGACAAAGTCACTGCAGCAGGTTTCCGTTCCAGTGTTCTGCTGTGGTACCTGCGAGTTCTTGAACCAGGCTTTCCCATGTCTGTGGGCTCAGTTTCAGCCTAGGTTAGTGATGGGGTGGAGAGATTTGACCCATTCCGACGGTGTGTGCATGACTGGTTGTTCGTTGAGCTGGCACCACAATTGCTGGAAAAAGACTTCGCAGGGTTGAGTCCATTGACCATCGTATGCGGGTATCTTCTCATCAAAGATGCTTTGTGGAGGAAACAGTGACCTTCTGCTGTTGCCTGACGGGGGCTTTGCAGCCCGGCCCAGTAGAATATCGATTTCATTCCTTGTTACAGAATCACTGCGAAAGTTTTGATTTCTAATGTGGGTGGTGCAACCAAGTTCATTCACAGTGACTTGTGGAGAAGGACCGGCCAAAGCACTGAGGATTAAATCCTCGCCACCCAGCGCCAAAGCAAGACGAGTGACAATTCCTCCTTGAAAAAGAAATGCCCTTGCGTTGTGGTAAACGCGGCCTGGGTAGGCATGGATTCGGGGTGTGCGAGATCATTGTCAGTGGGATAGAAACCCAAAACTCTTCTTGTTTGTGACTATTTACAACAGCCACTACATACAAATAATAGAACAAATAGGAAATATAGTAAAATGAGTGAATACATACCCAGAGATATAGGAAGACCTCAGTCGGTGATCTCTCTAAACATGAATAGTAGATAATTGTCTACATACAGCTGCCTTCGTTATTTCTGACATGGAAGAAAGCGACGATAATTCTCCTTGATGTCCGTTCATGGAAAGTGAATTACAGGATGGTTGGGAGCAACTAGTGGAACGTCTACAGAATGTAGATCAATCGCGTGAATATCCTCAGGCTGCCAATGACACTGTTGCAGTGTGTCCCACAATGCAGGACCCTGAATTGTGGATGATAAGAACCCGTGTAAAGATTGGTATCACTCTTTGAATACATTGGTTTACTTACCAACATCATCAGTCTAGATCAGAGGCTGTGACAATCTTCAAACTTATGGAACAGCAACTTCGCTTAAGTGGTGATGGTCCTGTGATATTGGCCTCCATTGTACCAGCCTGTCCAGATCACGTCTTCACGGAGAGTCAGAATCCAGATGAGTTATGGCGTTCTTGTCTGCTGATTTCGAGTGTGGTCAAGACGAAGTATATGACTCTGATCCCGATAGACGAGCAGATAGATATCTTCATTTTCCATAGTCAGGACCGACGCATCATGGCATGGAGTTGGGTTCATTTACGACAAGGACCAAAGAAAGGGGATCTGGCCTACGTACTTCATTCAAGCGTCAATTCTGACCGCGTCCAGATCACTGTGCTCCCATGCAGCCTTTTCAGTTTACCAGGTGGATGTGACAACAAAAAGTGCAAGCGCAAAAGCCAAAGAGTCCCCGCTCGACCATTTGATCTCTGGAAGGTCTAGAATGTTATACAGGCAAGAGTATTTTCGACGCCCTGATTCATATAGGAGTGAGAAACAATAGATCTTGGAGAGAACATGTCTTTGACCACTGTGCCTTCAGCGTTCAATTTTCAATGCTTAACTACACATTAATCGCAACAATTAATCACAACAATAAGGACAATTGCCACTGGCAGGCAGTACCATGGTGAGTGGTGAGCAGTTGTCATCCACGACTAGGGAGCCTACAGCATTCAATTGAGACATCCCGACACTGCTTAATCGCAACAATAAGCTTGATAATCATAACAGGCACTACAATTACACATTTTATCCTACATATCTACTATGTGAGACTTGGAGACGGGAGTTGGAAAGTAAGAAGAAAAGCATTATGTAAGCAGCTACCGAATTGTTTTGTGGTGATGTATTTTGCACTTGCCAAATCCATCACCACAAAACATCAGTGGCTTTGATTACATAAGCCTTTCCACTTGTCTTCATCTCACCATCAAGCGGCACCGCTGCATCGTTAGTGTGGCTCTAGTAGAACCTAGTACATAGAAATTAATGATTACCAAACACCATAGAAATTAATAGAATGACTACCAAAGACCTGAATTACGATGGATCTCGAATTGTCATGAGTGGCTCGGTCAGGCATCACAAAGAATGACGGCAAGTTATTATTGTTATTCCTCTATCTGTTGTTTGAAGCGACTCATTCTGATCAGGACAACAGGTTTCACAATTGGTTGCTCGTCGTTGGGCCTATGACGATATTGGCTATGAGTGTATATGAGGCTGTATCTGCCATGAATTCAGCAAAACATATTGCATAACTCAGAATGGGATCCTCTCTCAGCTGACTTCTCCCTCCAAGCCTTGAAACAATTGTTGCACTCCTCACACTCCTCACTCAAAATTGCCTATCTTACCAGTCCTTTCTATTGTTGCGTGCTTTCAGGCCTTCGGTATGTAGATGAGTTAAAATATGTGATTGATGACGCTCAACATCAGCTTAGAATAAACACAAATGCAAAGTGATGGAAGATTTGAGTGGTGATGGGCGTCCCGCGAAGAAAACATCATATGCTCGGTCAGATAACTCAGGGGAGCCATCTGGCCATCATACATCAGTGAGTATGCCAAGACCTACCCTCCGTCAACATTCATCAGGTCGTCAGGTTGCACTGTCTGGAAGCTTGAAGCGAAAGGCTTGTGAAGGTTCAGACTACCCTTCACTACCCATCTCATTGGTCTTTCCGGTATGTACATGGTTCGAAAGATGTTATCGACACTCAAACATCAATTCAGAAAAAACGTGGGGTAACCTCGACAGTGGTTGGGTGAACATCGACAGTGCCAGTGGTCAGGGGAACGACAGTAGTTGGAGGAAAACTGACAATGGATGCTGGTTGCAGAATGGCGAAAGGGGGAACAGCAGCAGTGGATGGGTGAGCACAAACAACAGTGTTGCGGTTGAAGGCACGGTCAGGCAGACTCGAACGGCCATGGACGATTGTAATTGGGCACATTCAACCATACAGTCTCAGGCTGGCACGGGTGAGTGGGTTGCCAGACCGAGGTTCTTGTGACCACCTGCTGAACATCTTTTAGCCCCTCTTCCTCAGTGCCGGACAGAGGTCTTCATAAACTGTTATTCCACCAACATGCCCCAGTCGTCAAGTTCGAAATGGCCGTTCTTGAAGGGTGACGGTGAGTAACATTTCAACCTGGTTCTTGTCAGACTTGTCGACTCAATGCCTCCCAGACATTTTTCCTTCCCAAAGCCGCCTCAGGTTGACGGCAAACTCCATAAACATGAATGATCTTTCCACCAAGACACCCCAGCCGTCGAGTTTTGCGTTGCAGTCTTCAAAAACTGGGAATGTGGAATCAGGCGGGGCGGGGTCAGGGCTACAGTCAGGTACTGCTAGCAGTACAGGTGAATAGTGTCTGCACCCCAGATTTTTGTCGCTGACTCTTCGTGTCACAGCTCTTCCTCAACATCAAATGGATAGCTATACAGCTGATCGTCTCATCATTAAGTCTGCGCTGTCGAATTGTGAGCAGCCATCTTTGGATGTTCTAATGGGAGAGAATAGTTGGTGTGAGGAGCCAGAGGAAGACGTAGTGTCCTTGGGGTCATCCGAGCTATCTTCAGAACAGGTAAACGAATTGAGCGACGCCTCTGCCGCCGCAAGCCTGAGGGTTATCGGAGCAGACTCCGAGATCCAAACTGGGGAACCGAAGGCCACAGCAACAACAAGCACTAGTGATCAGCATGTCAACTTTATCCAGACTCAAGCAGGTGTTCATGTCGCGACCACCTCCATCATACCCATTACAATGGGCGAATGGAATCCCCTCTATTTGATGCACGGCAAATTGCTTCTTGATACTGCATCGGAAGTCCGTTTGCATTATATATCCTTGGTGCACCCCAACTGGACATGGTCGGATATATTGACCTGGGCTCTCAGTATGTGCATCAGATTCCAATTAGTCATCCCCTCCCGAGATCTCCAACTATTCAAGCCACCAAAAACAAAGCAGTCGATGGTGGATAACACCGTATTCTACAACCATGATGCTGATCAGCCAATGCCCTATGAACAAGATATGTCCATCTTCGTCTTACGCTGGCGTGCAGCATGTGCCAATCTTATGAAACGTGACCACGCTGTAGAGACATATATATCTCTGGGTATGTATTCACTCATTTTACTATATTTCCTATTTGTTCTATTATTTGTATGTAGTGGCTGTTGTAAATAGTCACAAACAAGAAGAGTTTTGGGTTTCTATCCCACTGACAACGATCTCGCACACCCCGAATCCGTGCCTACCCAGGCCGTGTTCACCACATCTGGAGCCCACCGCGAGGACAGTCAAGCTCTTCTTAACTTTTCCCTCTTTGACTTCGCCAATTTTGGCACCTTTCCCTCTTTCTGGCAGCAACAGCGCCCCCATAGTCAACAGCGCCCCATATTCGGCAGCATTTCAAGCCTCTCCAGTCGCTCAGCAACTCCTAGGCCCATTTCCAATGATTCCGACACCTACATATTGTTTCTTCGTACCAGTTGCGCCCCCTGGGCTGCAGAACTCGGCTTTTTGGCCTTTTGGTCACGGCATCACAGCCACGTCACACGGGGTTCAATACACCCCCTCCTCCGCATTTCCCTTTTATTTCAGTACTCCCGCCCCCCACACTCATCTCAACACATCCAACGGACTCAGAAGATGACCCCCACAGATCCCACTCGAAAAACCGCGCCCAGAAAGCCCCAGAACGGCCGCAATGAACCCGTCCAACATGGAGCGCGCCTCGCGCATCAAACGAGTAACGGAGACCAGGTAGTCGAAGGAAAGCGCGTGCATTGCAACGGCTGTTGCATGTGCAGTCCCAGGTACGCCCGTCCCCGTCGTTCCCGTGGTTGCCGCGCAGGTAAACGCGTCCACGCGTGCAAGTCCAACGTGAATACGTGTATTGACGCGTCCTCACTCGTTTCCGCCTCGTTTCGGCCCCCGTCTTCGCGTACGCCATCGCAATCATCCCCAGGGGTGTTCCAACACACGCCGCCATCGTCTGCGCCCGCGCCGTCCCCGGAAAAATGCGTCCGCGCGCGCCAACGCGACGATAATGCGCGTATCGACGCGTCCCCCCTCGTTTCCGGCTCAAATGGCCCCCTGTTTGCACCTACGGACATGCTGTCGTCCCCGGAGGCGAACCGTGATGCGCCCCTACCGTTTGTGCCCTCGCCAGCCTCAGAACGACCCGCCCACGCGCCCCAACGCGTCGAAAACACGCGTATCGACACAACCACCTCCGTTTTGCCCTCGTTTTGCCCGCCGTCACCGTCTACGCCCTTGCCGTCGTCCCAAGAGGCCAGCCGTGGCACGCCCCCACTGTTTGAGCATGCGTCGTCCCCAGGAATCCACGCTAGCGCCCTACAGACGGCATTTTCAACATCAGCCCCTGTTTCTGCCCCCATTCCACTCCCATTTCGCCTGCCGTCTGCGTCTCCGCCCTCTCCGTCGTCCCCGGATGCAAGCCACGACGTACACCCGTCGTCTGAACGTGCACCATCCCCAAAACGCGTCCACGCGCGCCCAAGGCCGTTTTCCACGCGTCCCAGCGTGTCTGCCTCCGTTTCACCCCCGTTTTGCCCCGCGTTCGCGTCTACGGCCTCGCCATCGTCCCCGGAAGCGATCCGTGACATGCCCCCGCCGTCTGAGCCCACGCCGTCACCTGGAGACCGTGCCAGTGCCCAACAGACACCGTTTTCGACGTGTCCCAGTGTATCCACCCTCATTTCGCCCTCATTTCGCCTGCCGTCCACATCTACACCCTCGCCGTCATCCCAAGAGGCCATCTGTGACACGCCATCACCGTCCAAGCCTGTACCATCCCCAGAAAACCCAGCCAACACCCGAAAATTACCCTTTTCGATGTATATTGGTGTACCCGCCCCCTCCTCTGTTTGGCCCCCATCGCTGCCTACTCCCTTGTCATTATCCCCAGAAGCTGCAACTCTGCGTGTGCTCGAATCGGCATTGCTTTCCCTTAAGGCCATCAAAGTTTTGGAGCAAAAGATGAGAAAGTTGGCTGATCGGTTGGAGAAGTTGGAAGACTTTGTGTTGGAAGATTCGTGTTGAGTTGATTGGATTTTTGTTTTTGTTTTTGTTTTGTTTGTTTTGTTTTCAGTATTGTCCCTTCCCTCCCTCCCTTTTTCTTTTTCCTATTTCTTTCTCCCTTGCCTTGTGTGAGACTGGGGACAGTCTCTATTTGTGTCCCTACTGGATGTAGAGACATAATGCTAGACATGGTTCTTGTGAGTCACCCAGAGGCAGTTACTCCACATTTAATGGATGATGCATGCCAATCAGGCTGGATTCTAGCCATGGACAAGAGGCAAATCCCAGAAGACCTAGAAGAACGGGATTTCAGTAGACTACTTTAGTTAGTATGTCTATATTGTATGCGATACACTAATTGAAGGCCTAAGTGGCTGCCAGGTGTGCTCCACGTGCCCTCCAAGTTAGTCACCATAAAAGAGCCAGATCAATTTTTAATTTCTTTTATGTCTCACAACGGACCACCATGCGGAAATTCGAGTAAGCGCCTGCAGAGTCTATGTCACCCCAATTTCTCATGAAGTTTCTATAGGATGATGTCTCCCAGTTTCTCGACTTGCAAGCGATGGATGAAGATGGAGAAGAATCCGAGGATGAGGACAACTGCGCCAAGGGGTGAGCCACCACTCTTGAGCGCTTTGTCTTCAGCATTGATATGCTTCAAGAGGAGGGTGACAGTAGCATCATCAGAGTGAGGGAGATAATAATGAGCCATCGTCACAATAATACTCGTGACAGCAATGATGAGGATGACTTGGAGAAGAGACAGCATCCCATATGATGTCAAGCTCTTGCGCTCATGGGCCATACCAGTATATTCCTGGTAGGCATACATTAACACTTCACAACCTAGACTGAGGGCAATACAACTTACCTGCAGGCGGAAAGTCGTCCAAATTTTGATGGAGCCTTCGACAGTACCACCTGAGGAGCCCGTGGCAATCCAGGAGCACTTCACATCCCAATGGGTCTGTAGAGGTGTTCATATCAGAACTTCCGATCCAACAATCTAGCGAGCTTACTGCAACAACTTGCACCAGTTCGCCGTCATCGCCATGCTTGAGCTGTGAGAGCAGTTGACCATTTTGACGCTCGAATATACGAGCAAATCCATTGTCTCCCCCGGCCACCACAAAGGAGGCCTGTTGTAGAGTTGCCACTTGCAAAGGGTAATTATGCACAATGTTATGGGAGAATGTCTGCACACATTCTAGAGTAGGGAACGTATACTGGTCAACTCCATCAACCAGATTGGTGACAAAAATGTACTTTGAATCGGGGCATAGAATGGCGTTTCTACTAGATATGTCAATATGGGCGGAGCCGCAGTGATAAGATCTACTCACATGTGGGTTGGTAATTCCCGAGCCCACTTGATAGACCAAGGTTCAATTGTATAGCACATACTGGAATGAAGATGTCAGAAAGAGGTGATTGATGGATAAGAATGCTTGAGCCATCGTCACAGAAGTCGACGTTTCTAGCCATATAGGGCTTGGCTTGCATGGTCTCCAGCGCAAGACTTTCCCATTCACCTGAGTTGTCATTAGGGAGCTTGAGATGAGCAATCCAAATTGATATGATGCTCACCCGTCCTAGAGTGCCTCCAGATATGTGGATGTCCTGCACCTACGCTAGCTATCCTGTGGTAATGAGGGTCGAAGACGATATCCTCAACCGCCCCATTGTGCCCTCTAATTAACACGAGAAACGTAAACAATCCCTAGAAGTATCCATCAGCTCAACGAAACACAAGAGATTTATGAATGGTTACCATTTGTCCGTCTTGTCGATATATATGCAGCGATCCATCAGCACATCCAAAAACGAATCCCATTTCACTTGGCTCCCCAAAATTGATCCAAGCTGATGATGGTATGTAACCATTGAAATGGCAGAAGAACTGCTGCATAAGCTCGCCAGTAAGTAGGTTCCAGACGACGATTCATGCGTCATCTCCTATGTTTCATGATGAGATCCGGTCTGGTTACAAGTCGGTAGGGTTTACCTCCGCTCAAGAGCATGCGCCCATCTGGGCTAATGGATAGGGTGCCGACAGCCTTCATATGTGCCCTGAGAGTATGCTCTAGAGATATCTAATCACGACGTGAGACAAATCAGCAAGAGCCCCTGTATCAACGATGAGTTGGTCTTACAAGGGCGTTGGACATTGTTTTTTCGGGCAAATGCCAGGCATCATATATTGGATTATATTATCCAGCAATGATTGCGCAATAGTACTGCATACCGAGCAATACCCATTTTGCAATTGTCCACCAAGCCATTTAGCATGCATTAGTGTACTTGTGCTTATGAGAATCTGCCAAATGGTGCTTCCATGACCTGTTCGTCAACCGTTCAGCAAACCACAACAATTCTAAAAAAGATGTTGCTGCCCAAATCCGATATAGAATGCATTCTCATACAATTGGTGATAAGATTCAGCAACAAACAATTTTAATAAGGATGCCACTGCACTAACAGTTTTCAATATGGTTTGTCATATGTCTGGATGCTGGTACGCATGTTCTGTGACCATTATACAACTCCCTACTTGACATATGTCTGACAAGCCATGTACAATGGGATTTTCGGAATTTCGCCTGCCAACATCGTCTGTATAATAGAATATTACAAATACCTGAAGGCATTACATGTTAATGAGGAGTACCACAAAGGTTTTAAGTACTACTACACATCTATATAAGCTGCATAACAAAACCCATGAACCTGTACAATTTTTGAAAACTGCTACAAATATCTTGTGGTATTACAAATACCTGAAGAAGCACTCCAACAAATTCTTTCAAGTACATTCCACGTTTCTTTGATGGACTTCTACAAATGTTTTAAACTACTGTGAGGAATACTTTGACATCCTATTACAAAAATCTTGGCACAGTAAGTATTACAAAATTTTTGGTGGTAGTACAAAATATATTGTGAGATAGTCTTCATAGATACGAATACCAAAGGCCTGTGGATGTTGGAACAGAATACATATACCCCATTAATCCCTTTGATTGATATTCACATTTTTGAGATGCCTCCTTGTCTCCACGATATCATCTGCATTATCGTGTAGATAGTTGTAGCCTACTCTGCATTTGATTGAAATTCTGGATAATGGAGTGGGAGTGTATACATTTGTGTTCTTTCGATTCATGGCCGCATCCTGAGAGAGTGTACAAATTAGTGGACATCTGAATTACAGCAAAGATATGAATGATACTCTGTAAAGTCACTTTCAACCAACGCCAATGATCGCAGGCATAAAATCATCTTGAACTTGTCTCCCCTCACAGGAACGGCCGATACGGTGAATTGAACCTCAACGATATCACCAACTCTGAAGCAAATAGGATTTCCAGACACAAAGCTAATATGTTTTTTCTTTTAATCCGGGTATTTGTATCATAATGATCAAACACTCACTGAGATCGATTCCCACTTGACTCCAACTTGAAATAAAGGACCCGGTTGTCCATTCCATGGAAATAGCGTGCATTGGCCATGGACATTAGGATGCCTTTGGGATCACCATTGCGGTCGAATGGGATTTTACAAGAAGTGTCATTGGATTGGCGATCAGTAAAATATTGGGTTCCTATTGCTAATGCGGTGTATTCCATGTAGGTAGCTGGCATAAAGTCCTGTATCACACGTTCAGGGAAATAATGAGCTAGCTTCTGATGCAGAATATGAAGGTTATTAATAAAGGAATTGAAGCCTGTGGTATTAAGACCTGTAACGATAACGCTTTGATGGATAAATGGGATTTGGCGTTCGGGTGGACTATTGGAGTTCTATAAAGTATTCTTGTAATATAAGATATTACCCCTTACATTGTTGTGATTGGTGGTAGATCCTTCTTTGCCAATATTTCTTGCAGGCTTAAGACCAATTCTTCTGGTTCTGTTGTATCCGTTGCCAGCAATGTAAATCTCCAGCAGTTTGGGCAATCATTATGTATGACATTGATATTCGAAATCTGTGCATATGATCAACATGATAATATTTTCAGTGTGGTTACTGACATTTGTGGAATTCACTAGTTGAGTATCATCATCATTTAATTGTGTGGCTATGAGGCTTTCCAAGTATTTGGCTGTCAATGTCATATCAGGGATGAGTTAATGTATGCGTATGTATGGCTCACATGCGTCTGCGAAATTATAATGGTCGTCCATCATTCAATATGGAAGAAAAGGTTGATTGATATAGAGAAATACCTTTCTCGGAATGTATGATTATATCCTGATCACATGCTTCAGCACAAAATACACATGTGACATTTTCATTCTCAATTTTCTGATTATAGGTATTGTGTGGATGTCGTTTAGCGTTTCTGCATTTACATTTGAAACAGAATATGTTTGCACAGCCAGCTACGGTGCCGCAATATCTTGATCCTTTTGTTGTTGTAGCCCCTGTATCGATTTGATTGTATTTGTCAGCCAAGCCGATATGTATCGAACTGGCAATATCTCCTTTTGGTTAGCAAATTTCTATTTATGACCGAACTTAGTCATCCCAGCATTGATCGAGCTCATCCATCATTTCTTTCGCCAAAGAGGTTGCTGTTTCATCGAAGTCCGGTCATCCTGGCATTGGTTAACAGCCTATCCATCATTTCTCCCGCTCAGACTGTTTCTGGTTTATTGAGACCCAGTTATCCCGACATTGATTAGGAGCTAACGCACCCTCCGCCCGCTCAAGATATTCCGCGTTTATTGAAACCCAGCCACCATGACATTGATCACATGTTAATCCATCATTTCCTTCAGTCAACGATATCCGGTTTTCATGAATCCTGGTTATCCTGGCATTGATAACATGTCCATTCATCATTTCTTCCACTCAAAAGGTTCCATATTTGTGGTGTTGTAGGATACACCAGCATATCAGGTGATTGGTCATCTGGATGTCATATGTCCTATTGTTAATCTTCCATGCAGGTGGATTTAAAGTCGAGGAAACATTTGGGTATGCGTTAGTTCCTCTTGTTTCAATGCCTCCCAAGAAGTCTGCAACCACTAAACTGAATTCAAAGCTCAGATCGAGGGCTCCTATGTAACCTCATATGTTTCCTGTCTGTTCCTTCACTGATCCATTTAAATAACAGGCATGCGGCAGTGGGGAAGAAGGGGAAAAATGCCGCTGCCAAATGGGTCGATGATGATGTGTATGTACTCACATATGAATTGTGTTACATTCTCCTAACGTTTGGACAGTGTCGCTCTATCAGAGGCAGAGGATGATATTATTAGCATTCGAAGCATTGGCAGTGTTGTAGTTTCCAAAGCGTCTAAAATGTTTGTAGAATTCTTCATTTCTACTTTGCTTTGTTAATATATTCTGTTAATTAGGCCTACCAAAAAATTGTCCGAAACCAAAGCGAAGTAAGTCATTTAATATGACATGTATGTCTTATGATGCTAATTGCTTTTCTTTTTTTTCAGAGGAAAACGACACTATCTTTCACCATCGCCCAATATTATAGACATCGACAATGATGTGTAAATATCACGTTATTATCCATCTGTCTCCTTCATCATTCAGATCTCATCGTTAGTAATACATATTCTCCCTCCAAGAAGCGGAAATCCATTCAGCATAAATTGGACAACCTTGAAAACGCTGATGATGATGAAGGTGGCGATTCCAAGTGAGTTGACTTGTCTGCATTTGACGACATCTCGCTTATGCTGGACATTCTAGGATTCGTACCAAGGTCAAATTCGGTTTGACCAAGAGGTCTGATGATGTGTTCCGGTATGTATTGTGAAATTATCTATGCATTGGTATGGGCGTTCCTTATGTGTGAATAATGTCAGCACCTCCAAAGCTACGACATCTACCTTTACCAAGAGTGTGGTGGTTGGTGACAGTGATGATAACAAAGAGTCTAGTAGCAATGATGGAGAGGTGACTTATTTTCAGCACCAGATCACCAGGTGCGTTTGACCTAGTCTTAACATGATCCTTTCATGATGAACATCCTGTATTAAGTTTACCATCTCCAGATGTCGATGAGTCCGATATTGGAAATCGAGATGCACAGCTTATCGATACCTATCAGAAGTGTGTAAACATCAAGTATGTATATGTACTTCATTCAATATATTCATGATATACTAAAGCAAATTCAGGGCAGCGGCGATGGTATCTTGGTCCAGTGCCATTGGAAATGGCAATCCGGAGTTTAGCCAAATCCTTTCCAACATTTATAAGATCAACAGAGAGTCAGTTGTTTCGATATCTTCAGAATGATTGTAGTGATTAAATTTCGTATAATGCAGTTTGTTGTTTTCCGCCATCACTTTCATTCGCTCTGGCAAATATTCGAATCTTTCTCGTGATGATCCAGCCTGAATCTCTACAGGTGGATTTGGGCGAAACTTCTTCCATGCTGTTGGAGGAGGTGATCCAACTATCTTCACATCTGTCATCATGGTGGAATCTTGTTACCTGGACGAACCAAAGATTGGTAGTAACACGAAACCTGTCAAGGTTATCCAGGGCACACTGTTCCAAGGTGAGTGGGAGCGATATATTGGTGCAATTGGAATGGTAATTGGTGAGGCGGAATTTCGAGCACAACTATTTAAGGACTTTGTGTCCTTCGCAACCACTTCTGCAAGTGCAATGGACGTATCTCCGAGTAGTACGTCTAATATTAACTCTTAATGACTAACTTAAATCGGGTTGTACAGAGGCATCGCCTTCCAAATCAGGGAAACTCAGCCCCTTCACTCGTTGGGCAGCGCCATCCTATCAAGAGGCAGCACTTTCTTTTCACAATATTGATAAGTGCTCATGGATATAGAATAGCTGTGTTTTAAAGGAATGATAGTGCCCATGTTCGATGGACAAAAGGTCAAAATGGACTTTGCTACAATGCTGAAGACTCTCCAACAGCTTCCATGTTTCCCGCACGACATTCCAGCTGATTCCTGTGTCGTTGTTGGGCATACGATTAGTACTTTCAAGCATGTGGAGGACTTGATAAAGAGCATCTCCCTCGATGTTCAATGGGTCATGGTGTTGGGAGTGCCGAAATGATGTCCTGGTGACATCAAATATCATCGCTTTGTAATCTGTAAAACTTGTCAACGTCGATGTGTGCCTTCTGAATCACCTGAAAGCCTAGAAAATTGTACCAAAGGCAACAACGGATTATGGCTGCTCAACCTAGTCAAGGTAGTGTTGATGTCATGTACAGTGGTGGTTAAGGATTAGCATGGTTGCTAATATATTGCTTAGGTGGCTCACCATGTACTTATTGCACGGCGTTCGGCCTGTTTACCGACTGTTCTGCAAGCTACGACAATTGTAAAGAAAGCGCTGCTTCTCAACTATGAGACAGAATGGACTGTCCTATGTCCAGCAACAAATGTGGCCATAGTGCTGCGTACTGAGCAATACTTATTCAACAATTGTGTACTAGCACTGGATTATATTTGTGAGTGCTTATATGGCTTACCAAACACTTGTCAAACGGCGTTCGATTTGTTCGTCAACTGTTCAGTAAGCCATAACAATTGTAACAAAAATGCTGCTGCCCAAATTCCAGGCAGAATGGATTGTCCTATATTGAATGACAATGTCTAGCAAGCCATAATATTGCATGCCAAGCAATACTTATATAACAATTATCTACTAGCACTGGATTATGTTTGAGTGCTTATATGGCTTACCAAATACTTGCCGAATGGCATTCGATTCGTTTGTCAACCGTTCAGCAAGCCACAACATTTGTAAAAAAGATGCTGCTGCCCAAATTCCAGGCAGAATGGATTGTCCTACATTGAATGACAATGTCCAACAATGATTGCAATCTATACTACGATTAAGAAGAACTCAAGTCATACTCTACATGACTTCCAATCTCCTTGAACAATAAACAGTAAGAAGTATACTAACCACTTTAGGTCATAACAGTTTATGTCAGACTGAAAATATCATGAACACAGGAAAATCTTTAAGACTGAGTATCCATCCTGATATATTTCATAATGGTGTGTTCAACACCCCTTGTATATCCATCTCGTGAGTAAAACCGTAATAAAAACAGAAAGCAAAGTATGTTTGGGTATGTTTTCTTCTATGTACGGCTGTATTCTGCATGTCATCCACAACGTGGCGAACATGTGCCCTAAAATGTTGTCAAATTGGATCAGGTGATTCTGGTTGTTATTTATGTCTCCATTTGGCACACGAGGTTTGCCCTTTTCCACTTACCCGAAATTTTCTCTCCATTCTGCCAAGCATTAAACTCTGCTCCTCCAATGGCTGTTCCTGTCATCAAAGTCTCCACCCCTGCCATAAACCCATCTGCCTTCAAATACTGGCCTGATACCGCGCCAAAAAAGATGCAGGAACTCCACGCGATGTTCCAGATTCAATATATGGTTCCTGATGAGATACCAGCGGAATACAAGACTTCTGGTACCGTTCCAGTCTTATCACGCAATCTATATATGACCAAAGCTCATCCTCATAATGTCGCCGCTCGAGGTGAATTATGGCGTGAACTACCATGTTGATATGAGGAAGCACTATGACACATCATATATTGCATGAACATGTATATATATGTAACAATGGCCATCGCTGACAAGAAGGCACCTCACTATTCACCAGAATATGTTAAACGAGATCAAGAGGCTACCGATATTCTTCGATGTTATCTGAAATACACCGACATCGTGATGGATGAAATATGGGATGAGGTGCTGAAAGCAACAGAGGCAAAGGAGATAAATAGCGATTGGCGCAGTACGGTTTTCGATGAGTGGCTTCTCAAAGAATATCATGTGAAGAAACATTCCCCTGTGGTGTTGATACAACATGGTGCGATCAATACAGACATAATGCCAGAGGATCTTGGTATGTGTTCATCCACATCACAACAGATAAATTGAATATAGCTTTTGATAGACTGGGGCGAATACGATGACTCTGTTCCATCATGGCACAATGGTACCATTGTCGGATGGAAGTTCAATGGACAAGACGATGCCACCAAGCGTGCAATTATCCCTCGGGTCATCACATGGTGTAGAGAACATGATACCTCCATTAAAAATGGTAGGATCCACAACAGAGATTGCATTTTAGCATTACCTTCATATAACCTACAGAAGATTCAGTCCCATCTGGTAAGGGAAAAGGAAAAGCAAAGGCAGTTTCGGAGGACAAGATGAAGGATCATGTAACTGGTCTGCATTACCATTTTCCACTTGATATATATATAATGACATTAATATTTGCCCTGTTCAGATGAAGTGATGACAAAGGGTAAGAGCAAACCCAAACCCAAACCGAAGTCAAGTAAGCCATGTTTCTTTGACCCTGCTAATAATATCCAAGCTGCATCACTATAGAGCACACAAGAGCATCAGAGATCGCAGAGGACGATGGTGGTAAGTGATTGAACGCAATATATGAGATTTATAATTCACAATCTCTATTCATAGAGGACATAAAGATGGAGAAAATCAAACAGAGGTGGAGGACCATGATTCCAAGTTTCGAAAATGTAAGTTCCATTATCCAACGTAATATATCCATTAAGGTATGGACAGCCATTGTTGAAGTCCCGAAGGTCTCCAAGAAATTGAGGACCAAAAAGTCGAAGTTGGAAACCATGACACTAGACTCCTCAGAACAGGAGATCGGGACACCTGGACCGCTGGATTTGAATGATAAGACCAAGGACTCCGAGAGTGAGGTGCGGGATGAGCTCATGTCTGATGAACGCCCGAAAACATCTCCAGGTGGTGGTGACCAAATTGAGGATAGTGTTTTGGAGACGGAAAGGCAAAGACTTGCCAAAGCTGCACATGCATTGGATCTTGACGTCGACATGGAGGATCACGATAAGCCAGCAAAAAAGAAGACAAAATTGTCAACTCTAGGTAACTTGTTCAGCATCACGTCATTATATACATTAATATATCTCCAATCTACGTCTAGCTTTGCGTCCTGGCATGCGTGCGTCTTCGCGAAACACGTCAGCAACCCCGATGGAGCCAAGCGTCTCACCTATGGAGATGGATTGGGGCAATATTGTCCCGCCGCAAATTCACACCTTGGCCGCTCCAGTGCAATCCGCGATGCCACCCCCTAAGCCGTCCTCATCCAAATGGGATCCATCATCCAGGATTGTAATTCGAAGTGAGTCCATAGGTTGATACGATCTGTGTCATATTTTACTAATGGTTTCTTCCATCAGATGTTGGTTGGTTGTGGTTTTAGGAACTGGGTCTTTCGTGCGCCTGTTCATATGTTTTTACCATCGCGAAATTTGTAGTTCTTGTTATATTCATAAATCGATCGGTTCCCTGCTGTGATTAATGCATGAACTGAGATAAGAGAATATTCCAAGTCAAACCACTGAGAATGACAGTCACAAGTGATTGATAAGTTGATTCAAATATTCTGTATTCTATGTGAGTATATGCATCATTGATCGAATGCTAGTTATGAAATCGACAGGCTAAGATTAACCTTACAGTTCATCTGTGGTGGCAATTGTCTAGCTATGTAGCATGTATCAGTATGTTTGTGACAGGTTAACAAGCACTTGCCGAACGGCGTTTATAAATAGTACTTATATGGCTTACCAAACACTTGCCGAACGGTGTTCGATTCGTTCGTCAACCGTTCGGCAAGCCACAACAACTTCAAAAAAAAATGTTGCTGCCCAAATACCAGGCAGAATGGAATGTCCTACGTTGCATTACATTATCCAGCAACGATTATGCTCAAATTCTTTGATGCTCCTTTCTACATGCTTCTACCATCATCTTTGAATTCTACATTTTTTGTGCTTGTATGAAAACAAATTTATCTGTTGCTTTGAATAATGTACGACTAAAATAAGGAGAGAATTCGACAATACAATAAATGTTATCAATTATAACATATATGTATGTTCAGGCTCAAATTCTTTCTTGTAGATTATTAATTATAATCTCAGTCAAACGTCACATACAAAACACACCACTGCAGCCTATACCAATGCTATCTTGTTAATTTGCCAATTTGCAAATGGTAAAGAATAGGCAATGACGAAATCATTGCATCACAGGAAGCAACCAAATGGGAATAAACACAGCCTTTGGGCACAATATACAGTTTCAGAGAGCCATACAAATGGAGCGATATCATATGATCAAACTCGGCATGTTAATTGTTGTGATTCATGATCCGAACCACTAAACAAGTTAAATAGATATCACCACATTTACTCTTGCTCTCACAAATCCACATATATCTCGACAATATCATCTACACATGCTTTCTTGTCACTTCTTTACACATTCTTGCCAATGTAATACAATTTCCACAACTATGCCCAGGCCAACTCACGTACATCTCTGCTGAGTCAATCGTCTTGCCTTTGGTATCGAGTTTGGTCCAGGAACCGAACATATTTCAAGGTAAAGTCATAGGACATGAGCGCTCTACCCAAGAACTGGGTGATTTTAAAGAAGAACTCATAGAACATGAGTTTGCCCCAGATCAGGGCGGTTCAGCGATACCGATACAAATAAATGCTTCACGACTTCTAAAGTTCAATCAGACAACAAAAGATAATTTGAAACTTGATCCATTACACTTTTCGACAACAGTTAAGCATTCCACTTTCGAAATACAGATATATTCTATTGAATATGCCACATCATACTACTTACCTTCTAAATATCTTTTTGCTTTGTATTGTTTTATGAAACCTATCACTATTCATGCAATGTCTCCTGAGACGACATGACTTCAAATTATATTTATTTCGATGTAAGGCTATTGCTATGTCACAAGCAACCTTGCTGTGGATCACACTACAATTTGCAATGGCATATAGAAGATCATGCATGACTATGTTCAATTTGAATTTATTTAAAGGTCCAGTACTGGATGACACATGTAAATGGATATGCAAGCCATGTGTCGGCAGCCTGGACAAAGGTAGAACTCCCAAATATGCTTTAGCAAATGGCCTTTGGATAGGCACTATTCCTGCGCAATTTCAAAATCTGACATTTGCTGAACAACTGTTGATTGCTCGTGTTCGTCACAACAAATGTATTGTATGTGTGTCATCTGGGATGCATAAAATGAAAGCAAATGCCATCATGTTTCAGAATCCAACACCAAAGATATATCAACGATTACCTCCAACAGTTAAAGAACTTGATGAAGTGTTAGCTTTCATTTTCACTGGTCCTGCTAGACCAACTCCAGAAGACATGGAGTGAACCCCTTTATTAGTTTGCAGGAAGCGGGTTTCTGCAGCTTTAGAATGGCTTAAATTGAACCACATAGACTACTATGGTTTAGACATCTCCTATGAAAACCTAGAACAATATCCAGATCATGGAATTCCTGTTGTGGTTGCATATCGACCAGCAGACACAAATAAGGAACTGGAAGCTACTAGTGCATTTGACAATGAAGAGGAAGATGGTGTGGAAGATGGGCCTTGTCCTTTCGTTGTGAGTGGAGTAACTGGTGATAATCTAGATATTACAAGTCCAAAAGCATTAATAGCTAGAGTGTCAAAACATTTGATAAATGATCATGGTGGTGTTCTTGCAATAAGCCATGCTAGAAATCCAGAGTCCTTCTTCAATAATCCTCAGTTATATCCGATGATGTTTCCTTGCCTCTTTCCATATGGCTTGGGTGGCATTGGTAGCATTGACAAAGATGTTTTAATTATTAGTGATATGATGCACAAAAGACACCTCCTGATTTACCATGACAAAAGATTTCAAACTGATCCCTATTTTCCACTGATTGCATTCAATCAGGAACGGATTAAAGACAGTACAACAGGTGGATATTTGTTGACTAACAAACATAATTTCAATGATATTGCAGATCGCTTGATGAATATCAATACCGCTGTTTTAGATGATCTCTCTAAAAGATTGTCTAGAGGTGATAAAGTAAAACCGGAAACACCTGAGGAAAAAGTATGCTATAAGCTCATTTCAGACTTGGACCATGTAGCTGGTCAGGTAAAAGGTTCACTTACTAACAAGAAATACATGCGAAATGAGATTTGGTCTCTGATATCCTATATTGGTAGACATCAATCACCCACTATGCTTATATTATGCTGACAACAAAGAAAAGTTTTATCCTAAACTACATCAACCTCAGGATTGTTACAAACTCATTGCAAATAATCCAGTTGCTGGAGCCTGCTTTTTTCATTTTACTACTGAAATGTTCATCAAACATATATTAGGAATAAATGAATCTCATCCTGGTCTGTATGGAAGCACATCAGGTTATTATGGAACAGTAGAGGAACAAGGCTGTCTTACCTTGCATCTTCACATGCTGCTATGGGTAAAGGGATGCCTTACACCTCAGGAAATACGTGACAAAATTATGGATGAAAATTCTGATTTTCAGAAGAGATTAGTAGAGTACTTGGAATGTTTGTGCATAGGACAATTATTGACAGGTTCTAAGGAAGAGGTATCCCAGAAAATGGAACAGATGATGGCAATACCTGAATATCAACCTCCAACATGTGTTCTCCCAGATCCACCTTCATATACATGTTCTATGAATTGTCAATATCATGACAAAAGATCAACATGGTGGCAAAAGTTCACAGAGATTGTTGATTCTCTTTTATTGCAATTAAATTTACATAACAGACACGATGGAAAAAGAAAACCATACTGTCTTAATTCTAAAGGTGAATGTAAAAGACGATTTGCAAGAGATATCTTTCACCAAACCTTTGTAGAACCTAATACTGGTGCTCTTAACCTCAAGCACAGTGAGCCTTGGATGAACACAGTAACACCTGAAGTAAGTTATATGCTGCGATGTAATTCTGATGTTACTAGTTTGTTATCTGGTACTGCTATAAAGGCAATAGTTGCATATATAACAGATTATATTACAAAGATGTCTTTGAAAACCTATAGCATTTTTGAAGTAATAAAAAGTGTTTTTGATAGGAATTCCGAAGTGATTGGTGCAGAGTCTGAGGTTAGTGATAATTATATGTTCATGCAAATCGATGAAATTCAAAGGCCTGACAGCTTAAATAAAAAGAACAAGAATGATAATACAAGCACAGACATAGGTGATGAATCAGATGAAGTTGATGAAATAGAAATTGATATATCAACGAAAAATAAAAAAGATTATACTTTGCAACGCAATCATGTACAGTATCTGACCCACCATGCAAAAATGAAAGGAAATGATCCCTTCATAGTTCCTAATTTCATTCCAAACAATTTACCAAGGGCTGATTGTGTTGATCGAGAATATTATTGTTGTACAATGTTAACTTTTTTCAAGCCATGGAGAAATGGCAAAGAACTCAAAAATAAATTACAAACATGGGACAATGCTTTCACAAATTATAAGTTTTCTAAAAGACAGCTTGAAATAATGAAATACTTTAGTCTGCGATATGAGTGTCTTGATGCAAGAGATGATTTCTCTGCTAAACATCAAAAGAATAATACTGAAGATATCAAATATTCATGGACCACTTCAAACAATTTTGACGAAATGGATGACATGCACAATGCTGAACTAGCATGTAATGGAGATGATTTCAACGATACCCTTGATGAAAATACAGACACAGAATTACTTGTGACACTTGGTTATAAGGGAAAAAAAAGAAAGGATGAAATGCTAATAGCTGAAAGAACCATGAAAAGGACAGGATGGCTTGATAACTGTATTGATGGTATCCCAGATATAGGACCATTAATACCTGTAGAACCCTCTGTAACACAATCAGCAAAATTATGGAGAGCCACGGTCCTTGCCAAGAAAAAGGAAATCATTGAAGAACAAAATAAAAATTTGCCATCAAAGACAGGGACCATAACTAAATTGTCAAATTTTCAATCTAATAATGTCAAAATAGTTGATGCAGCATACATCCACCACATGTTTATTCCTGCCAACAAAGCTGATCTTCATCTAATTGATATAACTATCAATGATTTCAAGTTGAATACAGACCAAAAAAGAGCATTTCATATCATTGCTAATCACTCTACCTTGATTAACAGTTCAGAGAAGCTACACATTTTTCTTGGTGGTATGGCAGGCACGGGAAAATCACAAGTAATCAAAGCATTGATTTGTTTTTTTGGTAAACACAACCAGAGTCATCGGTTTTTGGTTCTTGCTCCAACTGGTGCTGCTGCTGCCCTTGTAAATGGATCATTCCATTCTGGGAATTAATCACGGAGGATCATCTCGTTCCCTTGCACAAGTCCGTGCCAATCTTGATGGTGTGGATTACATTTTCATTGATGAAGTATCAATGTTATCCTGCAGAGATATGTATAAAATCAGTGCTCAATGTGCAAAAGCACGTGCCATTTATGATGAACCCTTTGGTGGCATTAATATGGTATTTGCAGGAGATTTTGGCCAACTTCCACCAGCTATGAGTGGTGCTCCTTTGTACTCTGGAACCGTTGGTGTCCAAATCAATTCCAGTCAAACTATAGCAAATCAGGAAGCTGCTATAGGCAAAGCTCTTTGGCATCAGATTACAATGGTTGTTATATTACATGAAAATATGAGACAAACCAATCAGTCAAAAGAAGATGTCCAACTGAGACAGGCGTTGCAAATAATGAGATACAAAGCATGTACTGCCGAAGATATTGCATTTCGTCATACTCTTATTGCAGGAAAAGGTCCAAATGATCCAAAATTAGCTTAAAAGAAGTCCAGGAATGTATCAGTTGTTACTGCATTGAATGCACAAAAAGACAAAATCAATGAACTAGGTGTCCAACGTTTTGCTGCTGAGAATAAAAGACCATTAACATCATTTTATTCAATAGACAGATGGAATGATCATACTAATTTCAAGAACAAAAGCAAGTCTCATTACAGATCAACGATTGCAGATCCTGTTTGACACACAAGAATATTAGAACCTTCACTCCAGAAATTACTATGGAACCAACCACATGCATCATCCTCTGATCATATACCAGGAAAATTGGAGTTATGTATAGGCATGCCGGTGATACTGAGAAACAATGATGCAACAGAGTGCTGCATTACCAAAGGAGCTGAGGCAGTTGTTGTAGGTTGGCAGAGTGCAACAGGCCCAGAACAACAAATTGTACTGGACACTTTATTTGTCAGATTAATAAATCCTCCAAAAAAAATATACATAGATGGCCTTCCTGAAAATGTGGTGCTGATTACAAAACATGTCACCTCCACCACGTGCTCATTACCCAATGATGATGTGATATCTTTGTCAAGAGAACAAGTGTTGGTACTCCCTAATTTTGCCATGACCGATTATGCATGTCAAGGGCGTACCCATTCTAACAATGTAGTTGATCTCAGTAGTTGTAGAAACCACCAATCCTACTATACTTGCTTATCAAGAAGTGCATCTGCAGCAGGAACTATCATCATGCAAGGCTTTGATCCTAAAGTAATTACAGGTGGTGCTTCTGGATATCTCAGGCAAGAATTCAGAGAATTAGAACTGCTTGATGAGATTACCAAACTGAAATATCAAGGACTCTTACCAGACCATGTCAAGGGAGATCAGCGAAATTCTATCATTGATCAATTTAGAAAATGGAAAGAAAAGTCATATATTCCAAAAAAAATTTATCATGCTATTGCATGGAAAGCCATGGAGCAACTAAATCAATACACAACACAGCCCTCTCCATGGCAATTAATTAAACCTATGAACAAACATCAAAAGGCAGATTTCAGAAACCTCAACTTTGTTCCTGCAAAAGGAACTGTTCCAATCACTGTTACTCATAAAAATTCCACAGCCAATGTATTGCAAAATAAAAAACGAAAATTACAACAAGTTGTAAGTTCATCTTCCATTGTGAAAAAAAGACGAAAAACAAGTACTATTGAATTAAATGAACCAAAAGGGTTTATATGGGATGCGCGAGATTGGAGCTGTGCTTATGATTCACTCTTTACAATATTACTAGCAATATGGAATGAAGATCCATCAAGTTGGAAAAAAAGATTCAATAGCATCAATGACATATTAAAGATTTTGAGCTTAGGATTCAAACGATCCAAGAATCACACAACAGATTTAGAAACAGTTAGAAATACAATCAGACATTTATTGCATCAAGATAAACCCGAAATATTTCCTTATGGTCAAGTTGGCATTGCCATAAGTGATTTGGCCCATTATATAATGAAAGCAAATGAACCAATGACTTCAACTTGTCTTAAATGTATGAATTGTGAAAACATAACCATTCTGGAAAATGATAGATGTGATGCCATCTTTCATTGTTCATATTCATTTTCCGGAACAATCTCAGCATATCTTGCTCAAATCATAGTCAATAGACAACAGCACAAATGTCAGTTGTGTTGGGGAGAGATTACTAAATTTATTGCATTTAACAAAATTCCACCTCTAATCATGTTTACAGTTGACTCTATTGAGAATTTAATAGTTAGTCAAGTCAATTGATGACATATCCACTGCTTTCACATTGAGAGGAATTGTGTACTATGGTGATGCACATTTTACTGCCTGCATATTCATCAACGGTATGGTATGGTTTCATGATGGTATATCAACCAGATCAATTTGTATTAATGAAGGTGATATAGATGACTTTTCAAATATTAATTTATTGTCACGAAATGGTAATAATGCTGTACTATTTGTATATGCACAATTTTAATATTTGTTTTTATTGCGAAAAAGGGATGAGTAACATGCCATGTCAAGCAATGGCCCACACCCCACTAGTATAAGGAATATGTGTCCTTCTCAACGACCACAGCAAGTGGAATGGATCCATCTCCCAGTATGTGCATTAATCATTTCTAGTTGTAATTTTTAATCGATTTTCATAGAGGCATCGACATCCAAAAATGTACAACTTAGTCCATTCACTTGTCGACCCACTCCATTGTAAGGCCACTCTATCATTTTACGATATTGGTAAGCATCTGGTTGTCTAATATAAATTGATATCTTAAGTATGTGTTGTCAGTGCCCATCTATGATGCACACAAAGTCAAAGCGGACTTCACATCCACTCTCATATCGCTCCAGCAACTACCCATCTTCCCACACAATATCCCTGTGGGATCTTGTGTCATTGTTGGCCCAGCCCATGACATGACTTTCCCCATGTTAGATGGGTGAACCGAGGTTGACAATGTTATGTTGAAGACGTGCCAGCTGATCTTGGCCGATAAAATGATATTGTTAGGTTCTTGACGGTGCAACTAAGGAATGTCAAAGTTATTGAGTCAGATGGGTGGGCTGAGGTCTCTGCCAGAATATTGTCACACATGTCAGACCATTGGGCCGATGTTCTGCAGGGGCATTGTTACCTGTGTCAGACTGTTGGGCCAATGTTCTGCGGGGGTCATTGTTACTCATCTCAGACTGTTGGGCCAATGTTTGGTGGGTCAGACCACTGGGATAGTCAGCATTGGCATTGGCATTTGCATTGGCATCAGCCTCTTGGTAAGCCACTCTTGGAGGGAATATAGTGTTCACATTGAATATAACCGCAATATGTAGTAGCAAACAAAAGCCTTGGCATCAGCATAGACATCAAGAATCAGAATCAGAATCAGAATCAGCATTGGCATTGGCATTGGCATTGGCATTGGCATTGGCACTGGCACTGGTATTAGCATTTGCATTTGCACAGGCATATTCATAAGCCAATTTTATGGTTAATGTGGTGCTTATATTGAATTAGAGCTTTAGTCATGTCTGTTGTCAATATAACAAATGATTTGGAATCAGCATCATTTTGAGCAAATTGGCCTTGGCATCATCATAACATTCTCCTGACCTAGTATACACTATCTAATTCGGATATTGACCTGTCAAGGCTCAACATGGTGTTCAAGTTATTCTCTAGCACCAGCTGAAGCCTCAATGTCTCCCATTCACATATCTTTAATTTCTGCCATACACCATCCTTTTGCTGTTGAATTGAGAATGCATCTTTTGATGGATGCATTCTTCCCAACTGTGCTGACTTCTTGCTCCATTTTTGAAGTCGATTTCGGTGACTTATATTCTGTAGTTCAGAATCGGCCTTTTTCCAGTGTCTCCATTTCACCTTCTCATGTGATGTCGAAGCTGTTGTTTAATTCCAAATTACGAGTCCCTATTAGGGAATCATTTTCTATATGGTCAGTTTTCACTTCAGGGTCGCAAATGCCACAAACACCAATTTGCCAAGCCATGGGAACAAATTTAACAAGGTGTGGGAACAAATTCAAAACCCTGGAAAGAATTATGAAACCGTGTGAATTTTGTCTGTGAGAATTTGTTGGCTCAATTTGTCAGAACAATAAGCTGGATGACAGCCACCAATTTTGGAATGGCCTGGATTGTAGCGTGTTGTTATTGCTATTGTAATGACCAAAATGCTCAACAGCTTTATCATTGTAATGAAAGGCATTATCAGTACAGGCTGAACAATGTTTGACAAGCTGTTCTACAAGTGCCCTGAGTTTAGTCTGAAGCATTGCAAATGTCCCAGCCTTCATCCAAGTCAATAAAACACATGTATGTACATTGTCTGTGATGTAGCTAGATTTGCAATGCACATTGTATTATTAATGATACACTTGTTGAACACTTGTTGAACAGGCCGAATGGTGTTCAACAAGCTAATCTACAAGTGTCCCAGTCTTTATCTAATTCATTACAACAAGCGAATATACATTATTTGGCATGTAGCTACATTTGCAATGCACATTGTATTATTAATGATACACTTGTTGAACACTTGTTGAACAGGCTGAAAAGTGTTCAACAAATTGGTCTACAAGTGTGCCAGTCTTCATATAAGTCATTAAATAAATGCCACAATCATAAAAAATTAAATCTATGCCACAAACACCATCAACCACTGTAATGTATGCTGTACATCATTGTGTATTCTTTTGGTGGCCAATCTGTAAGAGAATCGAAATCTGTAACGGCTCCCTCACACTTGTCAAACAGTGTTTGGCCTGTTTGACAACTGTTTGACAAGGGTTTCCTGGTCATTAGACATTAAATAGAACAAAAGCTGTCAACGTTCACTACTCCCCGGACTTCAAATTCATTTCCACAGTTTGCCAAAATTGTTCACATGTTCAATGAATTAGCCCATGACCCAGAATTCACAACCATATTTAGAATGATTTCCTAATAAGGACTCATAATAAACACAGCCTTTAGGCACAATACATGAATTTAGAGTGCCTTACAAACAGGGAAATGCAGGGATAAGGGTAATCCCTGATCTGCAGGTATCCATACTCTTAAGTGTATGAGTACGGATACAGAATGTCATATCCGTGGGCTTCAAAATGAGCCGGAGATCATCCAAAACAGTCAAGAATTGACCGAGATAGAGACTAAACATTGATTGGACTCTATCTCAGTCAATTCTTGACCGTTTCAGGTGATCTCCGGCTCATTTTGATCAGGAATCCGTGGGTAAAATCCGCGGATATGGTATCCGTATCTGTGGCAAGTACAAGTACGGTTACAGACAAATGTATCCTGGGATTACCCCTGCATTTCCCTACTTACCAATCCGGCAATGTCATATGATCAAACTCATCGTGTTAATTGTTATTCATGATCCGAGCCACTAAACCAGTTAAATAGATGTCGTTGTGTTTACTCGTGCTATCAAAAATCCACATGTATCTTGACAATCTCATCCACTTCTGCTTTGTTCTTGTCACTTATCTATGCATTTTTTCCAATGCAATACAATTTCCACAACTCTGCCCAAGCCAATTAATGTACATCTCTTCTGAATCAAACTCCTTTCCTTTGATATCGATCTTGGCCCAAGAACTGGGTATCTTTCAAGGAAAACTCATAGAACATGAGTGTCTGACCCAAGAACTGGGTGTTTTTAAAGGAGAACTCATAGAACATGAGTTTGCCCCAGATCAGGGCGATGCAATGATACCAATACAAATAAATATGTCACAATTTGTGAATCTTAATCAGATTACAAAGAATAGCTTGACACTTGATCTATTATTACTTGATCCATTGTTCTTTTCAACTATGGTTAAGAATTCCACATTGGAAATGCAACTACATTCTATTCGATATGCCACATTATTGTACCTACCTTCTAAATATCTTTTTGCTTTGTATTGTTTTATTAAGCCAATCACAGTTCAATATCGTGTTCAGGTTATCAAGGCATTACTCATGTAATATCTATTGAGACGACATGACTTTAAATATATTTGTTTCAATGTAATACTATTGCTATATCACAAGCAACATTGCTGTGGATCACACTACATTTTGCAATGTGATATAGAAAACTACACATAAATGTAACTATTTTCAGTTTGAATTTATTCAGATACTTGTTTAAATGTTTATATACAAAGTCTGTTAATAGGTATCACTACATTGGAGGTGGTAAACGACTACCAACATTTAGCTTTGATGTTCTTAAACCATTTATTCTACCATTCAATAATATCAACCATGATTCTGGCTTATTATTCAAGAGTCATGTTGATCAACAGACAGCTAGAGTCCTATATGGAAATAAAAATGAATATATATGTGCTCAAATACCTCTACCTGAATTTCTCCCACAATTAACCGTGAAGGATATTGTAGAAATAGCAAGAATCCATAACATATCTGTCAAAAATGATGCAAAGGTTACATGGACAGGAACTACTTTTCATATTGACAAAGCATAATTGTTCCGCTTGTAAAACCCATGTTTCTATTTTCCATATTCATGATGTTAAGTCAAGTACAGAGCGATACAAAAAATGGTCAAACACAAAATCTTCACATCTGGAAAAATGACAAAGCCAATTATACTTTTGCCAAAAAGAAAATTGTGATAATAAGCCAGACCATGAAGTAAAACAAAACAAGGAAGCAAATTTTGACAAATATTCCTTTCCTCTCCACCTTCTATTGAGTTGAAGGAAACAATAATCCGCAACTGGTGTAGAGATACATCGCCTGAAATTTTCCAAGAAGGTGGCTGTGCTGTATGTGGTCAATTGTTTGTATTGAAAAATATGTATTTATTATCTACAACTAGTGGGGTGTGGGCCATTGCTTTGCATGACATGTTACTCGTCCCTCTTTGTAGCAAGAGAACAAATATTAAGATTGAGCATATATAAACAGTACAGCATTATTACCACTACATGACAATAAATTAATATTTGAAAAGTCATCTATATCACCTTCATTAATACAAATTGATCTGGTTGATATACCATCATGAAACCATACCATACCGTTGATGAATATGCAGGCAGTAAAATGTGCATCACCATAGTACACAATTCCTCTCAATGTGAAAGCAGTGGATATGTCATCAATTGACTTGACTAACTATTAAATTCTCAATAGAGTCAACTGTAAACATGATTAGAGGTGGAATTTTGTTAAATGCAATAAATTTAGTAATCTCTCCCCAACACAACTGACATTTGTGCTGTTGTCTATTGACTATGATTTGAGCAAGATATGCTGAGATTGTTCCGGAAAATGAATATGAACAATGAAAGATGGCATCACATCTATCATTTTCCAGAATGGTTATGTTTTCACAATTCATACATTTAAGACAAGTTGAAGTCATTGGTTCATTTGCTTTCATTATATAATGGGCCAAATCACTTATGGCAATGCCAACTTGACCATAAGGAAATATTTCGGGTTTATCTTGATGCAATAAATGTCTGATTGTATTTCTAACTGTTTCTAAATCTGTTGTGTGATTCTTGGATCGTTTGAATCCTAAGCTCAAAATCTTTAATATGTCATTGATGCTATTGAATCTTTTTTTCCAACTTGATGGATCTTCATTCCATATTGCTAGTAATATTGTAAAGAGTGAATCATAAGCACAGCTCCAATCTCGCGCATCCCATATAAACCCTTTTGGTTCATTTAATTCAATAGTACTTGTTTTTCGTCTTTTTTTCACAATGGAAGATGAACTTACAACTTGTTGTAATTTTCGTTTTTTATTTTGCAATACATTGGCTGTGGAATTTTTATGAGTAACAGTGATTGGAACAGTTCCTTTTGCAGGAACAAAGTTGAGGTTTCTGAAATCTGCCTTTTGATGTTTGTTCATAGGTTTAATTAATTGCCATGGAGAGGGCTGTGTTGTGTATTGATTTAGTTGCTCCATGGCTTTCCATGCAATAGCATGATAAATTTTTTTTGGAATATATGACTTTTCTTTCCATTTTCTAAATTGATCAATGATAGAATTTCGCTGATCTCCCTTGACATGGTCTGGTAAGAGTCCTTGATATTTCAGTTTGGTAATCTCATCAAGCAGTTCTAATTCTCTGAATTCTTGCCTGAGATATCCAGAAGCACCACCTGTAATTACTTTAGGATCAAAGCCTTGCATGATGATAGTTCCTGCTGCAGATGCACTTCTTGATAAGCAAGTATAGTAGGATTGGTGGTTTCTACAACTACTGAGATCAACTACATTGTTAGAATGGGTACGCCCTTGACATGCATAATCGGTCATGGCAAAATTAGGGAGTACCAACACTTGTTCTCTTGACAAAGATATCACATCATCATTGGGTAATGAGCACGTGGTGGAGGTGACATGTTTTGTAATCAGCACCACATTTTCAGGAAGTCCTTCTATGTTAATTTCTTTTGGAGGATTCAATAATCTGACAAATAAAGTGTCCAGCACAGTTTGTTGTTCTGGACCTATTGCACTCTGCCAACCCACAACCATGCCCTCTGCTCCTTTGGTAATGCAGCACTCCGTCGCATCATTGTTTCTCAGTATCACTGGCATGCCTATACATAACTCCAATCTTCCTGGTATATGATCAGAGGATGATGCATGTGGTTGGCTCCAAAGTAGTTTTTGGAGTGAAGGTTTCAATATCTTTGTGTGTTGAATAGGATCCAAAATTGTTAACATGTGATGAGATTTTCTTTTGCTATTGGAACTAGAAGTATCATTCTATCTATCTATAGAATAAAATGATGTTAATGGTCTTTTATTTTCAGCAGCAAAACATTGAATACCAAGTTCATTGATTTTGTCTTTTTGTGCATTCAATGCAGTTACAACTGATACATTCCTGAATTTCTTTTGGGCTAATTTCGGATCATTTGGACCTTTTCCTGTGATGCGAGTGCGAAAGAATGCAATATCTTCTTCAGTACATGCTTTGTATCTCATGTTTTCCAACACCTGTCTCAGTTGGACATCATCTTTTGACTCATTGGTTTGTCTCATATTTTCACGTAATATAACAACCATTGTAATCTGATGCCAAAGAGCTTTGCCTATAGCAGCTTCCTGATTTGGTATAGTTTGACTGGAATTGATTTGGACACCAACGGTTCCAGAGTACAAAGGAGCACCACTCATAGCTGGTGAAAGTTGGCCAAAATCTCCTGCAAATATCATATTAATGCCACCAAAGGGTTCATCATAAACACCATGTGCTTTTGCACATTAAGCACTGATTTTATACATATCTCTGCAAGATAACATTAACACCTAATCCACACCATCAAGATTGGCACGGACTTGTGCAAGGGAGTGAGATGATGCTCCCTGATTAATTCCAAGAATGGAGTGATATGTGGATCCATTTACAATGGCAGCAGCACTACCAGTTGGTGCAAGAACCACAAACCGATGATTTTCATTGTGTTTACCAAAGAAACTAGTCAATGCTTTGATGACTTGTGATTTTCCTGTGCCTGCCATCCCACCAAGATACATGCATAGCTTGTCAGGACTGTTAATCAAGGTAGAGTGATTGGCAATGATATGAAATGCTCTCTGTTGGTCAGTGTTCAACTTGTAATCATTGATAGTTACATCAATAAGATGACGATCAGCTCTATTTGTAGGAACAAACATATGGTTGATGTATGCTGCGTCCACTATCTTGACATCATTATATTGAAAATTTCCCAATTTATTTATAGTTGCTGTGTTTGTTGGTAAATTTTTATTTCTGTCATCGATGATTTCCTTTTTCTTTGCAAGGACTGCAGCTCTCCATAATTTTGCTGATTGTACTACAGGTGGTTCTATAGGTATCAACGGTCCTATATCTGGGGTACCATCAATACAATCATCAAGCCATTCTGACCTTTTCAAAGTTCTTTCAGCTATTAGCATTTGATCAGAAATGAGTTTATAGCATGCTTTCTCTTCTGATGTATCTGGTTTGACTCTATCACCTCTAGATAATCTTTTAGAGAGGTCATCCAAAACAGCTGTATTGATATTCATCAGGCGATCTGGAATATCGTTGAAATTATGTTTATTAGTCAACAAATATCCTCTGGTTGTACTGTCCTTGATTTGTTCTTGATTGAATGCAATCAATGGAAAATAGGGATCGGTTTGAAATCTTTTGTCATGGTACATCAGGAGATGTCTTTTGTGCATCATATCACTGATGCTTAAAACATCCTTGTCAATGCTGCTAATACCACCCAAGCCATATGGAAATAGGCAGGGGAACATCATAGGATATAACTGAGGATTATTAAAGAACAATTCTGGATTTCTAGCATGGCTTATGGCAAGAACACCACCATGGTCATCTATCAAGTGCTTGGTTGCTCTAGCTATTAATGCCTTTGGACTTGTAATATCTAGATTTTCACCAGTTACCCCACTAACAACAAAGGGACAAGGCCCATCTTCCGCACCATCTTCCTCTTCATTGTCAAATGCACTAGTGGCTTCCGGTTCCTTATTTGTGTCTGCTGGTCGATATGCAACCACAACAGGAATTCCGTGATCTGGATATTGTGCTAGATTTTCATAGGAGATATCTAAATCATAGTAATCCATGTGATTCAATTTCAGCCATTCTAAAGCTGCAGAAACTCGCATTCGGCGAACCAATAAAGGTGTTCGCTCCATGTCTTCTGGAGTTGGTCTGGCAGGACCAGTGAAAATGAAGGCTAGCACTTCATCAAGTTCTTTAATTGTTGGAGGCAACCGTTGATATAT
This sequence comes from Hygrocybe punicea, assembly GCA_963556145.1. NCBI lineage: Eukaryota > Fungi > Basidiomycota > Agaricomycetes > Agaricales > Hygrophoraceae > Hygrocybe > Hygrocybe punicea. Next base: position 854,247 of record OY744468.1, on the reverse strand, counting down.
CTTTGGTGTTGGATTTTGAAACATGATGGCATTTGCTTTCATTTTATGCATCCCAGATGAGACACGAACAATACATTTGTTGTGACGAACACAGGCAATCAAAAGTTGTTCAGCAAATGTTAGATTTTGAAGTTGTGCAGGAATTCTTCCCATCCAAAGTCCATTTGCCAAAGCATATTTGGGAGTTTGGCCTTTATTCAGACTGAGCACACATGGTTTGCATATCCATTTACATGTGTTATCTAGCACTGGACCTTTGATATCCTCTATTGGATCAGAACAATGATATCGTTCACATCTTGTGATTCCCATATTGTCTCTAGTTAATATTTTCAGATTAACCTTTGTTTTTGACAATAAAGACATGTTCTTCAATGCAACCAATTGACCGCACACGGCACACCCACTTTCTTGAAAACATTCAGGTGATGTATCTCTGCACCAGTTGCTGATTATGGTTTCCTTCAATTCAATAGATGGTGGAGGAGGAGGAAATGATTGCTCATCTGACTTCTCCAATTCTTCTTTCATTTTAGTCTGAGTTTCTTCTGTTCCGCACTCATATGTTTCTGTCATTTGTTGTCTTTTGTACCACTCTTTACACTTATCTTTATTTGATTTAATATCATGCACATGAAAAATAGAAACATGAGTATCACAAGCTGAATAATTATGCCTCATTAATGCCACAGATAGATCTTGTCCATGTAATCTTCGTAATGTCTTTGACAAATATATACCATGTATTGTTGTTATTTCACCAATATCCTTCACCGTCAACTTTGGCAGAAGTTCATGTAAAGGCATTTTAACACATACATATTTTTTTCTATCTTCATATAAAGTGTTGGCTGTTTGTTCATCAATATGCCCCACATATTCAAATAATATGTCAGAATCATGGTTGATATTATTAGACGGTAGCATGAAAGATTGAAGAAAGCTAAACTTGAATGTTGGTATTCGTTTACCACCACCAATGTAGTCATATCTATGAATGGAATTTATATATAAAGATTTAAACAAGTTTCTGAATAAATTCAAATTGAACACAATTATGTTTGAACGGCTATGCCGTATTATGAAACATAGTGTGGTCCACAGCAACGTTGCATGTGATAGAGAACTAGTAATGCAATGAAATAAATATGATCTGAAATCATGTCGTCTCAATAGCGATCACATGAGCAATGCATTGATCATTTTACAATGACATTGGACAGTGATAGGTTTGAGAAGACAATACAAAGCAAAGAGATATTTAGAAGGTAAGAAATATGTTCTCGCATATTGAATAGAATGTAATTGCATATTGAATGCGCTATCTTTAAATGTAGTCCAAGCGAATAATGCATTGAGTGTCAAAGTATTATTTGTTATTTCATTGAACTTTACACATTGTGTTGCATTTATGTGCATCAGTATTGTTGCATCGCCCTGATCTGGGGCAAACTCATGTTCTATGAGTTTTCTTTGAAAAACACCCAATTCTTGGGTCAAGGTCGATATCAAAGGAACGGAATTTGGTTCAAGAGAGATATATATAAGTTGGTCTTGGCATAGTTGTGGAAATATGGTTGCGTTTGCAAGGAAATGTAGATAAGTCAAAACCGCAATGCAAATATGGATGGTATCGTGGAGATTCATGTGGATTGGTGATAGTAAGAGGAAGCACTGCCCATGTATCTATTTAACTAGTTAAGTGGTTTGGATCATGAACAACAATTAACACAATTGGTTTGATCATATGACATTATCTTATTTGTAAGCTCTTCCAAAAACATCATAAGGTGTGCCTGAAGCTTTATAATGTTTTTATTCAATTGAATGTTTTTGTAACCTAATATTCCGGTACTGAATAGTCATAGCTTTTCTTGGAGTGATGGTTATGCTTGCCACCATACGAGGGGGATTTGTTACAGTTGTCACAGGGGATGGATGAGGAATTTTTACCATCAAATAATATTGAGATATCCACTCAAATATTAAAATTATTCTTGTTGTTATGATAAGTCCGAAAACATTGTAAAAAGTGGATAACGTTATGTTTTCGACATTTTTGGACTTATGATAGCAACAAAAATAATTTCAATATTTGAGTGGATATCTCAATATTATTTGATGGCAAAAATTCCTCATCTGTCTCCTATGTGTATCCCCTATTTAATTGGTCCATAAAGTTGGCAGTTCTGGTTTATTACATATATTCAATTTGAATGTTCATTAGCTCGAGTCATAGTAATCCAAGGTTGTCCTTCTTATGTTACTTGTGGTGGCTGTACTATGACAAACGTGAACTGAAATTAATACATTTAATTTAGACAAACAGATTTTCAGTCACCAAGATCGATGTCTTATGTGGTATCTGTGTATGCTTATTATCTCGCTCAATTGTTATGGTCATAGGAAAGTAACACAAGCCATTTTCAATTGAGCAAAAAAAGAAATGTACAGATATTGTACAGATGTAAAGAATGGCGGTAGAGGAGGACGTCGAGGGCACAGATTATCAACAGATTACCAGAAATCAACGACTGAGATAAAGTGTCTTTAGTCAAATATAATTAATACTCCTCAAAAAGAGGACTTACAGCACCTGAAATCAAGGGCCAGGGTTCAGTTTGGATGTCGACGCCTTGGAAGATGAAGGCCTCATTTGGCTCGGCGTAGTTGAAACTAGGATATCGGGAGGAACGATATTGCTCCAATCTACATCCATTGATAAACCGCCTGGCTCCGCAGGGGTCGATGACTAATGGCGTGATGATGCACGCGTATTGGGACGGAATCCTATGATATTGACAAGATCAGATGTGAAATCTATATAGAGTGTGATGTGCATACCCGGAGTCGGAGACTTCTTCAGAGGCTTCACTGGCTGGAGCCTTTCTGGGATAATACCCGCTTGCTCCGATGCCAGATCCAACTTCCTCCTCTTTGCTGTCTCGCCGTCCTCGTGATCGCCGCTGAGAGACTCCTGTATGGGTTAGGGAGGTCCATCATTGTTGTACATGATTACATCGTCATCAGAATGCAACAACCCCTCCCATTCTGGTCCTAACAAGCCCAACTTTGCAGATTCCAGTGGCACATCATCTGACTCGGAGGAGACGGGTGGTTTAACTTCCACTGTCAATTTTTCGGATTCCGATTTCTTGGATCCGCACGACGGCGCAATTTCGACAGCGACTGCGAGATGTCAGTGCATTATTCAGAGCAAAGTGAGTAACGTACGAATTTGAGCCTTTGATCATTTCTTCTTTACCAGGGCTACGTCCTCCTCCATCTTGATATCGTCTATGCATGAATGAATAATATGCGTTACAATCTTGATATTTAGAATTTAATAACTCACCCTCAGCGTCGTCATCGGGTTTGGACTTCATGGTGCATTCTGTGATGATGAGGAGTTACTGTGTGTGATGATCACAGACAATGAAAGTACTTACTGGACTTGGGCTTGGGCTTGGGCTTCTTTTTGTCCTTCTCGGAATATTCAGTACATCTATACACCGCTATGGTTGAAAATTTGTACAAACCAGCGGAAAATGTCTTCTGTTTTTTGACCAATTTGACTTGGCTTTGCCCTTGCCCTTGCCCTGGGGAACCAGCTCTTCTGCAAATGTATTATATTATTAGCACAATCACACATGTAATTCTAGATCACACCTTCATTGTCCTCTGCCACATTGGCATCGATGAGGACACTATGTCCTTTACACCAAGCAATAACATGACCGATGATTTCGAGCTTTGTGGCATCTGGAAGCCCACCAAACGACCAATTTGCAGAGGTTCCGCTGTGCCATGCTGGCACAGATTCGTCGTATTTCGCCCAATCTATGATGCCAGATGTCATAATCCATTTGTCTGCCAATGCGTATATATACTCACTGAGGTCCTCTGGCATGGTCTCGGTGCTAACAGCGCCATGTTGAATTAATGCCGATGGAGAATGCTTGCCAATGTAAAACTCTTTGAGGAGCCAATCGTCGAAGATCTTGCTTCGCCAGTCACGGGTAACCTCATTGGCCCGTTATGCGACCAAAACCTCTGCCCAAATTTCATCCATGACGGTGTCGGTGTAAAGGCGAGGTCGGGGTGGCTGCGGAATAGTAATCCTAAGCCTGTGGGGGTCAGCATGAAAGTGACTAGGAATAGTCTAACAAGCTTCAGTAAGATAATAGGATTTAAAAAAGTAAGAAGCCGCCGAGTAAACTATTGAGATCTATCGAGACCGATCGAAGCCGACGAAGCCGACGAAGCCGACGATGTCGGGTACGGCGGGTCGGGTGTCGGGTGACGAGAAACGTAGAGATTAAGACGGTAGAACGACGGGGAGGGCGTCGAGGAATCCGACGAGCAATGTGTGCGATGGAATTTACTGAGAGACTTAATTCTCAGAGAGAGGAAATGGGGGAACTGGTTTCTTATTTTGAGACAGCGCTTGGGCACCGTTTTTATACTACAAATTTGTGTACCTAGATTCGGACGAGAGTCCTCGGCCGATGAGAGGAGACAAAGGAGAATAAAAATGGGGAAGTAGGAAGAGCGTTGTGAGGCGACGATGACAGGGAAAATGGGTGGAAGATATGAAAAACCGTAAAAGATGCAATATACTTTACTATATCCCCATAAGGGAGACGCTAGGCGTGAATAAGGCAAGTCCGATGTCGGGATCCCAGTCCGATGAGATCTATCTTCGATATTTGAAGTTCCGTGAGTTTATGAGATAGACCGACCAGGTACGTGAGCGGCCGTGCTAGTCGGTATGCATCGGGTTGCGTCGGGTTACGTCGGGTTCGAGCGTAGACTGCTAGAGACGTCGGGTTCGAGCGGATTCGCTAGATATCGATGTTACGGCCTCAGAGGGTCGAGGACCCTCTACAGCGAAGAGGCCGAACATACTTGATGCTAATATATATAATGGTATAATTATTAGCATAGATATGAATTGTCGAACACTTGTCGAACACTTGTCGAACAGGCCGAACACTGTTCGACAAGTGTTCAACAAGTCGTTTCCACATTAATAAATTAAGTGGAATATATATTAACGTCGATACGGCTTGTCGAACACTTGTCGAACAGGCTGAACACTGTTTGACAAGTGTTCGACAAGTCATTGCTACATTAATAAATCAAGTGGAATATATATTAATGTAGCAATGACTTGTCGAACACGTGTCGAACAGGCCAAACACTGTTCGACAAGTGTTCGACAAGCCACACAGACATTAATTAACACATCAATATGCATATGACTAATCGAACACTTGCCGAACAGTGTTCGACACGTGTTCAGCAGGTCGTTACATTGTTATTCATTCTAAAGACAAATATGGGTGCACAACCAAACCCTTGCCGATCCAACCGGGGGAGCATCATTGTCGCCGTTGTCACCTGACACGAATCCGATATCATTGATAGTCAAAAGGATTGTCCAAAATTGATTAACTCTTCTTCTCCTTGACACTCATCATCTCACAACACATCCCGAGTTACAGAATACATACCGGTATATTACAGTACCATTTCGGACCCCATTGAATTGACGAACTAACATAATCTGATCTTTCAGATTTTCAATCTGCCCAAATCTCGCAAGGAAGTTGGCTATGACGTGTGCTGCCACATCTGTCCAGGATGAAACTGCATCTCAATGCAGACACAAACCATCCTCTGGAAAAAGGAAGGAAGTTCCTGTCAGCGCCATTGTGGATCCGCAAGCAAGCATCCAAATTGCATTACATCCGGTACCTGTCCTCTATCCAGCTGTATTGGACGGAAGGGTGCAGACAATTCCATGGGTATTCGAAATGCTACTGAAGAGGAACTGGCGTTGTTGCCATCAACAGCATCCAATACACCAGAACCAAATTCCGATGTAGAGATGGAGGATGCTCCCATGAGCACGATTACACAGTCTGTCAGGAACGATCCCGTTTTCCACATCATCTTTGTTCTTGATCCCACCACCCGTATTACAAGTAAAGCCGCCGCAACCAATGATCTTGCATTCGTCAACGTTACGGTTTCACAAGACGAATACGAAACCGTCTCGCACCTCGATGGTTATATTCACAATATCAAGGCACACAAGACGTGATATTTTGTTTGCATGCAGGAATGAGTTCGCCCATGCCATGCTCAACTCACTGGGGTCGAATATAACATGGAATAAGTTCAAATCCACCGATTGCATATTTGGTGGTGTGGACATGGGAATGTCCTATATGTGAGCATGTCAAACATATTTGTCAATTTTCCTTTTTTTTAATTCAGTTAATTCGAATATCATCTATAGTGGTAATCAATATGGTATAACGGTCGAAAACGTGTCGACATTCTTGGCCGGAATTGACAAGCTGTGTCGAACAGTTCAGGTGTGGCCACCACCAAAACAAATGAACACCGTGCATTCGAAATGGATGCAGATGCAAAACCTGCTCCATGTTGCATTGTCAACGACACACATGATGCGACCACAATCGAGGCTGCTGAAGGACAGTGAACCATTTCCACCGAACATTGTTTTGAAGTGAATGCATAGTGACACCGGTCACCATGTGTTGTTCCCAGGCGATCCAAGGCGGAATTTGGACTATATGCACCTGAACTGCGAGGTCCCCGGTTCACGTTGGTTCAGTCAAACCTATGTTGAGCTGCTGGCCAAGATCAGAGAATGGCGAGTGTTTTTGTTAGGTGGAAGGGACATTTACACAGTTCATATGCATTACAACAAAGAGAGCAAATCGTGGAGGTGGGATATTGTGACGACCTTCTATACTTTAGAGGAATTGAGGTAGGCAAATGCCCTCCATCTCACATTACATGTTCACGAGTTTTTGGCATTTTCCAAGATCGTTCCAAGCACAGGAAATGCTCATGAAGACCGATGTTTGCAATCCGGATCATGGCTCCATTGCAATTCGAGATCAAGAAAGACAGCAATTCTTCGGCTTTGTACGAGACACCTATGAGGGGCTGTATGCCATAGAGTCGACGTTGATTGGTGGGAAACCTTCAATGAGTGTATTTTGTCGCATGGACATTTCGCTCATTGTTGATTCAAACACCAACAAAGTCAATTACTTCATGAATGAGATCGAACGGTATCACACCTGCAGCTTGTGGTCCAACATGAAGCAAGGCGCGAAATCTTGGATCTTTTGCGGACACATTTTCAGTGGTATTTTATAAATGGCTTGTAGATATTACAAATGCATACTCATATTTCTGAACTTCACTTGTACATTAGTCAACTTTAAATGTCACCAATCAGATCTCATCTCAGAGAGGCACAAAATGTTTTGATTTCAATGGAAGGTACATTACAAATTGAGGGCAACATAAAGGAAATGGGCAATAAGCCACGCTGCATGGCACACTAGGTTCATGACGAGATAGACGACAAATTAATGAAAAATGCCCAATACCATCACCCACTGCACATTTAGGGAAATACTCTTCAACAAATCATTGGAGCATTTGAAGGTATTGATCGTGTGACCGACCACAACACAGGATTCTGCAGGGACATCGCCTGGAAAGTGGGGGAGTTGCTGAAGTATTTTGAGTGTGTCGGTAAAGTCCGTTTTAACTTTCCGGGCATCATAGATTGGGACTATGAATACAAGCATCAAAAACAAAACCAAGGACCTTGTGTGAGAGAGAATAAAACTAACCAATGTCATGGAATGACAGCGCAGTCTTTTGGTAAGATGGAGCGGGACGTTGAGTAAAAGGACTAGACTGCATGAATTTCGAAGAGGAAGCTTCTATTGAATATGAGTAAGGATTGACAAGAGAGCATTGAGTGGTATACTCACTGCTAGGAGATGCATCCATCCCACTTGCCGCTGTCATCGAGAAGGACAGAAAGTCCTTATATAGTTGTGCATGGAATTCCACCTCACCAGTGACCATTCAAATGGCGCCAACATACCGCTCCCATTCTCCTGAAAGTAAAGCCCCCTGGATGACCTTGATGGGTTTGGTGTTCCCACTGACTTTTGGCTCGTCGAGGAAGCATGAATCGACTAGGATGACAGAGGTAAAGATTGTTGGGATGGCACCAGCAACGGAGTGGAAGAAACTACGCCCAAATGCTCCAGTAGAGATATTGGCGGGATTGTCACAAGAAAGATTCGCGTACTTGCCAGATCGAACAAAGGTCACTGCGGAGAACAGCAAACTGTTATGCAATGTTGCTTTGGTTTCACTGTAAAGTTCTAGATGACAGCTTACTTTTGGTTGACCTTGCGAATGTTGCTGATGACATCGCTATACTGAGGATTTCCATTCCCTATGGCACTAGACCAAGATACCATGGTCGCTGCCCTATTCAATATTTAGCATTGATTCAGAAGATAAAACTGAATAGTTACTTAATGTTGACACAGTCCTTATATGTATCGACCAACTGGGGGTCTCTTGTACCAATGTCGGACTCATCCATGTTTGGACAGTGTATGCTAAAGCAAGGACATCAATTAAAAAAATAATATAGAGATGTAATGTACCTGGTGTTTGTGCATATGTGACAGCTTCTGAGTCGCTACTGGAAACATTGTCGTCGCTGATATCACAAAGACGGGTGGTCTTTGTGACTTTGGACAATATCGCCTTCAATGTTTTGATGGATATATCAGAGTTGCTGATCATTTATTAATATATGAGAGACATGAATCATATGAAGTATCATACCGAAGACCATTATCTGCATTTGCTTTTTTAGAACCGAATTCGAGTTTTGCGATTGGCCTACGACATGTCTAACATATGACCAAGTATTCAATTTCCAACTCACATGAATGTTTCATCGCCATCGTCGTCCTCATCGTGTGATTGATGCTGGTTTGACTTTGTCTTCTTCGATGGAGAAGAGAATTTACTATATAAAATGATTAAAGAATACACAAATATAAAAACATTATTTAGAGCTACTGACCTGTCATCGTCTTCCTCTGAAACATGCTGCTTTTTCCCACTGAATATAAAGAATATTAGATCGCATGAACGGTATAAATTGAACTTGCAAACCTTGCTCTATTGGTGGTCTTCCTGGACCGCCTATATTACTAAAGTAAATCAATTGTATCTGAAAATACAATTGATGAGACACACCTCATAGACGAGACAGGTTTGGCAATGCTAGCAACGCTATGAACACTAATAACATCTTCGTCTTCGGAGTTGGCAATACTACTGGCGGTTTAGTCATGGTGGATGAATCAGAATATTGGAATAGACACGTACACTTCTTCATCGACAGGCTTGGTGGTGGTGACCTTCTTACCCTTCCTAGAAATAACAGTATGGCCTCTGTTAGGACACACAGCAACACATGAAAACAAATATACATACGAAACAGCACTTGATCGAGCTTTGGAGTGAGTCTTCACATTCACGGACTTCTTAGGGCCCATTGCAAAGATAAGAGCTTTAGGGCGAGGAATGAATCTGTGTGAGATATCATAGATGAATGAAGGGTTGGATGTGGACGATACCATTGCGCTCTCAAATACAATAAAGAACTCGTTTATGGAGATCACACTGGCAGGTATGAAAACTATGGAAAGCAACAGTGATCAGCCCTTTTTTGTAACGCAATATTCAATGTCAGACGCGGCATGGCGTTAGGACCCAGGACACTCCACCAATGATAAGTGTTCCGCATACAAGTAATATAGTAGTGTCTTCGTAGCGTTTAACAAGTGTCCTCATAGCATCAAGTGTCTTCATGTACAAGTATCTTCATAGCAATAAATTCTGATATAAGACTGAGGCTTGATCAGATTACCACCAGACTATTGAGTAAAAGATATGTGGAATTGCTATTAGACAATCATGAATCTATACTTCGAGAGTCCTGGAACTTAGTAGGAGGCCTCAAAACCCTTCGCCGGCCACACCAGCTTCAGTTTGTTGGAGGTGTCACATATGGGCTTGCACCTCAAGACGTTGCGGGTATTCGGGTGACTTTGTCGACGCCCATTCGGTTGGTGAGACGAACGACGTCGCCGAAGTCTAGTGACGTCGGGTCTGTTGTGTACAGAATCTATCAGATATTACTTAGATAAAGGAGAAACACTCACCTAGCAATAGCCGTAGTTCGCGCACTTTATTTGCACGTTTTGGGTCGCGGTCGCGCTTTAAACACTCACACTCCCAAACAACAATCTAATGTCCCACCACTCTACCTCATCCACACTGGTGCTCGAGGCACAAAGCGACTCGCCGCCGCCGCTATCCACCCCAAACAATCCCACCCAAGCCATGGCCAACGCCAACGGCAATAACGAATCCGGCCTGTTATCTCCCCTCGCGCTCACCCTGCTATCGTTCGACTCGCCGGGGCCTCTATCTCCCCTCGCGCTCACCCTGCTATCGTTCGACTCGCCGGGGCCTCTATCTGCCCAGGCCCAACTTGCAGGCGTTGGCTCAAACGAAGACGGCCAACTTTCTCCACTCACACTCAACCTTCGATCGTTCAACTCGTTGACGCTCCCACCCACCTCAGCGCTATGTCTGAGCATCGAAAACGACGGTCAATTATCCCCACTCGCCCTGGCCCTCCTATCGTTCGACTCTCCGGCACTTCTATCGGCCCCAGCCCAACTTTCGGGCATGGGGAATGAGAACGACGGATTGTCGCCCCTCCCTCTCTCCCTCCGATCGTTTGACATCCAACGCAGCAGTGAAGGGTCTCCCGAAGCGTCGTTAGTTCCTGTGCAGGCCGAAGTTCGCAACGGCGGTGGAGAATCATTGTAAGCAAATGGATAATGTGAATATGGCGCGTATCCGTGAGTTTCCCCCCCCCTTGCTTGCCCCTCCGTTTCTTGCATTGAAATTATCAGGGCTAACAGTTTTGCAGGTGATGTTGATCTGGGTGATGAAATTGCCATGATGGGAGTGGTTGTTAGAGGAGAATAATGAAAATTTTTGGATACTCCCGTTTGTGAAATGTTGAATTAGATAAATGCTCTTGAAGATTCTGCTCTTGCGTAGATTCGCCCTGATGCTTTCACTTCATATGGCAAGCTCTGGTTTGGTCTTTGAGCAAAGCTGGTGATAGCGTCCGGCAGTGGGATAGCAAGTCGGTGATCTTTGCTTTATCGTGGAATCTTGACAACAATTGCAGGCACGTGTTGTGAAACACGCCGTCTTTTCTTCTCACCCATGACCAAGGTGAACCAGAAAAACCAATACAAGCCATGCCGTCAGTCGTTTTTCATTCCATCTCTTTCTTTCTGGCTGACACACTCCAAGCTCCCGAGGACGAGCTACGCGAGCTCCTGTTGTTCTACTACAATCTCGGTCTAAACGACAAGAAGGTTGCGTCGTCATGTCTTTATCATTTCGATACCGAGGGGTACCCATGTATTGACAGGTACGTCCGTCACCCAGTGACGAGCTTATCAACGTCAAGGTGGCCAAAGGCCAAAGGCTGTTGTCTGGATCCTTAGGGAACTTGCTGGGGATTGCCATGTTCTGACACGTTTGCACACCATGAACCCCCAAGATCACCCTTCACCTGGCTCCATTGTCCAACCGAGAACGACAGTCGACCTTGCGGGCACAGCGGTTAGCCAGGGTGGCCACCTCATGTCGAACAAAAAGTGCAAACTTCCTGACGGTTCGCTCAAGCGAACACGCCAGGACCATGAGGAGATCCACTTTCCGGTCCCGAAGTGGAAACCGGTCATCGAGGGCGAACACGTCCCCATCACGGCGCTTCCAGAGTGGGCTCGGCAGGCCTTTACTGGGCCTAGTTTGAATCGTATTCAAAGCAAGTTGTATCCTATTGCTTATGGTACAGACAAGCCAATCTTGTTGTGTGCCCCAACCGTGGTTGGCAAGGTATGCACACGAACACACATACAGCTTATCGGGGCCTCGGTGACGCTCCCCAATTGCCAGGACGTTGCAACATTCCACCGTGTCGACCCCAACAGCGACCTCTTCTATTTTGATGCATCGTACCGCCTACAACAGCAGTTCATCGGCGTCACAGATGAGAAAGCTATCAAGAGCTACCAAGTTCCAGAGCACTGAGCGCCGGATCAGCTTCCACCGAAAATGACTTCCCTTTAGCAAGAATAAGTAGTGGAATGCCGTTTATCATATGTATTGTGTACCATACCTTCAAATGCTACTCAATTCAAAATGTATTCAACGTGTCGGCAAGTAAATGTATTACACTTTCGCAACATATTGGCTAGGCAAGCTGATTGATCCTGTGCGGACGTTTTGGGGCTGGTCAGTCTCGAGATCATGATATATATGTAAACTTTGCTTCCTTTAAAGTACGATAACAATACACAGAGTTCAGCAGTCGAACACCAATCGGCATGGAAATCCCAATTCGGACTGAGGTTACACTTCCGTCGTTTCACACAATTTACGGCCAATAAAATTTTATTCAGTCACATTAGTGTCCCTGCCTTCGGAATACTCGTCACTCCCAACACAACACTCCTTTGCTCCCCAACATTCCTTTTTATATTTCAATCCATGCCGCAGTACGCCGCCGAATTCACATCTGAAAATGAAATTGTCATCTGCGGTGGTCCATGCAAGAAGCAGATCAAGCCGCCTGCGGGGATATTTTATCTGTTGAACCAAGATCGCTCTCGGGCTGGGCGAAAAGTGTGCTCTGACTGCCATCAGTACTACCTCAACAAAAAAACCACTCGCCGTGTTGATGGTAACCACTTTCATCATTTTACCTCCGTTTTGCTAACCCATATGAGACACAGCTGCGGAAAGTGTTAAATCTATCCAGAGACAAGTTGCTGTTGCACAGCGCGGTGGTGAGTATGAGAATATTACCCTATGGATATGCTGACTCACATGCCGAATGTTACAGAGCGGACAGATCCGGTGCAGGCACTTGGATATCTAGCTCGACATGATGGTTTCCGACCGTTGCCTCCCCCTCCAGCCCCGGGGCCGGTGATCATAACACCAGCCCTCTATAATCAGGCCCCGCAACTAACATTCCCTGCGGAATTCCGGAACCTACCCACTGTCAACGGCTATCAAGAAGCCCATCAGCGTTACGTGGAGTTAAAGAATCGGTTCAGTGCCCAGGCATTTGCAGTTGGGCCTGTCGCTGAGGTCATCGTTATCAAGTTTTGGGTGAAGGTGCTGCTTCCAGGTCGAAAAACAGCCGTATGGGTCGCGGTGAGTGAAGCCATGACATTTCCACAAGAGCCAATTCAACGTGGCGTTCACAGGATATTTGCGAGACCGTTGGATCCATACCTGTTCATAGCGGCGTGAATGATCTCAAGTTGACTGGAGTGACGGCTGTAGCACACAAGTACATTAAGTGGACAAAAGGCATGGGGCTCAATCCTGATGACGTCGAACTCCGATCCGCACAATGGGAAGAGCTCTTACCAAAGGGGTTAGGGAATCTCGATGTCGATGCTGTTTCGCAACGATATTTCAAAATGGTTCGAGGTAAAAGACGTTTTGAAGCTGGTGGAAAGGTTCTCGAGTTGATACTAGCAATATCACATGAACTATATGAAATTGCACATACCAACAGTATCCGAGACGACTCTGTGCCATTACAGGTATGCAAACGCACCGAAGAATGTCTGGTTGATTGACTGTCATTCAGCTTGTCGCAGAAGTGAAAGAAATTGCAGCTCCACCCAGGCCCAAACGACAGCATGCCGAATTATCAGCCGATGACAACTCTTCCGATGTCCCTCGAACCCGTTCACTGGCATTACAATCAGTCACCAGCACAGGTACCACCAGTACTTCTCGACTGAGGCATGCGTTGCAAGCACAAAAAGCACCAGGTCGGAAAGCTATGCAAGGGATATGTAAGTGGATCAACATGCACTAATGGCCCTGACAACTCATCTGTTTCGAAGTTGACCTCAAAATCACGGAATGCATGGTTTACCCAACGGAGTTCCCTTCCATTGATCACCTTATTGCAAAGCCGAAGGCCCCTGTTCTCCTCGTGGACAAAGGTTTCCCCATCATCCTCACGTTCAATACCAACGACCCCATTTCTGGCGCTTGCAAAGTGGCGTACTTTGGTCATACCAACAAGCCGGTCTTTCCAGGCTCGGAATCTCTTGCCGTTTGTGTCAAGCAGGCATTTTGTAACAGCCGAACGTCGGATTCTCGAATTATATTTGAAGGTCCTAAACAAGCTGAATTACTGACCACCGAAATCAACTGTTCACGCTGGGCTTCAGCTCTGATGCGCCTCGTATACGAGTTTATGGAAAAGGAAAACTGGACTCGAGGAAAGCCACCCTTTCCTGTACCGAAGATGCGTTATGTCAACGTAGCATTGGCGGTGGCTAGTAACAATAAACGAGATGCTTATTTATTGGAGGAAGTCGTTGATGGATCAGACGGAGATTTCCTCAAGTATATCAACAACACTTCGGCAGCTCCTCTTCCGCAGCTGGACTCAAAGAGGGAATACGTTGGTCTATTCTTGTCATTTGCTCAGCACGTCCAAATGCTCGAGACTCAGCATCATGTCTTTGTTTCTGATCAACAAGGTATACAATATTGTTTTGTCGCCAAGAATCATGCTGACATTCAACTTCTCACAGGAGGTCTCACTTTACTCTCTGATCCACAAATAATCACTTCGCCGTAAGTTTTACTTGTTCTTTATGTATTCTGATGCCTACTTTGTATCAAAAGTGACCTCGGACCTGAGCGTGTGTTCGCTGATGGGAATTTGGCGGCCTCCTTCACCTACTTCGGAGATGATCATATTTGCAACAAGTTCTGTGAATTCTATGATCTATCTCCTATCAAGCCAGCACTGAAGGCTCACTTGAAACCTGGATTGATGTTGGAAAGGCTACAGCAAGAGCAAGCGTTGGAGGTTTTAGGCCAGGAGTGCGGCAGCCTGTTCTTAGCCGAGGAAGGGGAGATAACTGAGGGTGGAGGGCCAGCTGGAAGGAAGTCGAAGAAAAAGAGGGTCTGATCAACGCCATAATGTTCTCCGGTTCTGCATAGATTATTTTTTCGATCTCTTCTCTTTACTTACAATTTTTTTCATCCAACCGATACCCATAGTTATAGAAAATTTCTTGGACAATACATGGACAATAATGATAGTTACTCTTCGTCAGAACTACTTTCCTGATCTGTAAAGTCAGCATATTCCAGAACAGATTCGGAAACACCAGATTCCGCTCGTGTATGATTAGGGAATCCCGGTTCTCCGTAGGGGCCAACTACATTGTCGCCATTTCGTAATTCCCGAAGTCCGGAAAGAAGGGGGACACCATCATTTGCTATCCTTTGCGTCTCCTGATGAGATTCTAATATGGGTGTAAGTTCGGCATTGCCCAGTGCACGAAAAGCCTGCAATAGTTGGAGATAGACGACCCAGAATGAACTAGATGAGACGGGTGGCCTCCCAATGCCGGCATAGAGGCCGTGCACACGCTCCTCGAATGGTGGAGGCACGAGTTGGAAGACCGGGTCTTCAGGAGGAGCGTAGAGCCTTTCGGCTTCATCTAGCAATGATGCCGGAACAACCACCTAGAATGGGTATGAGACGGCATTGAACGCTATACGACTACATTCATACCTTGAAGTCCAATGCACCATATTGTTCGGGATGCAGGCGAATGAGCTCTGGTATTCCATGAGGAAGGATCTTTTTCTTGTCTCGGCGTGGCGCTGTTTGGTTCCGCTGTATAACCCATCTGTCGAGTTCAGCTTGAATCCATGGTATCGCGAGCCACCTAAAGACGAAACTGACCAAAATGTTAATGCTAAGAAACCTCAAAATAGGACACACTCACTTTTCGAGTGGATCACTAGCGTCATACCACCCACTATTCACACCATGATCAAGGATATTCTCGAAGCCGGGCGTAAAATCCCGACGAAAGACGGACCAATTTGCCTCGGACTTAACATTATGCTTTTCCCTCATCCATCGGTGTTGTAGGGTGTCGCTGAGAGTGGGATCAAGCCGGTGGCGTATCAGAGTTTGTGAATTGGCGACACCAAAGTTTTCTGAACCAGGATCGCTTTGAGTTACTAGCGGAACTCCTTGATAACATCAGGAGATGAAGTTTTGCAAACAAGGAATCATGGACACGTTACCCCCTGTTTTCCGAGCAGCTTCGATGTAGAAGCTGGTGATCAGCTTCGGATTTTTGTTGGTCCACCAGACTTTCAACCAGTTGTTGTACGACATGAATGGGTCAACACTGTTATGGAAATAAAGTCCAAAACGTAACCATTTATCGTGTTGGTCTTGACACCAGATATCATTCACTCCGGCACACCAGAAGCGTTTTCGCTTGAAGCGGTTATGGCGGCGTCCTTCAACAGCATGTCGTTCAGTTGAAATGAGAAAATTTGATATCAATGCCCTGTGGCATAAAAAATCAATATATAGCAGGATGTTTAAAACTGGTACATTACCGTGAAACACGCATGCCATACTCTTGTCGGAGGTTCTTGCGGATGTTTTCGCTACCACGCTTCGGGAACCGCCTGCGTATCTCCTCTATTGCTCCTGAGATTGAATCAAATGTATGGTTCTGTTGACGGGTGCTCTTTAAATCCCACTTCCGCCTGAGACGCTTGACCGTTGATGCACTGTTGATTGTTGAGGTTGTAATCTGTATTACGAAGAAAGCGTAATAGGAGGTACTCAACCTGAGCCCATATTGCTCCGTATCGAAATGATAAAGACATGACGACGCAACCTTCTTGTCGTTTAGACCGAGATTGTAGTAGAACAACAGGAGCTCGCGTAGCTCGTCCTCGGGAGCTTGGAGTGTGTCAGCCAGAAAGAAAGAGATGGAATGAAAAACGACTG
>OY744468.1:538166-837304 GCA_963556145.1 Hygrocybe punicea | reverse complement strand
TGACCAAGGTGAACCAGAAAAACCAATACAAGCCATGCCGTCAGTCGTTTTTCATTCCATCTCTTTCTTTCTGGCTGACACACTCCAAGCTCCCGAGGACGAGCTACGCGAGCTCCTGTTGTTCTACTACAATCTCGGTCTAAACGACAAGAAGGTTGCGTCGTCATGTCTTTATCATTTCGATACCGAGGGGTACCCATGTATTGACAGGTACGTCCGTCACCCAGTGACGAGCTTATCAACGTCAAGGTGGCCAAAGGCCAAAGGCTGTTGTCTGGATCCTTAGGGAACTTGCTGGGGATTGCCATGTTCTGACACGTTTGCACACCATGAACCCCCAAGATCACCCTTCACCTGGCTCCATTGTCCAACCGAGAACGACAGTCGACCTTGCGGGCACAGCGGTTAGCCAGGGTGGCCACCTCATGTCGAACAAAAAGTGCAAACTTCCTGACGGTTCGCTCAAGCGAACACGCCAGGACCATGAGGAGATCCACTTTCCGGTCCCGAAGTGGAAACCGGTCATCGAGGGCGAACACGTCCCCATCACGGCGCTTCCAGAGTGGGCTCGGCAGGCCTTTACTGGGCCTAGTTTGAATCGTATTCAAAGCAAGTTGTATCCTATTGCTTATGGTACAGACAAGCCAATCTTGTTGTGTGCCCCAACCGTGGTTGGCAAGGTATGCACACGAACACACATACAGCTTATCGGGGCCTCGGTGACGCTCCCCAATTGCCAGGACGTTGCAACATTCCACCGTGTCGACCCCAACAGCGACCTCTTCTATTTTGATGCATCGTACCGCCTACAACAGCAGTTCATCGGCGTCACAGATGAGAAAGCTATCAAGAGCTACCAAGTTCCAGAGCACTGAGCGCCGGATCAGCTTCCACCGAAAATGACTTCCCTTTAGCAAGAATAAGTAGTGGAATGCCGTTTATCATATGTATTGTGTACCATACCTTCAAATGCTACTCAATTCAAAATGTATTCAACGTGTCGGCAAGTAAATGTATTACACTTTCGCAACATATTGGCTAGGCAAGCTGATTGATCCTGTGCGGACGTTTTGGGGCTGGTCAGTCTCGAGATCATGATATATATGTAAACTTTGCTTCCTTTAAAGTACGATAACAATACACAGAGTTCAGCAGTCGAACACCAATCGGCATGGAAATCCCAATTCGGACTGAGGTTACACTTCCGTCGTTTCACACAATTTACGGCCAATAAAATTTTATTCAGTCACATTAGTGTCCCTGCCTTCGGAATACTCGTCACTCCCAACACAACACTCCTTTGCTCCCCAACATTCCTTTTTATATTTCAATCCATGCCGCAGTACGCCGCCGAATTCACATCTGAAAATGAAATTGTCATCTGCGGTGGTCCATGCAAGAAGCAGATCAAGCCGCCTGCGGGGATATTTTATCTGTTGAACCAAGATCGCTCTCGGGCTGGGCGAAAAGTGTGCTCTGACTGCCATCAGTACTACCTCAACAAAAAAACCACTCGCCGTGTTGATGGTAACCACTTTCATCATTTTACCTCCGTTTTGCTAACCCATATGAGACACAGCTGCGGAAAGTGTTAAATCTATCCAGAGACAAGTTGCTGTTGCACAGCGCGGTGGTGAGTATGAGAATATTACCCTATGGATATGCTGACTCACATGCCGAATGTTACAGAGCGGACAGATCCGGTGCAGGCACTTGGATATCTAGCTCGACATGATGGTTTCCGACCGTTGCCTCCCCCTCCAGCCCCGGGGCCGGTGATCATAACACCAGCCCTCTATAATCAGGCCCCGCAACTAACATTCCCTGCGGAATTCCGGAACCTACCCACTGTCAACGGCTATCAAGAAGCCCATCAGCGTTACGTGGAGTTAAAGAATCGGTTCAGTGCCCAGGCATTTGCAGTTGGGCCTGTCGCTGAGGTCATCGTTATCAAGTTTTGGGTGAAGGTGCTGCTTCCAGGTCGAAAAACAGCCGTATGGGTCGCGGTGAGTGAAGCCATGACATTTCCACAAGAGCCAATTCAACGTGGCGTTCACAGGATATTTGCGAGACCGTTGGATCCATACCTGTTCATAGCGGCGTGAATGATCTCAAGTTGACTGGAGTGACGGCTGTAGCACACAAGTACATTAAGTGGACAAAAGGCATGGGGCTCAATCCTGATGACGTCGAACTCCGATCCGCACAATGGGAAGAGCTCTTACCAAAGGGGTTAGGGAATCTCGATGTCGATGCTGTTTCGCAACGATATTTCAAAATGGTTCGAGGTAAAAGACGTTTTGAAGCTGGTGGAAAGGTTCTCGAGTTGATACTAGCAATATCACATGAACTATATGAAATTGCACATACCAACAGTATCCGAGACGACTCTGTGCCATTACAGGTATGCAAACGCACCGAAGAATGTCTGGTTGATTGACTGTCATTCAGCTTGTCGCAGAAGTGAAAGAAATTGCAGCTCCACCCAGGCCCAAACGACAGCATGCCGAATTATCAGCCGATGACAACTCTTCCGATGTCCCTCGAACCCGTTCACTGGCATTACAATCAGTCACCAGCACAGGTACCACCAGTACTTCTCGACTGAGGCATGCGTTGCAAGCACAAAAAGCACCAGGTCGGAAAGCTATGCAAGGGATATGTAAGTGGATCAACATGCACTAATGGCCCTGACAACTCATCTGTTTCGAAGTTGACCTCAAAATCACGGAATGCATGGTTTACCCAACGGAGTTCCCTTCCATTGATCACCTTATTGCAAAGCCGAAGGCCCCTGTTCTCCTCGTGGACAAAGGTTTCCCCATCATCCTCACGTTCAATACCAACGACCCCATTTCTGGCGCTTGCAAAGTGGCGTACTTTGGTCATACCAACAAGCCGGTCTTTCCAGGCTCGGAATCTCTTGCCGTTTGTGTCAAGCAGGCATTTTGTAACAGCCGAACGTCGGATTCTCGAATTATATTTGAAGGTCCTAAACAAGCTGAATTACTGACCACCGAAATCAACTGTTCACGCTGGGCTTCAGCTCTGATGCGCCTCGTATACGAGTTTATGGAAAAGGAAAACTGGACTCGAGGAAAGCCACCCTTTCCTGTACCGAAGATGCGTTATGTCAACGTAGCATTGGCGGTGGCTAGTAACAATAAACGAGATGCTTATTTATTGGAGGAAGTCGTTGATGGATCAGACGGAGATTTCCTCAAGTATATCAACAACACTTCGGCAGCTCCTCTTCCGCAGCTGGACTCAAAGAGGGAATACGTTGGTCTATTCTTGTCATTTGCTCAGCACGTCCAAATGCTCGAGACTCAGCATCATGTCTTTGTTTCTGATCAACAAGGTATACAATATTGTTTTGTCGCCAAGAATCATGCTGACATTCAACTTCTCACAGGAGGTCTCACTTTACTCTCTGATCCACAAATAATCACTTCGCCGTAAGTTTTACTTGTTCTTTATGTATTCTGATGCCTACTTTGTATCAAAAGTGACCTCGGACCTGAGCGTGTGTTCGCTGATGGGAATTTGGCGGCCTCCTTCACCTACTTCGGAGATGATCATATTTGCAACAAGTTCTGTGAATTCTATGATCTATCTCCTATCAAGCCAGCACTGAAGGCTCACTTGAAACCTGGATTGATGTTGGAAAGGCTACAGCAAGAGCAAGCGTTGGAGGTTTTAGGCCAGGAGTGCGGCAGCCTGTTCTTAGCCGAGGAAGGGGAGATAACTGAGGGTGGAGGGCCAGCTGGAAGGAAGTCGAAGAAAAAGAGGGTCTGATCAACGCCATAATGTTCTCCGGTTCTGCATAGATTATTTTTTCGATCTCTTCTCTTTACTTACAATTTTTTTCATCCAACCGATACCCATAGTTATAGAAAATTTCTTGGACAATACATGGACAATAATGATAGTTACTCTTCGTCAGAACTACTTTCCTGATCTGTAAAGTCAGCATATTCCAGAACAGATTCGGAAACACCAGATTCCGCTCGTGTATGATTAGGGAATCCCGGTTCTCCGTAGGGGCCAACTACATTGTCGCCATTTCGTAATTCCCGAAGTCCGGAAAGAAGGGGGACACCATCATTTGCTATCCTTTGCGTCTCCTGATGAGATTCTAATATGGGTGTAAGTTCGGCATTGCCCAGTGCACGAAAAGCCTGCAATAGTTGGAGATAGACGACCCAGAATGAACTAGATGAGACGGGTGGCCTCCCAATGCCGGCATAGAGGCCGTGCACACGCTCCTCGAATGGTGGAGGCACGAGTTGGAAGACCGGGTCTTCAGGAGGAGCGTAGAGCCTTTCGGCTTCATCTAGCAATGATGCCGGAACAACCACCTAGAATGGGTATGAGACGGCATTGAACGCTATACGACTACATTCATACCTTGAAGTCCAATGCACCATATTGTTCGGGATGCAGGCGAATGAGCTCTGGTATTCCATGAGGAAGGATCTTTTTCTTGTCTCGGCGTGGCGCTGTTTGGTTCCGCTGTATAACCCATCTGTCGAGTTCAGCTTGAATCCATGGTATCGCGAGCCACCTAAAGACGAAACTGACCAAAATGTTAATGCTAAGAAACCTCAAAATAGGACACACTCACTTTTCGAGTGGATCACTAGCGTCATACCACCCACTATTCACACCATGATCAAGGATATTCTCGAAGCCGGGCGTAAAATCCCGACGAAAGACGGACCAATTTGCCTCGGACTTAACATTATGCTTTTCCCTCATCCATCGGTGTTGTAGGGTGTCGCTGAGAGTGGGATCAAGCCGGTGGCGTATCAGAGTTTGTGAATTGGCGACACCAAAGTTTTCTGAACCAGGATCGCTTTGAGTTACTAGCGGAACTCCTTGATAACATCAGGAGATGAAGTTTTGCAAACAAGGAATCATGGACACGTTACCCCCTGTTTTCCGAGCAGCTTCGATGTAGAAGCTGGTGATCAGCTTCGGATTTTTGTTGGTCCACCAGACTTTCAACCAGTTGTTGTACGACATGAATGGGTCAACACTGTTATGGAAATAAAGTCCAAAACGTAACCATTTATCGTGTTGGTCTTGACACCAGATATCATTCACTCCGGCACACCAGAAGCGTTTTCGCTTGAAGCGGTTATGGCGGCGTCCTTCAACAGCATGTCGTTCAGTTGAAATGAGAAAATTTGATATCAATGCCCTGTGGCATAAAAAATCAATATATAGCAGGATGTTTAAAACTGGTACATTACCGTGAAACACGCATGCCATACTCTTGTCGGAGGTTCTTGCGGATGTTTTCGCTACCACGCTTCGGGAACCGCCTGCGTATCTCCTCTATTGCTCCTGAGATTGAATCAAATGTATGGTTCTGTTGACGGGTGCTCTTTAAATCCCACTTCCGCCTGAGACGCTTGACCGTTGATGCACTGTTGATTGTTGAGGTTGTAATCTGTATTACGAAGAAAGCGTAATAGGAGGTACTCAACCTGAGCCCATATTGCTCCGTATCGAAATGATAAAGACATGACGACGCAACCTTCTTGTCGTTTAGACCGAGATTGTAGTAGAACAACAGGAGCTCGCGTAGCTCGTCCTCGGGAGCTTGGAGTGTGTCAGCCAGAAAGAAAGAGATGGAATGAAAAACGACTGACGGCATGGCTTGTATTGGTTTTTCTGGTTCACCTTGGTCATGGGTGAGAAGAAAAGACGGCGTGTTTCACAACACGTGCCTGCAATTGTTGTCAAGATTCCACGATAAAGCAAAGATCACCGACTTGCTATCCCACTGCCGGACGCTATCACCAGCTTTGCTCAAAGACCAAACCAGAGCTTGCCATATGAAGTGAAAGCATCAGGGCGAATCTACGCAAGAGCAGAATCTTCAAGAGCATTTATCTAATTCAACATTTCACAAACGGGAGTATCCAAAAATTTTCATTATTCTCCTCTAACAACCACTCCCATCATGGCAATTTCATCACCCAGATCAACATCACCTGCAAAACTGTTAGCCCTGATAATTTCAATGCAAGAAACGGAGGGGCAAGCAAGGGGGGGGGAAACTCACGGATACGCGCCATATTCACATTATCCATTTGCTTACAATGATTCTCCACCGCCGTTGCGAACTTCGGCCTGCACAGGAACTAACGACGCTTCGGGAGACCCTTCACTGCTGCGTTGGATGTCAAACGATCGGAGGGAGAGAGGGAGGGGCGACAATCCGTCGTTCTCATTCCCCATGCCCGAAAGTTGGGCTGGGGCCGATAGAAGTGCCGGAGAGTCGAACGATAGGAGGGCCAGGGCGAGTGGGGATAATTGACCGTCGTTTTCGATGCTCAGACATAGCGCTGAGGTGGGTGGGAGCGTCAACGAGTTGAACGATCGAAGGTTGAGTGTGAGTGGAGAAAGTTGGCCGTCTTCGTTTGAGCCAACGCCTGCAAGTTGGGCCTGGGCAGATAGAGGCCCCGGCGAGTCGAACGATAGCAGGGTGAGCGCGAGGGGAGATAGAGGCCCCGGCGAGTCGAACGATAGCAGGGTGAGCGCGAGGGGAGATAACAGGCCGGATTCGTTATTGCCGTTGGCGTTGGCCATGGCTTGGGTGGGATTGTTTGGGGTGGATAG
The DNA here is from genome assembly GCA_963556145.1 of Hygrocybe punicea. Lineage (NCBI taxonomy): Eukaryota > Fungi > Basidiomycota > Agaricomycetes > Agaricales > Hygrophoraceae > Hygrocybe > Hygrocybe punicea. The sequence goes on along the minus strand of OY744468.1, from coordinate 830,671 downwards.
CGGCAGCGGCGAGTCGCTTTGTGCCTCGAGCACCAGTGTGGATGAGGTAGAGTGGTGGGACATTAGATTGTTGTTTGGGAGTGTGAGTGTTTAAAGCGCGACCGCGACCCAAAACGTGCAAATAAAGTGCGCGAACTACGGCTATTGCTAGGTGAGTGTTTCTCCTTTATCTAAGTAATATCTGATAGATTCTGTACACAACAGACCCGACGTCACTAGACTTCGGCGACGTCGTTCGTCTCACCAACCGAATGGGCGTCGACAAAGTCACCCGAATACCCGCAACGTCTTGAGGTGCAAGCCCATATGTGACACCTCCAACAAACTGAAGCTGGTGTGGCCGGCGAAGGGTTTTGAGGCCTCCTACTAAGTTCCAGGACTCTCGAAGTATAGATTCATGATTGTCTAATAGCAATTCCACATATCTTTTACTCAATAGTCTGGTGGTAATCTGATCAAGCCTCAGTCTTATATCAGAATTTATTGCTATGAAGATACTTGTACATGAAGACACTTGATGCTATGAGGACACTTGTTAAACGCTACGAAGACACTACTATATTACTTGTATGCGGAACACTTATCATTGGTGGAGTGTCCTGGGTCCTAACGCCATGCCGCGTCTGACATTGAATATTGCGTTACAAAAAAGGGCTGATCACTGTTGCTTTCCATAGAAAACGACATCTGCTGATGGTTTGAAGGAGAACTATTAGGATCATAGCGCCATAAAAATGAAAAAAATCAGGGACATTCCCCATGATATAGAACCAATGATTGACCAGCTGTTACTCTCAGCATCATCCAACAACATGGATATGGATTACTGGTATGGAGAATAATCAAACACTAAGTCTAATTAGGATTTTGGAATGTAGAACAGCTGTCACCACATGGAACCAATCATAAGATCATAACACAGCCAAATCGGAAATAGAAATTTATGTGACATATATACTCATTTCCAAACAAATACAAACATCGGATCAACTATACTGACAGTTGCATCGGAAACAAATCATTCTGAATGGATAGGGGTTTCCTTTTAATGCTGTACAATAAGGAGGTCAAGCATTACGATAGCTGTTGATGTATATCCTGTCCTATAAAATGGAGAAAAACAATAAGAATCTATTGAGAAGATCTGCAACACAAGAATGCAATCACCATACAGACATCACAAGTTCATGGAGGATGAACATGATGCACTGCCATAATCTCGATGACGATCAAAAATGATTCATGATAAAACAGTCGAAATTTGCATTTGAATTATAAATCCCACTTCCACTTTGCAAATGGACACCTATTATGATTTCAAAAGTGCATGTCAGTCCATATACCACTGAAGGCATTCATACATTCAACTCTACTTTACAGCTGAACATTTAAGTAATCTCATATCGACACAGATGGACAATGATGACAGTCAACTCGCCAATGCTACAAATGTATGTTCAAATTTTACGATGTATGCTGTGTTTCATTACATTTGCAGATTTCGAATATCAATGTAGTTCATAATGACTTACCAAATTGCTGGAAACTTACATGGCCAAGTACTGATACCACCGAGCATGAAGAACTTGTCTTAAGCTTACAGGTGATATTGGTGGCCAAAGACCTACCACCAATCACCAGCAGGTATATTGTTCCATCACATAAATCATAAACAATTGATATACATATATTTTCCAGACCACCCGAACATCAAACACCATTTCTTTGTCAGAGCATCCTTATCACAGGTCTCAACATACCACTGTTCGAATCGTACCTTGACAACCTCCGCATCTTACATCAGAAACTGGCCCGTACTTTCCCAGAACATGCAATGCTGGACTTCACGTCATCCACCTATATCGAATACACTGCATTATCTATTAGCACCCGATACTTCACCGATCGCTGACATGACAATGTTTCATACCATATTCCATTCGAACACAACGTCGATCCCAAAGGTATCCTGTCATCCATGAGCAATACTCGATACTTCCATGGGACGGATAATGAGGTCCTTTATTTCAAGTTAACATCAGATGGAGGCCAGCATTGGTGAGTGCTCAGCACAACAATAGTTTGACCATTGATAATGATATAGATGACAGCTTTGTACCTGCCAGTCCGACTTGCTTCAGGATTGGTGACATTGTAGAAGTCCAGATGACAGTATCGGCGGTTTCAGTCAAGAACGACAAATTTAAGATGATACTCAATCTGTGCTCATTAGCGCTGGTCAACAGCAAGTTTACCGAGGTACCAGACATATCTAATAATTCAATGAATAATAACTAATATACATCCAGAATGCGACGATAGGTCGAATGAAGGCACCTCATCCTGCTCTCAATACAATGACCAGGATTAATATCAAACGTAATGTGGGTTATGTCCAGTTGACAGACGATGGTGAAGATGTCATAGAAACCCAAAGACGTTTGACAAACCTCAGGATGAATGAAACCGATTAACATCCATTATCATTACGTTGTACACTCACATGTTTGCAATCACACATCATAATCCATGAATACCAATTTTATATGATATTATTTTCTGCAATACGTTCACAAGTGAAATAACAACACAAATGGTTTCAACAAGTGACTAGATATCTGAGTATTATTTAATCATATAAAGTCCTCATCAGTTTCCTGTTTGCATTATTAATATATTCAAAGCACACATTAAATTTTAATACATCGCAAAGAATTTTGATATGTTGTTTATACAATGGTTTGTGCAAGGGCAATGCTGCAGATTCATGCTGGGACATCTGTCGAATGCTTATCAAACGGTGTTAGAACTGGCCTGTTCACACAATTATTCACTGTTTGCATTATCAACAATTCCAATGCACATATTAAATCTTGCTACATCACAGATACATCCAGTATATTGTTTGTACAATTGTTTCTGCAAATGCAATGCTGCAGGGTAATCCTGAGACAGCTGCCAAACACTTGTCGAACAGTGTTCGGCCTGTTCGACAAGTATTCTCTATTGCATTATTAATAATTCTAATGCACATAGTACATGTAGCTACATCACAGATACATCCAGTATGTTGCTTATACAATTGTTTCTGCGAGGACAATGCCCCGGATCAAAGCTGGGACACCTGCCGAACACTTGTCAAACAGTGTTTGACCTGTTTGACAAGTACCCACTGCTTGAATTGTTAGTAATTCTAATACTCATTGTACTTGTAGCTACATCACAGATACATTGAATACAATGTTCGTACAATTGTTTGTGACAAGGCAATGCTGCAGATTGAAACTGGGACACTGGCCGAACACTTGTCAAACACTGTTCAGCCTGTTCGACAAGTACCCACTGCTTGCATTATTAATAATTCTAATACACATTGTACTTGTAGCTATATCACAGATACACCGAATACATTGTTCTTACAATTGTTTTGGCAAAATCAATGCCTCGGATTCAAGGTGCACACACATAATTCCAATGCATCCAGCAAAATATATGTATCTGCAGACACACATTTCACATATGGTTCATCCTGTGTCTACCACACAGAAAATATACCCAGGAGACTCATTGTACACTGAACACTGTTCAGCCCATTCACCTCATCTATATTTCAAAAGGTGCACATTACACTACCAATGCAGTCTGTTATGTCAATAAAGCTGTCAAGCAAAGACGTTGCAACACTACCTATTCCAAAATTGGCAACTGTGATCTGGGAACCTGTGATCAAGCTGCCTTATTGTTCTTGCTTATTGGGACACCAAATTCTCACAGTTACAAAGTCAGCAGTCACACGGTTTCAAAACTATTCCCAGGGCTTCAAAATTGTTCCCACAGTTTGCAAAAATTGTTCCCACGGCTTGGCAAATTGAGTTGAAAAATCCACCGTATGAACGATTCCCTTATAGGGACTTGTAATTTATGCAATTGTAATGCTTCAAATGGAGGCTTGGACACTTGTAGCATGGCTTGTCGAACACTGTTTGGCCTGTTTGACAGGTGTTCAACTAGTGCATCATTAATAAACTCAATGCGCATTTTAAATCTCGCCACACCTCATATAGTGTACATAACTTTATTTATGCAATTGTAATGCTTCAAATTGAAGCTTGGACGCTTGTAGCATGGCTTGTCGAACACTGTTCGGCATGTTCGACAGGTGTTTGACTCGTGCATCATTAATAAACTCAATGCGCATTGTAAATCTTGCTACACCTCATATAATGTAGATAGAGTACGTATCATGATTTATACAATTGTAATGCTTCAAATGGAAGCTTGGACACTTGTAGCATGGCTTGTCGAACACTGTTCGGCCTGTTCGACAGGTGTTCGACTAGTGCATCATTACTAAACTCAATGTACATTGTAAATATAGCTACACCTCATCATCTGTACGTACCTTTATTTATGCAATTGTAATGCTTAAGATTGAAGTTTGAACACTTGTCAAACAGCTTGTTGAACACTGTCCACCCTGTCTTGCCAGTGTTCGATGTTCCTCCTGCAAAGACTTCTAATCCCTATTGCACAATATATGTATTTGTAGACACATTTCATATATGGTTGTCAATTACACTGGCACTTCCTCAGAATACAGCTGGGAGACTGGTTGAACCTGTCACAGAGCAATCTTCATTGCCTTCCACTGATGTTAACCTGTAGTATTACTTATTCCCAATTTGGAACCTGTGATCCAGCTGCATTATTGTTCTTTCTGATTGGGAGAACAAATTCTCACAGTCAGCTCTGCCCAGTCACACGGTTTCATAATTATTCCCAGGGCTTCAAAATTGTTCCCACAGTTTCACAAAATTGTTTCCATGGCTTGGCAAATTAGAGTGTGACCCTGAGTTTGAGAATCCACCGTATAGAACGATTCCCTTATAGGGACTCATAACAAAAGTCAATCTAAAAATATTATTCAGAGTACATATGGGAATCACAAGACATGAACGATATCATTGTTCTGATCCAATAGAGGATATTAAAGGTCGAGTACTAGATGACACATGTAAATGGATATGCAAGCCATGTTTGGTCAGCCTGAACAAAGGTCAAACTCCCAAATATGCTTTAGCAAATGGCCTTTGGATAGGCACAATTCCTGCACAACTTTGAAAAATAACATTTGCTGAACAACTTTTGATTGCCTGTGTGCATCACAATAAATGCATTGTGCATGTGTCATCCAGAATGCATAAAATGAAAGCAAATGCCATCATATTTCAAAACCCAACCCCAAAGATATATCAACGATTACCTCCACCGGTTAAAGAACTTGATGAAGTACTAGCCTTCATTTTTACTGGTCCTGCTAGACCAACTTCAGAAGACATGGAGTGAACACCTTTATTGGTTCGCAGGAAGCGAGTTTCTGCAGCTTTAGAATGGCTTAAATTAAATCACATAGACTACTATGATTTAGACATCTCCTATGAATATTTAGAACAATATCCAGAACATGGAATCCCTGTTGTGGTTGCATATCGACCAGCAGACACAAATAAGGAACCAGAAGCTACTAGTGCATTTGACAATGAAGAGGAAGATGGTGTGGAAGATGGGCCTTGTCCTTTTGTTGTGAGTGGAGCAACTGGTGATAATCTAGATATTACAAGTCCAAAAGCATTGATAGCTAGAGTGACAAAGCACTTGATAGATGACCATGGTGGTGTTCTTGCTATAAGCCATGCTAGAAATCCAGACTCCTTCTTCAATAATCCTCAGTTATATCCTATGATGTTTCCTTGCCTCTTTCCATATGGCTTGGGCGGTATCAGCAGCATTGACAAAGATGTTTTAAGCATCAGTTATGAGTCCCTATAAGGGAATCGTTCTATATGGTGGATTCTCAAACTCAGGGTCAGACTCTAATTTGCCGAGCTGTGGGAACAATTTTGTGAAACTGTGGGAACAATTTTGAAGCCCTGGGAATAATTATGAAACCGTGTGACTGGGCGGAGTTGAGTGTGAGAATTTGTTGTCCCAATCAGCAAGAACAATAAGGCAGCCGGATCACAGCAGCCAATGTGGAAATGGGTAGTGTTATATCATTTTGGTATTGCAATTGCAATCAGTTTCTTATGATAATCACATTGGTAATGCAATGTACTATGTATGAATGAACAATATGTCAAAGGTATCTGTCATGTAGCTATATCTACTGTGTGTATTCGAATTGTTGATAATGAAAAGAGGTCGAACAGTGTTCATTGTACACCTGTCACACAGGTCCAGAGGTGTTTGGTGAGTGTTCAGTAGGTTTTCCAGCCTTGCACAAACATCTGTACAGTATTTTTGGTGGACATGTTTGGTGCATGTCAGTAAACCAGGGTGACTAGATATACTGCACCGAACACATCGAACATGTTCAGTAAGTGTTCGGTAAGTGTTCGGTAGGTGTCCCAGCCTTAATCTTGGGCAGTTCCCTTGCACAAACATCAGTACGAACAACGTATTGGATGTATCTGACTATTTGTCACACAGGTCCAAAGGTGTTCGGTAAGTGTTTGGTAGGTGTTCCAGTTTTCATCTGAGACATTCCCAATGCACAAACCACTGTATGAACAGCACATTGGATGTGTCTGTGATGTAGCAATATTTAATATGCACTTTGAAATCATTAACAATACAAGCAGTGCTTACTCATTGAACAGGTAGAACAATGTATCACAAAGCATTCAGCAAGCCTCCCAGGTATAATGTGGTCTTCTAGCTTCAATGCTGGGCAATGCGATTGTATAAACAGTAGTATGACCTGTATATTGGATGGGTCTGTACTATTGCTATATAACCTTGCAATGCACATCATACTTAATACATTCTCAATACAGGTACAATAGGCTGAATGGTTTTCAGCAAATCATTGGGCCAGTGACTCAGGCACAGTATGCAGCATTGCAGTGCAATAGACACTGTCTGTTCCATAAATTCCATGCATGCATGCCACACCTATCTTGATCATGTGTGCTGGAAATGGTTCAGGTGTCCAATACTCATCAAACTATTTGACAAGAACATTGCCTCACCAATTTCCCAGCTTCATTTAATCTGCAGCATTGCCAGTGTACACAAGCTGAACCAGTCATATTGTTGATTCTGGTACTCATCAAAACCAGCAATCTTATCAAAGTGATTCCAATAGCAGTGCAATTGGTATCACTGTACATGGGATTATTTCTACAGTACTCACAGGAGGTTGTTCCTGACCTGACAAATAATTCAGATACTTAGCATTTCCGGATATACTGTAAAATCTTCAGAGTAACTATGACTAATAATAAAGTAGTAAGGTAGTTAGTTATATATCTGCCAACTTGAACACTGCAAGCTTGATATGAAAGATGTCAATTTTGGATCTGATATTGGGTCATGACAAATTGGAAGGAACAGGATATAATCAATTAATATCATTGTAGTATGGTATCAGAATGGTATCTGATGAGCATCAGTATGTAATAATAAAGGAAATATCAATAGCTTCGCAAATATTTATTATCATAGAAGGGTAATAATACTGTATTATTTGTATACTCTCATTACTAAAAATGGACGAGTAACCTGCCATGCAAAGCAATGGCCCACACCCCACTAGTGATATGATGCATAAAAGGAATCTTCTGATGTACCATGACAAAATATTTCAAACCAATCCCTATTTCCCACTGATTGCATTCAATCAGGAACAGATTAAAGACAGTACATGTTACGGATCGCTTTTGCAGCGGGCTCCGGCAACAATCAAATTAACTAGGAGGCAGATTCCAGAGGAGAGATCAGCAGTTTTCATTGTTGCTTATAGCTAAGACAACACTGCTAAGAAGCGGGGGTCAAGATCTAATGTCATTGCGAGCCGTGTGGGTTACCCAAAACAAGATGAGTCTGCCCCAAGAACCAGACTAAACATAAGGAAAAGAAAGAAAAAAAAGTCCGAACCAACCACAAGAACAGTATATATAGTGACTGGTCTTGAGGGGAGGTAAATAGAAATGCAACCATGAAGCTACAACATGTCCAACTATACCATGTGTTCACCATGAGACAGACATGAGGCGTCCTCATGTCGATGTTCTCACGATCCAACTGGAGACCCGGGTGTCATTGAGGATAGAAGAGGTCCAGATGACTCGGATGATTTGTCATTGGATCATGTGACATGCAGAATTGCCACTTCGGGATCTATACTTGCTGCAACAGGCAAGTCTGGCAAGTGCAATGCACAGTCGGGTCGAAGAGGGGTATCGTCCAGTGTTGGATTGGTGAAGAGAGTGTCTTGAGGTAGTGTGGATATAGCGGCAAGGTTGGTGTGAAAGAAAACAAAGGAATGTATGGAGGAAAAACCAACTAGGACAGTGGGCTAGTCGAGGTCAGACATGTGAACAGTATAAGCTGTACCGGATAACAATGTCTGTGTCAATGACATATCGAGGGGCAATGTCTTGTCCTGCCTGTGGAACAATGCAGTTCACCTGATGTCGGTATTTGTCCAAGAAAAGGTATTGTTGTAAACGAGTGTGGGAGGTATCAAGGTTATGGATGGAAAAGGATAAATGAATGTGGGTCCAGGTTTCGAGTCATGGCACAGTTGACAAGCTGTGGGAATAAGACATCGGGTGCTGCATTGAAGCGATGTCATGTGAACAATACACAATAGGGGTCGATTCACTGTATTGGGAAGTCGTATGGTCTGTGGTTGAAGTCTGAAGGTACTAGTGGGGTGTGGGCCATTGCTTTGCATGGCAAGTTACTCGTCCCCCTTTGGCAATGAGAAAATCAGTTATTCATCCTGAGTATATATGAACACTGCAAAATTATTACCACTGATATTTCTTCTTTATCAATACAAAACAATACTATTTATATAACATCTTGAAAATACAACCATGTCAACAAATTTGCAAGTTGTAATTGTTTGAAATAAATTTCTTTTCTGGATTTACAAATTTCTTCAAAATTTGATATTTTTCGTTGATGTGGTAGAATGTAAAAATGTTAGTTGTGCAACTTGTGCTGGTCAACATTTCTGCAACCATCATGAATATTCCCATCAAAGAACCAGAACAAATTTAAATACAATTAGAAATACAATTTTGAATCATGAATACAAATTAATGTAAAGAATTTGATTATATGATATTGTTTGTTTGTAATTTTTTCCACAAGCCATGTAAATGTGCGTGATGACCCATAAAGCCGACAAATTAGTATATGTCATGGTGTGTCCTATACATGAGGTTTTCCCGTTATTATAATTAATAATGTACAAGAACCTGAAACTGCAAATAGTTAATAATATATCATGTTTATGTTACTAACGTAATAACTCCACTAAAGTCAACGGTTGATATTGTCAATCTCTCTTACTATGTTAGCCACATAAAATTTCCAATATGCAATCAATCATTTGAAAATATGAAATACACAAACAAAACAAACAGTATCAAGATTTGGTAACACAAAAGACTCCGCAATCAAAACGTTAACCAGCAACTAAATACTGATGTCACAGGAATGTTAGTTTAATATAAATAAACGATGGACTTCCCATGAATTACAGTTCAGGATCTAATTTTGATCATGATGCCTTGGTAGATGGATCCTTGGATAGTACTTGAGGAGTTGCCAAAGTTTGAATTTGAAGTGAAATAATATTGTTCCAGTCCATTTTCATAGACAAGATACCTGGCTCTGTAGGGTTCAACGATGTGTGGCATGATGATGCATGTGTTGTCAGATCAGCTACATAAATTTTTATTAATAATGTGTTTAATAACAAAATGCTGAACAATGTACCAGTGGAGATAACTCTTCTACTTTTTTGCCTGTTGGTGTGGATCCTCCATTTTGATGTCCAGGTTCAATATATTTGACACCTTGTTTAATTTTCGCCTTTTCGTTTCAGCAACAATACTAACACTTGGAGACATTTTCTGGTAGTCATGGATCAAATCCTAAATATTAATGTTGTCAGTCTTATTATTTGAATCCAATGGTCGATGTCTGGTATCAAGGCCTTTGACGTTGATTTTCAGTGATTATATTTTTGGAGATTTTTGGGACTTCAACAGTGACTGTCTATAATTTAGCAGATAAAATTGGTTCAAATTGTTCCTTACCTAACTGAGTCATGGAATGTTTTCTTTTTCAACTAGGCGGAGTTGGTATCGATCTGCCCCATTAGAATTTCCTGTATGTGTGAATGTGGTGAGAAGTAATTGTTATGTGTTATTCAATTGCTCAACCCCATCATGCACTATAGCTTTTGATTTTGCCACATGTTTTATGATGATCAAAGTCAGATCTAAGTGGCTAGATAATAGAAAAAGACATGCCACTTACTAGATTTTGGTTTCGGTTTCATCTTGGTTTTTCCGTCTTCCATTGGGTCAGCTGGGAAAAATAAATATTATCATATCAAAATTGGTAATGTGTACCTGTTGTACGACCTTTTTGTTTTTGGTCGGACGTGGCTTGTACCTTATTTTTGCCCATTCCCTTGCCCTTCACTGTTAAAAACATTGAATGACTTATGAAACATAGGTATATAGTAAGCTGTCAAAGATTTTGCAAACAAACAAAATAAATCTGAAGCATGTAATTTGAATGAATTTTCCAGCTTCTGAAACTAGCCACAAAAATTAAAATCAGTTCCATATAAATTTGCAAAAAATTTTACATGTTGAGAATATTTTGGTATCAGTAGTGTATAATGTAGTGATGGTATTTGGTGAAATACTAAGTTGTGAAACAATTGTGGCAATAGTAATGTTTAATGTGGAAGATCTATTTAATAAGTATCTGCCAAACTATGTAGCATGAGATTTACGCAATAGTATATTTTATCAGCATTTGTATGGCTTATGGGGTACTTGTCGAACAGGCCTGTTCAAGAAATGTTTGACAAATCATAACAGACTGGGAGATGATGTCAGGGAACAATTGCGTCGATGGTACTGCATATTGAGCCATAACCAGTCGACTGGCATATACTCAGCCATGAAGTATGCATTTTATAAGTATTTGTATAACGTATCAAGTGTTTTCGAACAGTGTTCGCTCTGTTCGACAATTGTTCGACAAGCCATAACAATTTTGATAAAAATGTCATTGTTCTAAGCTCATGCAGCAGAGATTGTCACAGACTGTGAGATGATGTCAGGTAACACTGGCGTTGATGGTGCTGTATGCAGAGTAATAACAATTTGACAGGTATGTGCCAAGCCATTTAGCATGGAAATTATGCAATACTACATTTCATAAGAACTTGTGTGGCTTGCCAAGTACTTGTCGAACAGTGTTCAGCCTGTTCGACAACTGTTCGATAAGCCATAACAATTTTAATGAAAATGTCACTGCTCTAAATCCATGTTGGAGGGAATGTCATAGACTGGGAGATGATGTCAGGTAAAAATGGTGTTGATGGTGCTGCATACTGAGCAATAACAATTTGACAGGCATTCTCCAAGTCATTTAGCATGAAACGTACGCAATACTCCATTTTATGAGTAATTGTATAGTTGCCTAAGTACTTGTCGAACAGTGTTCGACCTGTTCAACAACTGTTCGACAAGCTATAATAACTTTGTGTCATTGTGGGATGATGGTACATAACAGTCTCTGTAACCTTTGTGCCAATACCTACTTGACATGGGTTTAATAAGCTATGTAATGGGATTTAGGTAGTAGGATATTTATTAATATTTGCAAGGCCCATCACTCACTTTTGAAACAACATTAATATTAGTCTTGGTTGATATGGGTGATGGATGTTCATGGTTTTCGCTACAAAACACAATTCAAGTAGTGGTGTATGTGGTAAATATTCATTTACTCAATTTACACCTTAATCTGATATATCATGAAGTTCTGGAATGGTAAACATGTCAATTCACTCACCACAATTGCTCAGATGGTAGACCATAATAATATTAATACTATCATATCTTATTGACATTATAGAACACCTATGATTATTACAAAATTTACGAAGATCATATCTACATATCAAGGCAGGTTAGCAAATCAGGTTTAGATAATTATATTACTATCGAGTTATGAAATAATTATCGATTTTTCCTAAATTGGTGTTGCTTTTGTTCCTTGTTCTTCAACCATCATCAGGTGACTGGTATTTGACTATATATTAATACTCAGAATGTTTACCCAAACCTAGATACTTTCCCCTCGTGATAACTATATTGCAAAACACATTTTTCAACGAACGTTTTTTAGTACTATTTCAGCAGTCATTTCATGCAACCAATGCTTACATACTTTATTTTCTTTCAGTTTGTCAACATGCCTAAGACATGTAAAGAATCTGGCTATGAGGTCTGCGCTCATATCTGTCAAGGATGAAATTGTATATCACCGCAAACACAATCCATTTTGTGGAAAAAAGAAGGAAGTTCCTGCCAACGACATTGCTCATCTGCAGCCAAACATCCAAATTGTATTTCATCGACAATATGCTTACAATTCCAATGTATCGGGAGGAAGTTCTCCGAAAATGCTCAGGGTGTCTGAAATCCTACACAACAAGAACTATCACTTTTGCAACCATCACCTGATTCTGATGTGGAGATGGACTATACACCAACAACCACGATTACACGAACATCTAGCAACGATCGAATCTTCCGAATCCTTTTTGTGCTTGATCCTACGATGCGCGTTGGCAGCAAAGGAGCTGCAATGAATGATTTGGAATTTGTTATAATGACCATTTCAAAAGAGGAATATGATACCGTTTCGCACCTTGAAGGCTACATATACGATATCAAGTTCCACAAATCCCATTATGGCGTGTGCATGCAAGAATGGGTATGTATTCTTTAGCAATTTAAACAATGTTAAAGCTAAGGCATATTAAATTATTTGATAGCTTTATGTTGCCATGCGAATGCACCATTGGAAATTCGATAATGAACGACGCTTCAACGTTGAATACATGTATTGGTCGGACTTCTATCGTGCGATGGTGCAATGCGAGAACAAGAATGAAACTTGGGAGAGATTCGCATCAGTTGATTGTGTCTTTGGTGGAATCAACATGGGAGTGTCGTATATGTGAGATTGACAATCATCATCATCCAACTTATCTTTCATTCATTCTTAATTTTCATTTGTAGTGGTAACGAATATGGGATAACATTGCAAAATGTGTCAAACTTCTTTGCAGGAATTGAAGAGCTGTGTCGAACAGTTTATGTGTGGCTGCCACCAAAACAAATGAACACCGTTCACTTGAAATGGACACAGATGCAAAACTTGCTCCATGTAGCATTGATGAAGACACAAACGATACGACCCCGAGCGAAATTGCTAAATGATGGCGAACCGTTTCCACCAAATATTGTGTTGAAGAGAACACATAGCGACACTGGCCGCCATGTTTTATTCCTGGGTGATCCCAGAAGGAATTGGGATTATATGCATCAAAACTGTGAAGTTCCTGGTTCACGTTGGTTTGGTGAAACATATGTTGAGCCGTTGGCGAAAGTCGGTCAATGGCGGGTATTTTTGGTGGGTGGAAAACACATTTATACGGTGCACACCCATTGCAACAAGGAGACGAAATCATGGACGTCGGACATTGCAACAAAATTCTATACTTTGGATGAATTAAAGCAAGTCCACATTCTTTTTTTCACACTTATATTGATATAATGTCTCACATGGTTTAGATTATTCCAAATAGAAGGGGTTCTTATGAACATGGTTATATGCAACCCAGAGCAAGATGACATGGCGATCCGAGAACAAGGAAAACAACAATTCTTCGACTTCATTTGAAATACATATGAGGGCCTTTATACTATCGAGTCGAGTCTGATTGGGGCAAAGCCTTCAATGAGTGTATTCTGCTGCATGGACGTTTCGCTCATCATTGATTCAGAAAGCAATCACGTTTGCTATTTTGTCAATGAGGTTGAAAGATATCACACTACAAGTTTGTGTTCCAATATGAAGCAAGGCGGGAGGTGTATTCGGGTTCCGATTCGATCTTTTGCTGACACATTTTCATGTGTTTTCTACAAGTACCTTGTAGATATTAAAAATCCATCTTCGTATTTTTAAATCAATGTAATTGATACTATCCACAATTCACATTTTGATATTCTGGAATGAAAATCATTTCGAAAGACTTTGGTAACAATTAAAGGGTAACAAGTGTTACAAATTGGGACTGCACGGCATTAATTACAATGTATGATGTACAAGGATACGTTATTTCGGAATGCCCAAAACCATCGCCCATTGCACATTCAGGGAAATGCTTTTCAACGTGTCTTCGGCACGTTTAAATGTATTTATAGTGTGCCCAACAACGATGCACGATTCAACAGGAATATCACCTGGAAAGTGAGGTAGTTGCTGGAGGTTCTTGAGTGTAGCGGTAAAGTCAGTCTTGACTTTCCTTGCATCATACATAGGAACTACCAACCATATATCCATCAGATCGTGAACTGAAATATATGGACAAGGGGAGAACTAACCGATGTCATGGAATGAAAGAGCCGTCTTCTGATATGACGGAGCGGGTCATTGTGTGAATGGACTGGACTGCACAGATTTTGATGTAGAGGCTCCTAGAGAGAGTGATTAATATGTAACAACTGGTTATAAAATATACTCACTGCTAGGGGAAGCGTCCAGCCCACTTGCCGATGTTGTAGAGAAGGACAAAAAATCTTTGTAAAGCTGTGCCCGAAATTCAGAGTCACCCGTCACCATCCCAATGGCACCAACATATCGCTCCCATTCTCCAGCAAGCAAGGTGCCTTGGATGACTTTAACCGGCTTAGTGTTGCCACCAACCTTTGGCTCGTCTAAGAAGCAGGAATCGACTATAATAACAGATGTAAAGATGGTGGCGGTTCCACCCCCAACCGGATGGAAATAGTTACGACCAAATCCACTGGTGGATATGTTAGCTGGATTGTCGCGGGAGAGATTCGAATATTTGCCCTATTTGGTGAACGTTACTGCAGAAAATAACAAACTATTATGTGATTTTAAATTGATTCCGAAGTTTTAAAAAATAATTAACATACTCTTTGTTTATCCTATGCATATTAGGAACAATGTCACTGTATTGTGGGTTGCCGTTTCCGATAGCACTAGACCAAGACACCATGGTTGCTGCTCTATAACATAGTTAACACAAGTTAATGAGATATAACCAATTAATCACTGAATATTGACGCAATCTTGATATGTATCAATCAGGTGGCGATCTCTGGTACCGATGTCGGACTCATCCGTCTTTGGAGAGGGTAAACTAAAAGACATATATATGTCATTTAAAACGTGATATAGATATAAAAAAATGTACCTGGTGATTTGGTGCTGTCCATATATTACGTCCTCATCACTGCTGGTAGAATTCTTTTCATCACTATTATCATCCTCCGGAGTGGTTTTGGTGACCTTGGGAGAAATAACTTTCGGCGTTTTAGACGTAGTTTTAGAGACGCTGTTATTATTTGGTGAAAGACGGTTATGAATCATGTAAGTTAAAAAACACACCGAAAAACATCATCCGAAGTCGGTTTCTTTGCTCCAAATTTGAGCCGTTTTGGGGAAGGAGGAGAGACTTTGCTACATAAATTTATTAGGCCACGTTTCGATGCCTAAATGGACATGAAGGTTTCTCACATATCATCATCGTCATCTGTGTTGTCAGGGGATCGTTGAGAAGCAATACACTTTTTCCCACTGTATGAAATAAAATCAATATGGGAATTACAATGTCAGCTAATGATACAGACCTTGCTTTGCTGATTGGCAGTTTAGACTGACTAATATTATCACTGATGTCAATCAATAGTGTACTATGATTCAAATGAAACACATACGTATTAGATTTGATAGGTGTTGCAATACTGTTGATGCTGCGAACGCTCATGGCATCTTCATCCTCATCGGAAATCGTGATTCTATACATAGATCAAGTACAAATAATAAATTGGAATCATGACGCACGTTTCTTTTTCGGCCAGCTTCATCATCTCTTCCTTTCCCTTCCTACACATAGCGACATGGCCACTGTAAATCACGTTATTCAGAAAATGATGTATTATCTTTGAACAAAATAAACGTATGAAACAACACTTGACTTAGGTTTGACCTGAGTTTTGGCAGTATCGGCTTTCTTTGGAGCCATCGCAAAAAAAAAGGATATGTTTGTGATGGTGATTGATAAATAGGGAACGGGGAAGTTTTGTCGATACTGTTGTACTTTCGTCGCACTTTGAGTACACAGATGTATGTTACAAAACAATAGAGATGTCGATTATGAAAAAAATATCAGCAGGTATATCTGCTGATTGATTATAGGGGAATGATTCGGACCATGACGCCATAAAAATGCGAATTTCTGAGATATACTAAGATGATGATTGACCCGGTGTCATTCCCAGATATCATCCGATCCCAAAAAACGGAAATGCTGGTATGAAGAAAATAAAAATGGAAACACGGCTATGCTGGGGTATCGTTGTAATACTATAAATCCTACACTGGAATTAGCAGGCAGTGCTTTGATTGGGTTTCATTAAACACCACAAAAATGAATTACTTGGATGCAAAACAACGGGACACTCTTGATGTCAAACACTTACTAATTGCTGTGCTCCGGTAACGTATCGCCCAACAAAAATGGACCATCGGCTTCTAAGGAATTAAAATGGAAAGTTTTTGGAATACGGAACAAGTATAGTTGATCACAAGATCATAACACAGCCATATCGTATATAGAAAATCACTATGCAAATGATGTTATTGCCAAATACACACAAACACCGGATCAGATGATTATGTCAGAAAATACACTAAAATTTTGATCATATTGATAGGAGTAATGTACTGACCGATTGTGTAGATGTAGAAAATGGAGCTGAACAATAGAAATCTGTCATGAAGATCTGTGTCAGGACAAACTCAGTGCAAACATTATCAGTAGCACAAGTATCAGGCACAGCAATATTATAATATAAAAAATCGTGATAAAACACACGAACAAATTTCGCGAAACACAACGCCGTCGCGACATCGCCATGTATGAGAAAATGGACAACCATTACGACTTCAAAAATGCATGTAAGTGATACTATAGATACAGTGTGCTATATCTAACATTAATTGGTAGCTGAACGTTTGAAGTATATCATTTCAATATGATTGAATGATGACGATACTCAACTGGCGAATCCCAATAATGTATTTGTTTTATTTCATGTGATATATTGTATTGAACGATTTGCCAGATTTCGAATATTGATGTAGTACATAATGAATCACCAAAATCCTGGAATTTTACGCTACATGGTATCGATGTAACCGAACATCAAGAACTGATCCTAAGTCTCCAAGGGATATTGGTGGCCAAAGACCTACCGCCTGTTATGACCAGGCATGTATTTATATTCATATAACCGTAGACTGATAACAGAAGATATGTTTGTAGGCCACCCGAATGACAAATTCCATTTCTTCGTCAAAGCATTATTCTCTCTGGCCTCAATACGGCTTGTTTCGAATCATAAATCGATAATCTTCGCATTCTACATCAGAAACTTGCTTGACAATTTCCAGAGCGTGCGATGCAAGAATTCAGACGGTCCACGTATATGGAATACTCCGCGTTATCTTTTGGGACTCGATATTTCTCTGATCGCTGACATGACAACATATCACCGCATGTTCCATTTGAACAAAATGTTGATCCGAAAGGTTTATTGGCATCATTGAGCAGTGCCCGATATTTTCATGGGATGGACAATGAAGTGCTGTATTTCAAGTTGAATTCTATTAGAGGTCAACATCGGTGAGTGTTCAGCAACCATAGTATGGCTAATTTGACGATATGGATCACAGATTTGTACCTGCGGATCCGACACTTTTTAGGATTGGGGATATTGTCGAAGTGCAGATAACAGTAACCACCGTTCCAGTGAAAAAGGACCAATTCAAGATGATTATAAATTTGCATTCATTAGCACTGGTAAACGGTGACTTCAGTGAGGTGATCTTATTCATATTCATATCATAAACATTTATTGATTTATAATTAGCAAGCATCCTTGAGTCGAATGAAAACGCCTGTTCCGTCACACAATACGATTATGAGGATTAATATAAAACGTAATGTAGGATATATCCAGGTGGATGATGATGGAGAAGATGTGGTAGAAACTCGCAGGCTGATGACTAATCTTGCAATGAATCAAGTGGATTAAGACCGTCGTAATTATTTAATTAACATTTAAGCCACATAGCAGGAAATTTAAACAATAACCATTTGACAAGTATCAACTCAGCCATAAAGGAGGGAATTTAGCCCAGACTACAGTTTGCAAGTGTTTGCATAGCTTACCAAGTACTTGTCGAACAGTGTTCGGCCTGTTCGACGCCTGTTCAACAAGTCATAACAATTGTAATAAAAATGTCATTGCTGTAAATACATGCGGGATGGATTGTCACAGACTGGGAGATGATGTTAGGTAACAATGTGCTGCATATTGAGCAATAATAATTTGACAAGCATGCACTCAGCCATAAAGGAGATAATTTAGCCCAGACTACAGTTTGTAAGTGTTTGCATAGCTTACCAAGTACTTGTCGAACAGTGTTTGGCCTGTTCGACGCCTGTTCGACAAGTTATAACAATTGTAATAAAAATGTCACCGCCCCTAATGTCATGTAGCAAATATGTAGTTGTTTAGCTGTATGTCAAACTATGTGGCATGTCCTCGTCTTGGGTGAAATTCTTCTATTATTTCAAATAATCTGTATAGCCGTTGCACTGAATACAATACTCGTTGGATTATGATGACAAATCCACATATCCATTTTCGCAACATTATGTCTTTCAATCTCAATTCGCCAAACTCCATCTTCAATAACGTTAGTGGAAGTCAATTCAACGTCGAACTTCACGTTTCGAAGAATGATGGTGCGTTCCTCTCTCTATTCCAATTTTTCCCAATGAATGGCCAGACATCAAAAAACATTGCGAACAGACCTTTCACAAACACTCAGTGAAATTGCCCACACTCAAAGCGATATTTCGCGGATTCAACATAGAATCACACAAACATTGTTGGAGACGTCAAGTCTGCATGCAGAAATAAAACGAGTGCATACCAATCTCGTTATAGCTGAGTTTGACTCTATTTCTATCAGTCAAACGGCATTTGATCATGCCGTTCTCTTATGGTAAGTTGTCTTCCTGATCCAGATTTACTCTTCACAGCATTATTAAGGTTGACCACGGGTACGGGTTCACCCGCGGTTTTTGGGTCACGGGTGACGCGGGTACGGGTACGGTTGCCAAATTTGGCAACCGCAACCAAACCGTGACCCGCACCCGCGACACCGCGGTTCTTGACGGATTGGCAACTACGACTGGGCTATGTGCCCTGAGGTAAGTTTATTTTGTAATTCAACATTAAACTAACTATATTTTCTTAGACAATCAGTGCAGACAGAGATGATGCAAAAAAACATGCCCACAGCATCTCAAACAGCCGCCAATGCGTTCCCACTCACCTAAAACAAATGCGCAAGCCTCAACACTCTCCCAAGAACCACCACCCCCGCTGAAAACGCGTCCGAATGCTCCACCCCGGCCCAAACACACTTCCAAACGCCCATACTACCACAACCAAGGACCACGCGAATGCCAACCCAAAACCCCACGCCCGTGAAAGAGAACACGTCTAAACGCGTCCCAGACCACCACGCTGGCACCAATGCCCAACCAACACCAGCTCAAAGCCACGACGCCGCCGCCAAGACGTCGCAAGTGCGAGCCCCGTGGCCTAACGGCATCGAAACGCGAGCCGACGTGTATGCGAAGTCATGGGTTGGTCACCACCACCACCAACTCAAACAACCAGGACCGCGACCGAGCAGGCGGCAAAAAGACCTCAACCGTGTCAACATCAACCATGGAGGGAGGAAAACGGCTGGGAGGTGGTGCTCCCACCACCCAGCCTCCAGGTATGTGCCCTGTCCCTCTCTCGTCCATCCAGTGCTAACAAATAAATTCATCGTGGCAATTACGCGACGATGGCGATGACGACAGTGAAAACAACAACAACGAGGACACGAGGACCACCACCAGTCGACATCGGCTCTGACCTACTGGTCAGGCCGTGATGACGATGACACGATGACGACGAGGTGCCGACCGGTCAGTTGAGGGACCACACAAAGACAAGATGACGACACGACGGTGAGGTGTCGGAGGGACCACCAAGCTGTCACAGAACACCGCGCCATGTCAATAGACGTGTGCTAGGTGTTTGTGACGACTTCTGGGTGCTCCCTCACAACCCACCGCAACCCGTGGTCAAACGGGTGTGGGTGCGGGTTTTACCCGCCTCGGGTATGGGTTTGGCGGGTACAGGTGCGGTGTCCCAATCTGGGACCCGTGGTCAACCCGTGGTCAACCCTAAGCATTATTGTACTTCTCTGCTTTGTAGTGTATTCGCTTCATCAGAACAGATGATTATTTCATGTATTACAACTTAATGCGTTTCTGTAGTGAAAGACTGCCCCGTGGAATACGATATAATAATTTATATTTCGAACCATTACTACAATTGATTGCAGTAGTAGTATTATAAATAGTTTAAGCAATGCTACACAACTAGTCGTTCAAAACATTCGTCGTAGTCCTTCAATACAGAATATTGGTAATACAGTTTCGAGCATTTACTGCAATTGGTTGTAGTAGTACTATCAATGTTTGAAGCAATACTACACGAGTAGTCGTTCAAAAAACTCGTAGTAATCCGTCAATACAGAATATTGGTAATAACGTTTCGAGCATTTGTCTACTGTTGCGATCTTCATTTTAAACTCAATATGGATAGGGATAGGCTGTCCAACACATTTTGCAAATTAGGACTGGAACATCTAAAGTTAGAGCCCAAGGACTGGCATTAACTCCATAGCAAGACCACAACATGTTACACCTCTTGCCAGATATGGAGATCATGCTCATAAAATAAGATTCTCAAAATGCACAACATATATTACCACAGCATGACAAATTAGCATTGGGGTCCTGCAATTTTCGCCGCCAATCATATACAAAATGATTCTGTAATAGGGATTTGACGAATTACGACTGAGCATATATGAACAGAATGGGATTATTACCATTCTGTGATAGTAAATCGACATTTGAAAAATCATCTATATCTCCCTCCTTCATACAAATTGAGCCTGTCGTTATACCATCATGAAACCACACCAAACCGCCAACAAATATGCGAGCGGTGAAATGTTCCTGTCCAAAATAAACAATTCCTCTCAGTAAATAGGCAGTAGATATCCCATCAATTGACAAATTGACAAATTGACTAGGTATTAAATTTTCAATGGAATCAATTGTAAACATGATTAGAGGTGGAGTTTTATGAAATGTAATATATTTCTTGATCTCTCCCCAACACAATTGACATCTATGTCGTTGTCTATTAACCACGATTTGAGCAAGATATGCTGAGATTGTTCCAGAAAATGAATGTGGACAATGAAAGATAGCATCACATCTATCATTGTCCAGGAGGATTATGTTTTCACAATTTATGCATTTAAGACAGGATGAAGTCATTGGTTCATCTGGTTTCATTATATAATGAGCTAAGTCACTTATGGCGATGCTGACTTGACCGGTTGGAAATATTTCAGGTTTATCTTGATGTAATAAATGTCTAATTGTATTTCTAACGGTTTCTAAATCTGTTGTGTTATTTTTTGATTGTTTGAATCCTAAGCTCAGAATCTCTAATAGTTCATTGATGCTTTTGAATCTTTCTTTCCAGATAGACGGATCTTCATTCCATATTGCCAGTAATATCGTAAAGAGTGAATCATAAGCACAGCTCCAATTTTGGGCATCCCATACAAAACCTTTTGGTTCATTTGATTCAATATTATCCGATTTTCATCTTTTACTCACCGCAGACGCTGAATTTGCAACATTTTCTAATGTTCTTTTCTTATTTTTCAATATAGTGACTGTGGGATTTACATGAGCAACAGTCATTGGAACAGTTCCTTTTGTAGGAACAAAGTTGAGATTTGTTGTTTCATTCTTTTGAATTTTGTTCGTAGGTTTAAGTAATTTCTACGGAGACATAAGAGTATTGTTTCCATTGACTGGGTCGGTGGCTTTCCATGCAATAGCATGATGAAGGTATTTTGGAACGTATGACTTTCCTTTCCATTTTCTAAATTGATCAATGAGGGAATTTCGTTGATCTCCATAGACATTGTTTGGTAGCAGGCCTTCATACCTAAGTTTGGTAATCTCATCAAGAAACTCTAATTCTCTGAATTCCTGCCTTAGATATCCAGAAGCACCACCAGTAATTACTTTGGGATCAAAGCCTTGCACAATGATAGTTCCTGCAGCGCTTGCACTTCTAGATAAGCAAGTATAATAGGATTGGTGATTTCTACAACTACTGAGATCAACTACATTGTTAGGACGAGTACGCCCTTGACATGCATAATCAGTCATTGAAAAATTAGGCAGTACCAATACCTGTTCTCTTGACAAAGATATCACATCATCATTGGGTAATGAGCACATTGTGGAAGTGACATGTCTTGTTATCGGTACCACATTTTCAGGAAGTCCTTCTATGTTAATTGTTTTTGGAGGATTCAATAATCTGACAAATAGAGTGTCCAGTACAGTTTGTTGTTCTGGACCCATTGCACTCTGCCAACCCACAACGATCGCCTCTGCTCCTTTGGTAATGCAGCACTCCGTTGCATCATTGTTTCTCAACATCACTGGCATTCCTATACATAAATCCAATCTTGCTGGTATATGATCAAAAGATGATCCGTGTGGTTGGTTCCATAGTAAATTTTGGAGTGAAGGTTCCAATATCTTTGTATGTTGAACAGGATTCGAAATCATCGATCTGTGATGAGATTGTCTTGTTTTATTGAAACTGCTGGGGTTGTTCCATCTGTCTATTGAATAGAATGATGTTAGAGGTCTTTTATTCTCAGCGGCAAAACGTTTAACACCAAGTTCATTGATTTTGTCTTTTTGTGCATTTAATGTGGTTACAACTGATACATTCCTGAATTTCTTTTGAGCTAATTTCGGATCATTTGGACCTTTGCCTGCAATACGAGTACGAAGAAATGCAATATCGTCAACAGTACATGCTTTGTATCTCATGTTTTCCAAAGCTTGTCTCAATTGGAAATCTTCTTTTGACTGATTAGTTTGTCTCATATTTTCACGTAATATAACAACTGTTGTAATCTGATGCCAAAGAGCTTTGCCTATAGCAGCTTCTTGATTTGGAATAGTTTGACTGGAATTAATTTGGACACCAACAGTCCCAGAGTACAAAGGAGCACCACTCATAGCTGGTGGGAGTTGAGTGAAATTTCCAGCAAATATCATATTTATACCACCAAATGGTTCATCATAAACACCACGTGCTTTGGCATATTGAGCACTGATTTTGTACATATCTCTGCATGATAACATTGATACTTCATCAATGAAAATGTAATCTACACCGTTGATATTGGCACAAACTTGTGCAAGGGAACGAGATGATCCTCCCTGATTCATTCCCAGAACGGAATGATATGTAGATCCTTTTACAAGGGCAGCAGCAGCACCAGTTGGTGCAAGAACCAAAAGGCGATGATTCTGGTTACATTTATCAAAGAAACGAGTCAATGCTTTGATTACTTGTGATTTTCCTGTGCCTGCCATACCACCAATATACATGCGTAGCTTATCAGAATCACTAATTAAGGTAGAGTGATTAGCCATAATATGAAATGCTCTTTTTTGATCCGTGTTCAACTTGAAATCATTGATTGTTATATCAATAAGATGAAGATCAGCTCTGTTTGCAGGAATGAACATATGGTTGATGTATGCTAGGTCGACTATCCTGACATCATTATATTGAAAATTTGACAATTTAGTTAGGGTCCCTGTGTTTGTTGGCAAATTTTTATTCCGTTTATCAAGGATTTCCTTTTTTTCGCAAGTACTGCGGCTCTCCATAATTTTCCTGATTGTGTTACATAGGGTTCTACAGATATTAATGGTCCTATATCTGGGACACCATCAATACAATCATCGAGCCATCCTGACCTTTTCATAGTTCTTTCAGCTATCAGCATTTCATCTTTCCTCTTTCGTCCTTTATGACCAAGTGTCAAATGTATTTCTATGTCAATATTGTCTTCATCAAGTCTATTGTTGAAGTTATCTCCATTGCATGCTATTTCAGCATTGTATAAATCATCTAATTCATCAAGATGATTTGAACTAGCCCATGAATACTTGATATCTTCAGTATTATTCTTGTTACGTTTTGCAGAGAAGTCATCTCTTGCATCCAGACACTCATACCGAAGGCCAAAGTATTTCATGATCTGAAGTTGTCTTTCAGAAAACTTATAGTTTGTGAAAGCATTGTCCTATGATTGTAATTCATGTTTGAGTTCCTTTCTACTTCTCCATGGCTTGAAAAAAGTTAACATTGTACAACAATAATATTCTCGATCACCACGATCAGATCTTGGTAGATTGTTTGGAATAAAATTGGGAACTATAGAAAAATCATTCCTTTTCATTTTGGCATGGTGGATAAGATATTGTGGATAATTGGGATGCAAAGCATAGTCTTTTTCACTTTTCGTCGATTTATGAACTTCAACTTCATAAACATCATCTGTTTCATTAGGTATCCCAGTGATTCCATCATTATTCTTGTTTTCTCCATGAGATTGTGAAATTTCATCTATTTGCATGAGCAGCAGCTATGGAGGCCAGCTATCAATTCTTCATGCACTTGGCAGATATGGCTCAGCTAAAGCCAAATGTACACACACATAGACTTTTCCCTGTCCTCAATGTGGGGATTACCCACAACAAGGGCACAAAGATGCCCATTATGTCACGGTGTCATGACCCCAAGTGTTTTTGGGTGTAATGTCATGGGTTTACCATCGGACCACGGACTTAGATATTTAAGTGCAACACTATGGATGCACACCTACACTCATTAGTACCCATTCTATGCCTTTCCACATTATGCATGCTAGTGAACAGACACAAATAGCATATATGCTTACCTTTATATCATTTATTATGGCTTCACTAGTAATGCCCAGACATAGCCGTTTATGTATGGTGCACAGAGGCACATCCCCCACTCATTAGTATTTATTATATATTTCTCTGTATTGCGCATGCAAGGAGACAAGCCCAACTAGCATTGTTACCTATATTAGCAGTAATGGATTGATTACAAATCTTGTTTACTTGTATTGATCAAAAGCGGCTCAGCTAGATAATGGGAAGTGATTAGATAAGATGTGAACAAGAGGATGATAAGATAATGATAAGATAGGATGCATCAGAGAGTGATTGTGATATTCTGCTTACATAAAGACAATGGTCTATTGTTCTGAGCAGTCTATTGTTCTAAACAGTCCAAATGGAGATAGAGCCCATTGTTCACAGCCTCTTTGATGCCATCCATTGTTCTCATGACTCAGTCCTATTGTTCTCACTTTCCCATTGTTCTCAGTCCCCCATTGTTCTCCAACAGTATAAATAGGGCCCCCAAATTCCAGTAGTCAGTAGAATTTCCCCCCTCACCACTCAGTAGTCACTCTTAGTTGGGTTTACACAGTGTGATCCCTCATTCTCTTAGTACTAGTAGTTACTCATTGTAGTAGCTAGTGCTTGCAATCCAGTCTAGTTCACTCTCATTCTATCATTCTCTGAGTTCCCCTTGTCATCAAGGAGAATTCACCCAGTTCACTCAGTCCAATCAATTCATTAGTCAGCATTAGTCAGCTAGATACACTTCTAAGGTTAAGGTTTCATCCTAAATAGATACACTTCTAAGGTTAAGGTTTCATCCTAAACAAAAAAGAGTATTCAAAAGGTATTAAAGATATCCCTGAACTAGTAGCCAATGTGCGTTTGAAGCTTCGGATTTAAGTCAGATATTATAATACCCAGAGATACTCTTGATTGAATAGGCCCTGTAGCCAAAACTGTCCATATTCAACTGGTGAATATTGTTATCAGTATTCATTAGTTCATATTTTATATTCCAGTAGTGAATATTAGTATTTTCAGTACATCACACACCCAATTGCTATTCATACCTACTCAAAGTCTCAATTCTTAATTGAAGAGACCTCACTATTACATTCTATTGATTCATATAGTACATATACCCACAAACCCCTTCCTGATAGGTTATTTAGATATTAAAAACCCACGAACAACAAGAAGATACCTGAACAAAGTCAACTCCGGTAATTCTTGGTGAAACAAACATTCACATAACAACGGTTGAACAATGGTACACACACTGCCTTGGCTGAGAACCTGTTGGGCAACCCAGATGTCCAGCGGCTTGCCACCTTTGCCAGCGGTAGGTTTTTATCCACGCTTCTAGAAAATGGCCTCATGGCCTGATTCTGTAGTGTCTTTTGTTCTGTGGGCCCCCAATATATACAATTACTACTGAAACCATTTGGAGTCACTCTATGCCAAGATGCCGCATCTTCACTGAAACTTCCAACACAGCATCTTTCCCAGCACAGCATTCAATTTTGGTCCAAATGTCTGCACTTTCAAGCACTGGGATAACATGAACTGCCCATTTGGCTGGTGTGCTATCCAGGCACTTGGCCACTTTGACCCTCGAGCTGGAGGCCACTGTGACCTCATTCTTTGGGACCTCAAGTTGGTCATTGAATTCCCTCCTGGAGCCCTCATCCTGATCCCCTCTGCCACCCTCACCCATTCAAATATCCTGGTACAGAAAGGCGATACTTGTGTTTCGTTCACACAGTATTGTGCAGGTGGCCTGCTTCGCTACTGTGACATGAACAATGGTTTCCGAATGGAAGCCAAATTGGCTGAAGAGGACCCTGCTGCATTTGTGGAGGTGCTTGAAAAGAAGAAAACCTGGTGGAAAATGGGGCTTATGTTTTTCAGCACCCTGGAAGATTTGTTGACCTGAGTAGAATTGCAAAAATAGCTGGTTTTGTAACACAATTTTATAACAACTTAGATGCTGCCTTGTTTCCATGCAGTACTGAGAAGCTATTTACTAGAATGCAACCTTCTGGCCTGCTCTGTCATTCTACCCATCCTGAACACCAGCTTCTTTGGGAACCTGGGCTGGAAGGGTGTCTTTTGCTGAACATGCTCCACAAACCTGAAAGACCTTGGTTTGATATGAGTAGGTACATCATAGCTTTGGGCTGATTCACCTTTTTAGAGCGAAGTCTGCTAAGGCCGCATCTCTGCCGTGCATGTGGACCACTGTACAAATCTTTCCAACTCACATGACAACAAGATTGCCTTTCCATGGATAGCCAGGCACCATGTCTTTGACCACATTGTTGATGGGTAGAAGTAGGTGGTTCTTACAAAATACATGGAACACATGGGAGTGGTTTGCCTCATGAATGATGACTGGGCAGTCATAGATGAATGGCTGGGTTCATAAATGGGCTATTGCCCCCTCAAGCGGAGGAAATTGGTTAATGCCACATTCATGCATCTGGATTTTGGTGAAAACAGGACAGCGTGACATTGAGGTGTACACTGGCAGACATGTGTGGATTTGCAGGTAGTTATCCTGTACTCGTTGAGCATTTGCCAACTTAACATAGCCACATGAAGATGTACTTTACTGGTATGTGATGTGGGCATGCGGAATGAAGGCATTTCATAGATATAATGGATGGCCACCATGGCCCTATATGCTGGCACTGACAATTGCATTATTATTATCATTCATTTGGATGAGCACACTTATGTCTTGAAGAAATTTATCCATCACAATTACAGACAGGATGCAATTATCCAATCCTTTGAATGAGCACACAAATTCATCACAATTACTATACAGGTACAATAAAAAGATTATTCTAATTTTTTTGTCATCCATGAATCAGTACCTTCATCCCAACAATAAAGTCAGCCATAGAAATGGGAGAATGGGAGGATCCAAGATGTTTGGTGTATTGAGGTTTTTGATAGCTGCACTAGCTGGAGAAACAGTCCAGGTGTGAATGAAATCCCAGAAGCTGACTTGATGCCACTAATACATCCAATCTCACTTCACCCCCACAGCTGGCCAACAACAGAGTTCAGTGCAGAAGGTTCTGCTTGTCGAACAAGAGAGTTTACAAATGAAGACCATGTTGGCAGATAATGCTGCAACAATTGAAAAGCTATGTCTCAAGGTAAGCTGTCATGCCCTGTATCAAAAATAGTTCCTTACCAAAACACACCAGCTAGAACAAAGTCACAGCACCCAACAACACATCCCAGCATTTGTTCAGTCACTCGAAGAGTGTGTGAGACTTGCTAAGGCAGCTGCTAAACTCGCTGAAAAGTAAGCACAGCAAGTTGAACAGCTGCTTTGGAATCTTCAGCCAAGGAATGCTGGCAATGGTGAGGATGTGGTGATGCAAGAGTCCACACAAAGTGAAAGCAAGGAGCTGGAGAAGCAAGCCCAGGATGAGTCAAATGATGACAGTAGACTGGTAAGAAAAGCATTTTGAAACATGCCCACACGTAATTAATTGTCTACCTAGGAAACTCAGAACCCTGCAACCCAAAATGTGCCACTGCCGATGCAGTTCTCAAGACCACGGGCAGGAGCAGGACCTATCCTCAAGGCCATATTCAAGCTGAAGCCGCCCTTGCAACCTTCAGCTTCACCTGAGCCAAACATGTCATCATCCGATGATATGCAGCACACGTCCCTAAGCATGGAAACGTTCTATTGGACCTATTCTGGCCTCGACATGCTGCGATTCACAGTGGAACATCCTGATTTATATGTATCTCCATTGCAATGCAACTGCGATATGCGCACGATACGGGCGATACTTCAACATTATGGCGATTTTCTTCGGAGCTCTTCGGCCCCTTTGGAAACATATTTCGAGCCTCTCTGACATCACCCATGCTTATACCATTCACCCTATTCCATTCCGATTCCGTTCCGGTTCCAGGGAAGTCTTTATGCGACATGTTTCACTTATTTCAAACATTATAGCTCCTATCCTCTAGATATTTTGGAAATTGCTTCGCATGGTGCTATACCCTTTGTTTCAGTTCCATTTCATCCCTATTGCACCATAGTTTCATCGTGCGCCATCTATTTGTCTTGCCTTCTTCACCCTTTATTGTCCTAACAACCAACTTCACATAAATACCCTCCATAGTTTACATACTAGAGAGACATCTTGTATACCCCTGATTCCAGTCTATCATATCACCTCTTTACTGCGCTGTCCATGCGATAGCTCCACTATGCTCTATTAAACTTTGCGTTCCTTCTACAAAGTGCTACGTATACGCCGAAAACATCGCCGACTGTTTCGCACACACTGCGCACATTGCGCACATTGCACACATCAGAAACATCATCACAGCTATCCAGAGCACCTCTGAGTATTTTTATTAACCTTTTGGATTGAGATTGAACCCCTCAGAATTCGTACAGCACTGTGGTAGAGTTGGTATTTGATTCCGTTCACATTACCGCAGTGCATCCTTTCACCGAGTCAAAACAGATGGGTGGCTCCACCTCTTCACATCAATCACTGCTAGTGTTGCCTAAAACCGGTTGACCAGGAAAAGCTGATTCTGGTCGACTGGTTTTAGGCAACACGAATCACTGCTGATAGACAAGCTACTAGCCAGTAATATTGCAGGACAAGGTTGACTTGTTGCTTGCCAACATAGAGGAACTGAAATTTGGACAGTCTCAGCCAGGCCCCCAAAGGCCTCCAACAACCTGAAGATTGCCACCTCATTGATTTAAGCCAGCACCAATCAGGAACCATAGCCCCTTAAGAACTGGGAAACTGGTGAGTTGAAATGTGCTGTAGGTGATGAAATGCCAAACCAGGCCTTGCAGACAGAGGTTCAAGCCACCATGAACAAACTGTTTGGCATTGAACACAACAAGGATGCATTACACAACCCTCCTCCTCCACAGGATGACTTCGACTGATATGAAGACAATGGGGGAGGACCAGGACCCTTGTTATAACCCATGTCACCTGACTGGAGCAATCTTCATGGTGAATGGAACTACCAATTATATGGAGGTGCCAACTCCCGAAGGTTGTGGACACACCTTGATGGATGAAAATTATGTCGAAATCCACAAGATGTTCTTTATATACTTGTATCGCCTCAAGCAAGAGATCCAGGCTGCTTCCCCCAAACCAGGCGAGAGAGGCCATTAAACCAGGGAATGACTTGCCCAGGCCAAAAAGGCAGCCTTAGAGTGGCAAAGACCAAACACAAGATGAAAGCAGGTGAGCAAATCCTAGCAGTTGGTTAGGCCTACATCCCAATCACAACCACAGCTGTTTGACACCTGGCTCGAAATTACCCTGAGCAATAGGATGGTTCCCATGGGAGAAATTGACCTAGCCTGGAATAGCCTGTTCGAGGTTGTCAATTTACTGAATGTGAAGGATATGAGCTCAGATGAAAGTGATGATGATGACGAAGGCAGGAGGGTCTACACAATCAGAAAAAAGGCATGGTGCAACAAAGACATCACAAGATTCCTCATATTGGTTGACCGTGATTACAACACCACCAATTGTTATGGTAACACCCAGGCTGGGAACCCTCCTCGCTGTCGCAGCATTCGTGAGGGAAAGGAGAGCAGGCATGAGGCGCCACCTGGCCTGCCATTGAATTTCTACAATCGTGACTGGTTTGCAAAGCTGACAAATTGAGAGAAGAAAGAACTTTGAGTGAAGGAGATTGAATGACTGGAGATTGAGGGAGCATAGTCAATAGGCAAACTTGAAGTGTCATAGGGCAGCAGTGACAAAATGTCTTGAGGACCTGACAAGAACCAGGTGTGAAGAGGACCATGAGAATCAGAGGACCATGAGAGAAAGCACATAAGTTGAATGTCTCTGGGCAACCCAAAAGACCAGGGAATTTGAGGGCACCAGCTCAGCGTCTCAGGGAACCCATAAGATGCTGATGAACTTAGCAGTTGTGCGTTTGTTCAGATTTATTTGTATTTATTTATTTGTATTTATCTTGTGACCTAACCACTTATTCATCCCCATTGTTGTTCCTTTTCTTCAGCATATTCTTGGGCTCCCAGACACATGCTCTCTCTCCCTTCCTCTCATATTTGCAACTGACATGTTCTTGGGTTCCCAGACACACGGCTTTTCCAACCCCTGGGCCAGCACTTCCTCCTCCATGCTCTTTTTACCTCTGGTCCCCTCATCTAGGCATGTTCTTGGGCTCCCAGACATGCATTCTTTTGTACCTCCGGTGTCTGCTCACCTGGGCATGTTCTTGGGTTCCCAGACATGCATCGTTTCCTACCACTAGCACCACGTAAGTCCTCCATTTCCTGCCAGCACTTCACCGCTCACTGGGCCACTCAGGAATCAACCCTGGGGCTGAGTGGGCCAGCGAATGTTAAGATGTGGACAGATTCTTCACTGAGGGCCAACGAGTACATGGGTTTCTCTTTTTAGCCACCCTCTGCCTTTCTCACATCTCGAACACACCCTCTTGGCCCTATGTCCACTCCATCACCGTCACTGGACCACTCCAAAGGACGGGTGCATCTCCTGAATGGAGTGCTTTACTACTCCCCAAATTCGTCACAGAACACAACACCCCCCCCACCTAAACCACCTCACCTCCTCACAACCAACATTTTCCAGACCCGATCACCAAGCCACCTGCAGAATTACCAACATCCCCAGTGGTGGACTTCGGTGTTCAGTTATCTGAGCTTCTTGCCTGTTCACCC
This sequence comes from Hygrocybe punicea, assembly GCA_963556145.1. Taxonomy (NCBI): domain Eukaryota; kingdom Fungi; phylum Basidiomycota; class Agaricomycetes; order Agaricales; family Hygrophoraceae; genus Hygrocybe; species Hygrocybe punicea. The sequence goes on along the minus strand of OY744468.1, from coordinate 798,797 downwards.
CTCATTCAGTGGATATCCATTCAACTGCCTCACTCACATTCCGCCCCTCGAGAAGGATGAGGGGGGATTCCGGGGTCATCCCTACCTCGCAAGCCATTGGCTTTGGCTCAAACAAAGGCTGGTCCACACCATCGCCTTGTTGGCGCAGAAATACCCCATAGCTTTCCTACTGCCTTGGTACCCCTCCACATGGGAATATGGACAACTCACAAAAGCCACTACATCGTGTGATGGTGTGCCATCATATCAAGGGACTGGTTTGTTGTTTTCATGGCCACCCTCTCCTTTCTCATGGCTGCAGGAGAGTCACACCACAAGCATGCCTAGCTTGATGTTTTGGCTCCTCCTCCCCATAAACTCCAGGAGGTGACTACTTTCTTCACCTCTGCTCCCTCAAAGTCTTCACATCTCCTCACAATGGCGCCTTCAGCTTCACAGGACCCACAGGACCAAGCAAGCCTGGCTCTTTCCAACACTCATCTCACAAAGGCCCACCCCACGTGGAGGGACTTCTTTGCTGAGCATGAAAGGATGAATGCTCAGAAGCTGGAGAAGGAATCTCCTTCAGCCTGTCAGACTTGGGTGAATCATGAGCACAACCCACCCACCATTAGCAAAAGTATTTAAATGGGTCAAAAGCAATGAGATTCCGAGTCCTTCACAGCTCATACGTAAGGTGGCCCTGCAGAGTGTGGGAGAAGAAACATTAGGGAATTATCATGGGGCAAATCAGCGACACTACAATGCTTTCTGGAATGAATGGGACTGTTGTGAGGAGTTTGGGCCAGAGGAGAAAACTTTCACTTTTGTCTACATTTTCACCTAAAACAAAGCATTCATATTTTTAAAATTTTTCCATGTCATAAATGCTTGCAATTTTTTGTGTTTAGATACTATTTGATGGGTTATTATATGTGAAATTTTAAATGGATTTTGCAGGGTTTAAAATTACATGCAAAACTTTAACAAGCTACCAAAAATTTTGCAATCATTTTGCAGCATGCAAAATAGTGTGGTGTCAGCAGTGTAGTGTTTTGAAGGTTATGGGTGAAATATCATTATCAAGGGCTATTCACTTAACTTGTGTGGTTATAGTAATAGCTCCACAAGGAATGCTCAGGTCAACATGGTTTAGAGAGATACTTGTTTATACATTTCTTTGATCTCAGGAAGTATTGAATAACATTCACCAAAATATCCATCACTAGCAGTTAACACTGGATGCAAGCCATACTATTTCTCATAAAAATGTCATGAAATTGTTTTGAAATTAATCCATATTATTTTAACATGTCATCATTGGGTGACTTCCTGTAGCATTTAAATAATTTAAAAACATAGATTATCACTGTATGCAGTACTCTGATTGACAAAGCTGAATGGCCACTAAGACCCTAGAAAAAACTTCAAGCTCCGTCGTCATCCTGAAATGGTGGAATAAACCCAAAATCTGGAAGAGGAGGGTACTCTCCCCCTTCTATATTAAATTTATTTCTGCATTAATTTTGGAGATCTGCCCCACTCAGAACAACCTGATTGTGCCTTTGCCAAGTCTTGGCATGTCAAATTCTAACATCTCAACCAGATTCAACTGATACTGACCAAATTAGGCCAGCAGTGAGAAGCTGACTCAGCTAGGGGTTCCAGCTCCGACTGGCACCCCGTTTATGTTGAAAACATATTTAAATGCTGCAGGAAGTCATCCATTTGCAGAAAATATTAAGATAAATAGTGCATATTTTTTGTATATTTCAGAGAAAGGTATGATGAAGATATGATAAAACTTATAAGAAAAGAAAAGATGTTCAAAGACTGAAATTATATTTCTTTTAAGACAGCACTCAAGATATTTTTATGATAACTTCCTTTAAAATGAACAGAAATTATTCAAAATGTTTTTAAACTTTTTCTTACAGTGATGTGTCAAAGTAACTGTGATATGGATTACTAATTTCAAGATAACTTCAAGATATTTTGACTAGAAATACTATGGCTTGCATCCAGTGTAACAAATGTATTATTCCTTCAAAACTAAATGATGCACAAAATAATTGTATGGGATCACTGCTGGGATGTAGGTCAGCTGAATAAGCCACTGGTTGCTGGATATATGATAGTATTGAATAACTGTCCCAACATGATGATTCCAGGAATAACATTTATCATAATGGCCTGTATTGTATGGCCAAGGTTCTACAAGACTTTGATCAATGGGTATTTCAGAGGCATAATTGGGAGTATATGGTAACCCCTTATATACAGCAATCAAATGATTCAAATCTGAGTCCAAATGATCAACTATCCCAATAATTACATTATACTTATTTGGCTAGGTATAACATTGCAATTGCTTCCAAGTCTGTTTGTCAATTATCAACTCCGCCTGGATATACCGGCACCTCCCCAATTTCCTGATGTTTGCAATGCTTCAGACTAAACTTAGGACACTTATAGAACAGCTTGTCGCAAACTGTTCACCCTGTACTGATAATGACTTTCATTACAATGATAAAGCTGTCGATTATTTTGGTCATTACAATAGCAATAACAACACGCTACAATCCAGGCCATTCCAAAATTGGCGACTGTCATCCGGCTTATTGTTCTGACACATTGAGTCAACAAATTCTCACAGTTATGACAGACAAAATTCACACGGTTTCATAATTCTTCCCAGGGTTTTCAATTTGTTCCCACACCTTGTTAAATTTGTTCCCACGGCTTGGCAAATTGGCGTTTGTGGCGTTTGTGACCCTGAAGTGAAAACTGACCATATAGAAAATGATTCCCTAATAGGGACTCGTAACCACGGGCCTCAAAAAGGACCCAGGAATTTGCTGATGTGGTGGGGTGTACCGCCATCTTCATCACCATCCTTGTCGGTGTCATCACCGTCATTTGTCATTGTCATTGCCACCACTCCTCCAGCCTTGCTTGCGATGACTGTCATTCGTTGTTGTCAGTATCATTGTTTTTCTTGTTGTCTTCATAGCATCAGCAAACCCTGATCTGAAAGGCAGTGCTATGTAGCTTAGTCATAGCAACCATAGCACTCATAGCATACTAGGAAGGTCCCTGATATATAGCCCTATGTAGCATCGCCTGGGCTCTATGTAGCATTACATAGCTTTGCCTGCTCCCTATAGAATATGATATAGGAGTGTGCCTGCAAACACACCATTTATATTGCTTATTTATTATTTAGGATTCCATTTCATTGTGATAAAATGAATTGCATTGATACGATGACCTATATACAACAGCAGATATGCTAATACTTTCATATCTACGCTGCCCCATCCCATCATTATGCTCTCACCACACTACTGCCATCACTGACTAGTACTATGCCACTGCTGGTGCCTGCTGGTACCGTGCTAGTGTAGGTACTGGCGCTGCTGGTCCTGATGTAGCAACAGCAGTAGCATGACGAAGAAAGCAACAATGACGGCAAGGACAGGGATGGGGACAGAGACCACAATGATCACAGGGACAGGGGGGACAGACGAGGATAAATAGATAATGGGGATGGGGATGGGGATGGGGATGGGGACGGGGACAATGAGGATGGGGACAGGGACAACAAGGACAACGAGACAATGAGGACAACAATGACGATGACGACATGAGATAACAGGGATGGGGACGGGGACGGGGACGACCAGGACACCAGAGACAGAGATGACAAAAAGGATGATGGGGACAGGGATGATAAGGATGGAAAGGTGAGGTATGTACATACAGACCTTCCCTCTGCCTCCTCCTGCTCCTCCTGCTCCCCCCGCCTCCCCTACCCCCTGCCTCCTGCTCCCTGCCTCCTGCTCCTGCTCCTGCTCCTGTTCCCCTCCCTCCCTATTCTCCTTTCCTTCTCCCCTTCTTCTCCTCTTGTCCTCTCCTGCCCCTTCTTCCCTCCCCTTCTCCTCTCCTTCTCCTCTCCTTCCCCCTCCTGTTTCTCCTCTTCTCCCCTCCTCCCCCTTCCTCCTCTGCCTTGTCCCTCCTCCTCCCCTCCTTCTCCTTCCTCCTCTCCCTTGTCCCTCCTCCCTCTCCTTTCTCTCCTCCCCTTGTCCTCCCCTCCTCCCCTCCTCACCACCTCCCCAGCCTATTCCTTCCTCTTACTCCTTCCTGCTCCTGCTCCTGTTCCCACTCCCACTCCTGCTCCCCCTTCCTGTTCCCTGCTCTGATATTTTATTGCTGGGTTTTGGGTTTGCATAAAATAATTATTTAATTTGTATTTCCAAGGCTCTGGAAAATTAATTAATTAGATACACATAATATTTATTTATTTGTGTTGATCTCTAATCAGGCAACCTCAGTTTTTTGGTGAAAGGAATAAGCATATGCAACCTTGCCCTGCAGCAGTGGCAAGGCCCAGATTTGGTACATAGGTAGTACAGGAGAAGAACTGGTTTGGTGCAGTATAGAACAGGATATGTGGTCAAGAGGTGGATGCATGAAATCACAAAGCTAAGGTCTACAGGGCATGAAAAAGGAGCCAATAAAGAAATACATACTTAGGAGGAGACAGAGAGGCTGGCACAGAAATGTCTCCCCCCATAGCAAATAAATACAGTAAGGGACTGAAAACACAATGTGGGAAGAAAGGGTGAAACTCAGAGGAAGGGAAAGAGGGTGCACGTTCCAAATCACCAAAGCCTTCTAGTTGATGTAGTCTAGTCTTGAGACACTGCAACTATCCTTGAAACATCCTGATTGCATTGTATCTTCATTGTGATGCAAGTGTGATATGCAGTGATGCTTTGACATTATTGCAATTTGGTTGAAGCACATCATGGCTCTGTGAGCCCTTTGGAAGTATACCATGGAAAAATGTGGAAATAGTATCTGATGACTATGAAAATATGTGGAAATGATGTTTGATGATGGTGGACATACTAGGGAATGATGTTCAATGAGCCTAGAAATATCTGGAACTGGTAGTCAATGACTGTGGATGTGCTAGGAAATGATGTTCGATGACCATGGTAGTGTTGCCACAGCTAAGGCTAATAGCTGGCTATTAGCCATTAGCTTAGCTGATTTTAGCTTAGCTGATGCCAGCTAAGCTAATGGCTAATCTCCAGCTAATGGCTAAGGCTAAAGTATTTCAGAAAGTTAGCTTAGCTGTAGCTGAAGCTAAGGGAAGATAAAAATAATATCATCTCAGAACAGCCTAGAAATACTTAAAAAGGATATCATACCTGACTAATAGTTATTAGCTTAGCTGACTTTAGCTTAGCCATAGCTGCAGCTAGTACTTGGCTGGTGGCTAAGGCTAAGACATTTTTCATGAATTAGCTTAGCTTTAGCTGCAGCTAATTTAGCCGTGGCTAGGCTAGCTTAGCTGTGGCAACACTAGACCATGGAAATATCAGGAAATGGTATTCAGTGTTATCTGCTGCTGCTGGCATTGCTGTTGTTGCTGCTGCTGCTGATGCTGTTCTATGTAAGGAAATGTCAGTAAAATATGAAATCAAGCCATTACTTACCATAGTTGTTGAGTAATGTTAGTGTTGAGTCGAAAGTGAAGTGTCGCGCATGTATGTTTAAGGTCACATGACCTAAGTTCACGTGACTGCATACAAAAAATGCGAAAAATTGAGTATCTAAATGAGTATCTACGTAGGTAAATATATATTATGGTTCCTGGTTTGAACCATGTTTGAACGCGGTTTGAACCGCATGTCAGTGCCAGAACCACAAACCAAACTTCCGGTTTGGTTTGCAGTTCAAACCAGGTTTGGATCGGTTCTGAACCAAACTTTGGCATCACTACTGTGAACCCACCGGTCCAGGTCGCGGTGTTGCACAGGTCGCCAACATGACAACTTGGTACCCGCACTGGTCAGACCCGAACCGGTGGGTCACCGGGTTTACCCGGACCCGTGTTAAACCTTAACTGTGGCAATATCTGGAAATGGTGCTTGGTGACTGTAGCAATATCTGGAAATGGTGTTCAATGACAGTAAACATGCCAGGAAACAATGTTCGATGACTGTGGCAATATCTGGAAGGTGTTCAATGACAGTAAACATGCGAGCAAATGATGTTCAATGACTGTGGCAATATCTGGAAATGGTGTTCAATGAACGAACAACATCATTTCCGGATGTTGCCACAGTCATTGAACATCATTTCCGGATGTTGCCACAGTCATTGAACATCATTTCCGGATGTTGCCACAGTCATTGAACACCATTTCCAGATGTTGTCACAGTCATGGAACATCATTTCTGGATGCTCCCACAGTCATTGAACATCATTCCCTGGCATATATATGGTCATTGAACATCATTTCCAGATATTGCCACAGTCATCAAACACCATTTCCTGGCATATTTACTGTCACCAAACACCATTTCCAAATGTTATCACAGTCATGGAATATCATTTCCAGATATTGCCACAGTCATCAAACATCATTTCCGGATGTTGCCACAGTCATCGCACACCATTTCCTGGCATATTTACTGTTATCAAACATCATTTCCAGATGTTGCCACAGTCATTGAACATCATTTCCTGGGAGCCGTGAGTCTCACCATCCTCTTCATTGTTGCTGCCTTTGTAGATGTCCCCCTCATGACTGTAATCACCCTGGTAACTTTTGCCTTTGTTGTACAAGCTCCACGACCTAGTCCTGACTTACCTTAGGAGCGCTCTGAATTGCTCAAGATTCCGTCGATGAGTTCTTGTATTTGGTAGCTGATTTCTGTCAAATAAAGAGAAATGGTCCATATGCATTGCACAGACCCATATAAGGACAGTCACACCTCAGAAACCGTCGGTTTCTGAGGTGTGACTGTCCTTATAACGGTTTCAAACCGTTGTTTACTTTATGACAAGTCAGTAGTCAGTAGTATAATATAGCAAAAGCAAAAGATAGATATGTTAATATATATATATATATATTGCAATACAAATGTGGAATTTAATATATTTAACATTATCGCCATAACCCTTTCATGAGTTAAGTCTACTAAGCCCATGAAATTATTAGTAGGCTGACAAGTTAGTATACTGATGAGCTTTCCAGTGCTTGTGGAGAAATAACCTGGCTTGAAAAAATAAAATCCCTTGTCAAAAAGCACAGTCCTTTTATCTCCTTTTCCAAGAAAATCCTCTTTTCCAAGAAAAATCCCCTGTTCCAAGAGAATCAACTTTTCCAAGTGAAGGGATCTTGCTTAGAACAGGTGAAACTCTTGGGAGCCTTTGAGAGCTTGTGCACCTTGTGCCTCTTGAAAAGGGGTTACAAGGTGTGGGAAAAGAACCACAGAAATTACTGATGCAGTCATACTGATTCAATGGTTTGAATGAGACAACATTCAATTCATTCAATCCTTGTTATTGGTTTGACCACATTCATACAGATTCAATGGTTTCAATGAGATGACAATCAATCCATTTCATTGGTTTGATCACATTCATACTGGTTTCAATGAGATGACATTCAAACCATTGAATCCATGTTATTGGCTTGACCACAGTCTTACTGATTCAATGGTTTGAATGGGGTGACATTGAAACCATTCAATCAATTTCATTGGTTTGGCATCAGTAAATTCACAAGACCGTTTTTAACACCTTTAAGCTCTTGTACTTTTTTTCTACCATTTTTTCTTCTTTTTCATTCACTTAAACAAGATTTTCATCTTTATCAACTTGAATTTTTGAACTTATAAAAAATAATTTAAAGTTATGAAATTTAACCCTTTTTTTTCCTTTCCATCTTTATGGTATGGAAAATTCCACAATAGAGCCAGTATTTGCTATTATTAATGCTTATTAAAGTTCCACCATGTGTTTTAAATCTTTTTATATCTGCTTGTAAAGCTCCTAAAGTACTTTGTAGCACTTTGGCCTGTTGTTCTGCTTGACATCTTACACATCTCTTACAGCTTTTGCAGTCTATTTCAACTTTACTCTCTAACTTGAAGCTCTTTTCACTTTTCATATATACCATTGTCTTTACTTTACCACTTTTCTATATCCTTACTACTTTTCTCCCTTTTGCTTCCCTTAACACTTTTTAGTAGATGATTATATAAATGTATATATCAGGTCGAAAACGTTGAAAAACACTAAGTCCACACTGTGGCTTTGTTCGTTCACAGTACGTTTTATTAATAACTCACCTTTCTTAAACAACCACCTTATCCTTACCAGCGACCGTGGTGAGGACTCACAATGACAGCGGCAGCACCACTACCACCAGGCTACACCACCACCACCTGGCTTTGATGAGGATCCCACAGAGGAAGACGCTGTGGACAACGATGAGGAAGAGGAGGATGAGGATTGGGATGACAATGATGAGAACATAGATGACAAGGTCAGTTTTCTCCCTCTCCCTCCACACACTCTCTCTTCCTGCTCTCTCCTCACCCTGCTATCTCATTCCTCCTCACTCTCCTGCTCTCACTCTCCCTCCCGCTCCCCAATCCCTCCCTCCCTCTCCACTTCCCATTCTCTCCCTCTCTGCTCTCTGTCCCCCAGTCCCCCTCTGTCCCCTCCCAGTTTTCTCTCTCACTTCAGGCTACCCCCAAACCTGAACAACTAGTTACAACTCACCTCTAGTATTGAACCATCTACATGTTGGTAAAAGTACTGGGCAGCCCTGGGACGAAACCATCGTCCCTGGGACGATACGTTGGGATGTCCCATTGTCCCTGGTCTGGTGTATGGGATGGCCCATGGGACGACATTTGGTGTTGTGGGATGTCCCATGTCCCATGGGACATCCCACACAGAGGGGGTGTCTGGGGGCATTTGGGATGTCCCTTCCCTAGGTATTCAACAGAAAACTCAGAGTGATGACAGCATCTAATTGTAAATTTCCAGGCCTTGTCATGGCCACCATGGATACCATGGGTGCTATAGCATAGTATAAGACTGTACATGCTTATTCTTTTGAGAGTCACAGAGCTTATTGTCCTTCAAGGTCAGTGGCAGGATGTGGAGATACAGCAGTTGTTTCCACATATAAAGTCAGAAGGAGTGGAAGAGGAAAAGTGCTAGAGATGTTGGGTAATGAGATGGGAAAGAGGGGGAGGATTGAGGGTGTGCTTCTAGTAAACCAATCCCTTGTGCATGTGGAAAGCTGAAGCTTGTAGGGGAGTGAGTGAGCAGAGCATACATAAAAGACAAAGATCAGTAGGTCTAGGAGAGGCTGGGCCAAAAATTAAACAAGTGTATTATGAAGAAGATTTGAGCAGGATATGAGCTGTTATTACATTTTTGGGTATGCATGCAATGGCTGACTGGGATCCCAGTGCAGAGGAGTGATCTGAAATTAGAGGATGAAAGTGGAGTTGGGTAAGGAGATATCTCACAAAGGCTCCATTGGGACATCCCACAGGCTTGTCTGGGACGTCCCTGTTGGCTTGTAGGACATCCCACTGAGGCTTTGGGACATCCCACAGGTTGGTCTGGGTCATCCCTACCAGCTTGTGGTACATCCCACCAAGGCTTTAGGACGTCCCTGTCAGCTTGTGGGACATTCCACAGCCTTGCCTGGGACATCCCTTCCAGAGTGTGGGACATCCCATAGCCTTGTCTGGGACATCCCTGTCAGTTCATGGGATATCCCACACAACCCTTCAAGACATACTTAATTAAATTACACCCAATAACATCAGCAATTGACAATGAATACCTCCACAAATAATGTCATAAGATTAATATTATTAACAAATAATGTCATAAGATTAATATTATCAACAAATAATGTCATAAGATTAATATTATCAGACTTGACCACGACATCACACCACACCATGTACGACGTAGCTACTCATAAACCATACTGCGTACCAGCAGCAATTATCCCATGGGTGGGGCATGAACTCTCTACCGCGCACGGGCAGCACTTAGCCCATGTGTGGGACATCAACTCCATACCGCGCACGGGCAGCACTTATCCCATGGGTGGGACATCAATTCCATACAGCGCACGGGCAGCACTTATCCCATGGGTGGGACATCAACTCCCTACCACGTACCAGCAGAACTTATCCCATGGGTGGGCATCAAATTCATACCGCGTACCATCAAGACTCATCCCATGGGACGGGGCATCAATCCATCCCCTTCGAGGCTGGACTCGGCATCCAGACTGTGTACCGACATCATTCAGTCCATGAGACCTCGATAACATGATAAGACGTACTAGCGGGCGGCCTACACAGCCGCTAGCAAACACAACTGCAGTCAATTGGTAAGTGGCACATCCACCGAGCTATGCAATGCCAAACCAACTTACAATGTGCAACAGACCACAACCGACAGGAATGGCCACCATCATTCGAGTGTTAAACAACCGACCTGGGCACACAACGGAATGACACAGCAAATTCATAGCATAGATAGTACACGATGAGGCCACATATAGAATGACCACCGGACGCCTCCCCCCCCAGGAGCACTAAGGAATCAGTGCGCCACACAATGCAAGAACACTTGGACCATGTCGGTCTTGCCCATCCGAAGAGACGTATGTATGTACATACCCGACGTGGAACCCTATCGCGTACGCAGAACAGGGATGACGAGCGGGGAACACTGCGATGCCACGTCAGTATTCTAACCTCTCAACATAGACAACATTCACGTACCAGACACAGGTGGGGGATGGCCATGGCACGATCCCGACGCTAGCACAAAGAACTGTAGCAATGACATGAGGATATGATGGTATGAAGGTACATAGGAAGGACAAACGAAGTGCGGGGAAAAGGGGCAATGCACGAAAGTTGGTGTTAGCCAACCTTTATATATAATCCTCATCAAACTCCGCAGGCCCGTGCGCAGCCCCTCAGCCCCGTGCTCATCCCCGCTATTCCAGATTAGGAACAAACACACAACAGTCAATCACTTCGCACAGAAACATGTATTCCACTTCGTATAACTACATTTAGTATCCGAAGCTCTTGTATTTATTGTAGGCATACGCATCTTGCTCCATCTGAGTGCTTCCAAATTCGTGCGGGTAGCTGAGAAACTCTTCATCGATATCACTTGGGTAGGGAGTTGGGGACACCGGGTAATCCTCGTGTGCGTGCTGTTCCTGACCCCGTGTGTCACGTCTACGACCCTGACTGCGGTCACGGTTCATCCCTGCATAAGGTCCGGGTACCTGCATCCAACGAGGGTGTGGGGCGCGAGAAGTGAGCCTGGACTGACCCATCCTGGGGTAGCTGGGGCCTCTAAATTGGGATGCAGCATCGAAGGCTTCAAAGCCGCCGTCACGGTGAGGCATCCGGGATGGTAGAGGCCGACGTGGGGGGCCACCAATCTCCTCATGTATACGTCCAAAATTTGAAGTCGTATGATTCCTGCCTTGGCTGGGATATGCCTCTCCCTCATGCTGGCGAGGGTGCTTTTGAGAGACCGGGGGGCTGCTGTCCCTCGCATTTACAGGCAGGGAGCCAGACAGAGTAGCCCGACTCATCACATGGACAGACTCGGCACGAACAGGCTCCGCACATGCAGACTCAGCACGGACAGATTGAGCATGGACGGACTCGGAACAGACAAACTCGGCATGGACAGACTCGGCGTGGAGCTCATCACTGCTTCCATCGGAACTCTGGGCTCGGCGCCGAGCATCGGCACTGCGCACTTGTCGCTGAGTTTGCTTTTTAATCTTTGATGCCTGCTGGTTCCAGCCGGGTGCATCTCGTAACTGATGGAGACGTGTGCCCCTGACACTCAAGACCAGCGGGATGAGACCTTTGAGGGGCAAATCATCGTCCATAGCAATCTCCTCTACATGCCAAATCAGCACAAGTGCGTACAATAAACAAAACCCGTACCGGCATTCCATTGCACGATCTGCGGGACAATACATTCCTCATTGTCATTCTTGATGTTCTCGATGTATCTGCTAACAAAGCTATCGAGGTGATGCGCATTGAGCTTTTTGATGTCGAAATCGGGGCCAAGGGGGAGAACATTGTCAGGCCAGTTAATCAGCCTTATTTGCAGCCTTGCTGCAGTCTCCAACCACTTCCGATATTGCATCTTTTTAGACTCTGCATCGCCGAAGGTGTCTACCAGCTGTCAGTAGCTACACACAGACAGAATGCCTTCATGCTCACCTAGTTGCGTCTGCAACATGGTTCCAAACACACGGTGATCACGGTCGCGTGTGGTCTCACGGTCTCGACACTCAACATCTAGCCCAGTCAGGCTAGGGATCCTGAATCCCTTCTTGCGCAACGCACCAGCCCTGAACACATGTCACTACACAATATCTCCAATTTGTATGAATTTACCTGATCGCGGTGGTCATATCCGCCAAGACGTCACGCACATTAACACCGTGGTTGTTGATTAGCTCCTCAACAGCCACAGATCTGCCAAAAACCGCAGATGCTTGCTGAGCTGCAGCATCCGATCCCGTATACATGATTGCCCCGATCACCTCAATATCCTCCAAGTTATGATACGCAGCAGCCTGAATTCAACATCAGTGAGCAAAGACATTCATACTCCAGAAATGCCACGTACCAAGCCCGTGAATTGGTCTTTACAACTTTGCATTCTCGCTATGATCGACCGCAGGGAGTGCGGCATCTCCTTGGATGTTTTATCCAACGACTCAGCGAACTCCTTCATTGGCTGCAGAAGTACAGCGCGTTGCTCATCGTCGGCATCACCGACAAGGTCCTTAAAGGCTTGATTGATTTTTTTGCCGTATTCCAAGTATGTGACTGGATGGAACGGAGCATCAGAATGGTTGTGTGAGATATGATGATACAAGACTTACGTTCTTTGTTGTTCGGATACATGTGGGAGTACCACTTGCGAAAGTCATTCATGGGGTTAGGGGGGTGGGACTGACAGATGCCCAAGCCCGCGGCGAGCAAGACATCACGAGTACTCTTCTTGTACTTTCGCGCGACGTCCCAGGCAGCCTTCATTACTTCCATGCCGAGCTTCTTGGATTCCTGCCTTGCGGCTTGGGGGAATGGTCCTTTCACTTTCGGCCAATTGGATTCACTCTCTCCGTCCTGGTCGCTGGTCTCTGGCTCGTCAGTCTCTGTCTGCTTGCGACTCTTGCCCTTCTGCTTCTTGCTCGGACGTTTGCGACCCCCACTGCCTCCTCTGTGGGCACGCTTCTTCGATACGGCATCCGACTCAGAGCGTTCTAAAAGATCCTGCTCGAGTTCTACCTCCTCGGCCTCCGTATTGCTAACCTCATAACCTCGGTCTGCTCTGAGTTTACGTTGCCCGAGTTTATTTTGACAGGCTTTACTGAAGTCACTCCCCGAGCTGTTGGATTCATCTACAGAAGTATTAGCGGCGTGATAACTGTGTTGAAAAGGGTTAGCGATTTACCTGTGATGGCTTCTTCTCGCTGCTTCGACGCTTCAGGCACCGGTACTCCCAGAGCTTTGCTGGCGGTATCACTCTGCGAGCCATCATAAGTGTAAGCCATAGAAAAATTCAAGAAAAGCCAGCTTACTGTCGATTGAGGGGGTTCTTCCTCTCTGCCATCTTCCTCGTCTCCATTGTCCCCCTCGGAATCGATGTGCGCCTCAGCCAACGGTAACGGTGGCAGAAGATCCGTAGGGTTTCCCTCTCTACGCGGCTCACCTTCATCCCTCTGGTTTTCGACAGCGGCATTCTTTGAACGGAGTTGTCGCACATCATGGCAAGCTCCAGAACGGAGCTGTCGCGAAGTCTCAGAAGCCGTGGCGCTGCGGGTTCCATGGGAGGGTGGCTTGGCACCGCGAGACACAGGTTTAGCACTGCGGGAAGTGGGTTTAGGGGGCATCGTCAACCACGGATGACAAAAAAAAACCCCACGACCAATCTTATTAAGTGATCAGAGAACGCCGATTTTTTTAAAATACGAAACGCCGACATTTGACAATAATGGAAGCTCTGATGAGACGTTCCTCCTAAGTCGTAGGCACGCTAGCTAACCACTTTGAGGGTAGACTCACACGAGGACTCGCGTACACACGACAACCCCAGTGGATGGCGTGCCACTATACAAAAGAAAGTCCAGCGGCACCTTTTCTAGTGCTCTGTGAAAGAAGTGAAATAGCTCACATATTCGAAGGCAAATGAACCACCAGAGGATCGACCACACTACTATAGCCGGGAAACAGACGCAACGTACTTGCATTTCGCTTACGTAGAACAGGCTGTAACTTAGGCCATCCCAGTAATGGTCGAGTGGTTAGATTGAGCCAGCCGCCAACGCTTCCAATGTGCCTTTGTACTAGAATGCTCCATGGTAAACAGGAACTGGCTGGAGGAGTCGAATTCTGCAATCGCTCGAGTGCTGATGTAGCGTTGATAGACCATCTGTCTCCGAGTCTGACTTAGTATCGGGTAAACGCTGGTGTTGTACTTACATGCATAGGGCATGACATTATGGACCTGTGTGAGTTACACAGTGATGGGAACACCGATGTGCCTTTGCGCTAGAACGCTGCATGGTAAACAGGAACTGGCTGCCAGTGGAGGAGTCGAATTCTGCAATCGCTCGAGTGCTGATGTAGCGCTGATAGATCTGTCTCCGAGTCTGACTTAGTATCGGGTAAACGCTGGTGTTGTACTTACATAGGGCATGACATTATGAATCTGCGATGAGGTTACATAGTGATGGGACAGATAAGAGCCTGTTGCGATTGGTGTTTGTGAGTGTGCGCATCTCCGATACCAGCCAAACTGTTTTGCCCGTCTTAGTTAGTTCTAGCTTATGAACATGTTGGGTAGCCAGTGATAGATATGTCCTTTTGTGTGTTTAGCCTAATGATTTGACAAGGTATTGGCTACGGGAGTAAAAGAATACACGAGTAAGATAAACTAGACTATGCGGGCACGTTTGAGGGGGGAAGACTGTCCGCTTGCAATCGACCTGTAGACACCAGGGATGGCAACTTCTCTGCCAAGAGAGTGTCGCCTTGTTCACGGTATGCATCCGCAAAGGCAACACATTCAAAGGCTTCGAACAGGTCACCAAAATCTTCTCCACTATCAGTCTCTTCGCCGGGGTCACCTTCCGAATCACTAGCACTGGCTTCCACTGGCAGTGTACCAGCCGTTAACATTGGCTCATCCCAATTCCCTGTGAAGAACTCCTTTGCTGCATCACTCAGCTCGGCTTCTGGGGGTCCCCACGACGCTTCTATGCAGCCCTCAGGAGGTACACCGCGAACGGCAGTTTGCCATATGACGCATAGCTGTGCCAGGCCGGACTGGCGCTTATCGAGTTGATAAGTCATGTCAGTATTGATGCCTGGAACTCATTGAATATATAAACTTGACACTAGAAGGACGACGTACCTTCCTTAGTTCGAGCAACCTGTATAGACCCCCATTCCTCCTGCATCCACTCTTGCATGGCTGATCTTTCTTTCCGCAGGCGTGACTCCTCTTCCAGACACCTGTCGTGTTCCAGTAGGTACTTCATCCCCTCACGAACATCATTATTGCCCATCCACGGAGGTAGCGGTCCTTGACTTGCAATGTCAAGGCCCACATCCTGCCAGATGTTGTTGTCAACATCCAGATCGAAGAGGCCGCGAGTTTCAATCATATCCGGGACTATGGCATTGCGAGGGCCCTTTCCCTGTCGCTTCAGATTGACGAGGTCTCTGCAAAGGTCATTGTATGTTTTGGCCAATTTAACAATGCCTGGCTCACGGCGCTTCGTGGATGACTTCGTGTGGGTATCGAGCTTATTTTCTGAACACCACAGAGTTTATTAAGTAACTGATGTTTCACTCAGATCAAAACTGACCGTTGACAGTGTGCCTGTACGAACGCTCGAGCCTCTCCAGCTCAAACTTGCGATGCCGTAGACGATCATGTAAACGTTGTTTCACCGCCCGTGCATTCATCTGTACCTGCAGGAACTGGTTGTCTTTGAGCTTCTGTAACATTGCCCGCAGGCCCACCCCAAGCCCTGCCCTCTTCGCTTGTATAGCTTGTCTCAATCGTGTGCAACTGGCACGGGTTTCCTTGAGCTCAATTCCAACCTCGACAGCATTGAAAGATAGTCCTGTCCTGTCATCACTGAGTCAGTCCTCAAGTTGTCGCATCGCGGCTTTCTGCACCTGTAGGCTATCCTCAAGTGCCAAAATGGCTTCTATAGCCTGCTTGCCTAAGTGCTTGGAACGGCCTAATAGCTGGTGTTAAGTCCCACCGATCTCGTGGTGTGTGATCCACTTACGAGGGGCTGCTTGGGTTTGGCTTTTCACCTGTTCGGCCCACTGTTCTCGCAGGGTTGCCTCAGGGATCCCTGACCGATCCAAAACGCTCTTGGCTTGATGGTCTTTTTGTCCTGGCATTGATACCATTTGCGCGAGAGCCATTGGCCTAATGATTCGAGAGATTTTTGATCGAGACGTTTGACTTGTGTGTCGAGCAAAAACAGACGCTGATAAAACTAAAATTATACAATGTCAGCGAGCTAAACCATAGACAAAACATGAAACCATCTACCCCACATACGCGCAAGACCGCGATAAGCTTTTCGATCGCGCTCCAAAAGCGTTCGCACCCTTCTCCGTCCGACAAGCCAAAACCAATACACTTGCGTGGATGGTAGATCAGCTGGCAAGGCCATTGATGCCCATACGCGTGGAATATAGAGAGTGCAAAGACAAGACGATCACGGTATTCTGGCAGGAAATCCCATTTCTCACAACTTCGGTCGAGTTGGCACCCGATGTCGTACAATGCCCCAACCCTCATCCATGCCGGGATGTGTTGAAAGAGTTTACGTAGCAAGGCTAAAACATAGTACTGCTTCTCACCGGCCGTTGTCATGTTTGCAAGCCAGAGCACGTGATCGTGTCGGCACAGGAGTGCCATCAAGCCAGTATCTGCAAAAAATTGGGTACTGGATTTTTCTCGCTTTTCATCGGCAGCCGTGAACGAATTATGGCATTCATCCAGAACGGAGGTCGGGACTTTGAGTCTGCCCTCGTAGCCATCTTCTTCTTCTACATTTTCCCGTGCGTAGGGAGCTGGTCGCGTCGAACGGAGACTCTCAACGTATGCTTCCATGCTCTTGATGTCTTGTTCAGGGAGGAAAACAGATGCGGGATGCATTTGAGGATAATCACGATCAGGAGCCCCAGCTTGCGTCTTGCATCGCTTTTGGGTAAAACAGGCATCTAGAACACTGATAACGTGAAGACTACGTGGATATGTCATCGCAAGGAAAGACAAGCAGAGGAAGCCATCATGCCTTGTACCAGGAATGGGTTGCTGCACACCGCCAAAACAGAGTGGACAGCGGGATCGTAAATATGCACTCAGCCTTGAATGACATCTTAAGGGTTCGTTGCCTGGTCCAACGGGTATTGGGGGGTCTGCGACAGGTCGTGTGCTATGTGAAGCCTCAGATTCCGGCTGGCTTGCATTGGTGGGCCACATGGGAAGCTCCTCCTGAGCCTTTTCCAGTTGGTCTTGCACAAGTTTTTCTGTTGCATTTACCAGGCCAGAATACCACCGGAGGGATTGGCTGAAACGACGACGTAAGGTATCCTAGCTCGGCGCATTAGTGGGGTAGTGAGGGTTAGACAGGCAAACACTTACACGTGTTGTCAGCTTATACCCTTGCCCATGAAGGAAGGATTCCACCGTATCACAAAGTGATGTCGTATTTGGAGGGAGTCGTACAAAGAGGTCACGGACAAATTGTAGAAGTGAAAGGTCCACAGCAAGTGAGGGGGCTTTCGGGGCGCATGGGAACAAACAGGAAGAGAGTAAGCGGAGTGCAGCCGGCATGCAAAGGCAAAAGGAAATGTTGATCGACTCCAGCCCTAGAAAACATTCAATAAATTATGTAGCGTAGGCTGAGTAAATGCTTACGTTCGAAGAACACGCAGACAACAGTTAGTGACTGAGGGACCGCACCGCAGGTGCACTCGTGTACAAGGGGGGGCAGTCGAGTGCGAAGTGAACGAGTTTCTCGCTGTAGACGAAGGTAAGGAGCGACAAGTAAGGGGATTATCTCATTGGACCACATTGTCCATTGTTTTGTCCTCTTCCGCCGATTGCGTAGTAGCCGGTCCAAATCAGCAAGCGGAGCACGAGTAGTTAGTATGCCTTCCATGACATTGTGATGTCCAGAATGTTCGGGAAAGGGGTCATCCGGGAAAGGTGCGAGAGGATCCAGTGAAGCTGTAGTAGTGCAGTGTTGATGTTGGGGTGCATGACAGCCCAGAAAGGGCGGCTGGGAGAGATGGACTCGGCCAGGTAGGGTGACAACATACTGAGGACGAATAAAAGATTGCACAAGACTTCAGGGTGCACGTTTCACGATCGGTACATCGGAGGCATGAATCAGATGACCCGGCGTGTTGTCTAGGGATGAAGGGGAGGAGGGCGGGTGCTTGGAAGGAGATGGCGTACGCGAATGAGTAGACTTTGGGCGACAGAATGACATAGCACACTGGGTTTCTGTTGTGGTTAATCGGGTACACACGGCTACGTGTGTGTTTGTTCCTAATCTGGAATAGCGGGGATGAGCACGGGGCTGAGGGGCTGCGCACGGGCCTGCGGAGTTTGATGAGGATTATATATAAAGGTTGGCTAACACCAACTTTCGTGCATTGCCCCTTTTCCCCGCACTTCGTTTGTCCTTCCTATGTACCTTCATACCATCATATCCTCATGTCATTGCTACAGTTCTTTGTGCTAGCGTCGGGATCGTGCCATGGCCATCCCCCACCTGTGTCTGGTACGTGAATGTTGTCTATGTTGAGAGGTTAGAATACTGACGTGGCATCGCAGTGTTCCCCGCTCGTCATCCCTGTTCTGCGTACGCGATAGGGTTCCACGTCGGGTATGTACATACATACGTCTCTTCGGATGGGCAAGACCGACATGGTCCAAGTGTTCTTGCATTGTGTGGCGCACTGATTCCTTAGTGCTCCTGGGGGGGGAGGCGTCCGGTGGTCATTCTATATGTGGCCTCATCGTGTACTATCTATGCTATGAATTTGCTGTGTCATTCCGTTGTGTGCCCAGGTCGGTTGTTTAACACTCGAATGATGGTGGCCATTCCTGTCGGTTGTGGTCTGTTGCACATTGTAAGTTGGTTTGGCATTGCATAGCTCGGTGGATGTGCCACTTACCAATTGACTGCAGTTGTGTTTGCTAGCGGCTGTGTAGGCCGCCCGCTAGTACGTCTTATCATGTTATCGAGGTCTCATGGACTGAATGATGTCGGTACACAGTCTGGATGCCGAGTCCAGCCTCGAAGGGGATGGATTGATGCCCCGTCCCATGGGATGAGTCTTGATGGTACGCGGTATGAATTTGATGCCCACCCATGGGATAAGTTCTGCTGGTACGTGGTAGGGAGTTGATGTCCCACCCATGGGATAAGTGCTGCCCGTGCGCTGTATGGAATTGATGTCCCACCCATGGGATAAGTGCTGCCCGTGCGCGGTATGGAGTTGATGTCCCACACATGGGCTAAGTGCTGCCCGTGCGCGGTAGAGAGTTCATGCCCCACCCATGGGATAATTGCTGCTGGTACGCAGTATGGTTTATGAGTAGCTACGTCGTACATGGTGTGGTGTGATGTCGTGGTCAAGTCTGATAATATTAATCTTATGACATTATTTGTTGATAATATTAATCTTATGACATTATTTGTTAATAATATTAATCTTATGACATTATTTGTGGAGGTATTCATTGTCAATTGCTGATGTTATTGGGTGTAATTTAATTAAGTATGTCTTGAAGGGTTGTGTGGGATATCCCATGAACTGACAGGGATGTCCCAGACAAGGCTATGGGATGTCCCACACTCTGGAAGGGATGTCCCAGGCAAGGCTGTGGAATGTCCCACAAGCTGACAGGGACGTCCTAAAGCCTTGGTGGGATGTACCACAAGCTGGTAGGGATGACCCAGACCAACCTGTGGGATGTCCCAAAGCCTCAGTGGGATGTCCTACAAGCCAACAGGGACGTCCCAGACAAGCCTGTGGGATGTCCCAATGGAGCCTTTGTGAGATATCTCCTTACCCAACTCCACTTTCATCCTCTAATTTCAGATCACTCCTCTGCACTGGGATCCCAGTCAGCCATTGCATGCATACCCAACAATGTAATAACAGCTCATATCCTGCTCAAATCTTCTTCATAATACACTTGTTTAATTTTTGGCCCAGCCTCTCCTAGACCTACTGATCTTTGTCTTTTATGTATGCTCTGCTCACTCACTCCCCTACAAGCTTCAGCTTTCCACATGCACAAGGGATTGGTTTACTAGAAGCACACCCTCAATCCTCCCCCTCTTTCCCATCTCATTACCCAACATCTCTAGCACTTTTCCTCTTCCACTCCTTCTGACTTTATATGTGGAAACAACTGCTGTATCTCCACATCCTGCCACTGACCTTGAAGGACAATAAGCTCTGTGACTCTCAAAAGAATAAGCATGTACAGTCTTATACTATGCTATAGCACCCATGGTATCCATGGTGGCCATGACAAGGCCTGGAAATTTACAATTAGATGCTGTCATCACTCTGAGTTTTCTGTTGAATACCTAGGGAAGGGACATCCCAAATGCCCCCAGACACCCCCTCTGTGTGGGATGTCCCATGGGACATGGGACATCCCACAACACCAAATGTCGTCCCATGGGCCATCCCATACACCAGACCAGGGACAATGGGACATCCCAACGTATCGTCCCAGGGACGATGGTTTTGTCCCAGGGCTGCCCAGTACTTTTACCAACATGTAGATGGTTCAGTACTAGAGGTGAGTTGTAACTAGTTGTTCAGGTTTGGGGGTAGCCTGAAGTGTTCTCTCTCTCCTTCCTTCTCTCCCTACTCTCCCCTCTCTCCCCTCTTCATTCCCTCCTCCACCTCCATGCGTACTTTCTCCCCTCCCCATTCTCTCTCTCTCCCTGCTCCTCCACTTCCACTCTCCCTCTCCTCTCTCTCTCTTTCCTCCCCACTCTCTCTTTCCTCCCCACATGCTCTGTCCCCACCCCCTCCCCATTGTCTCTGTCCACATTCCCTACCAGTGGCCATGCAACAGCAGCCATCAATACCCCCACCACCACTGGCCACCATTGAAGGTGGTGATGCAATGACAGCATCACCATCACTACCATTGGCAGTGGCAGCGACAATAACGCAACTACGGTGGTGGTGGCGACATAACGGCGGCATCACCACCACCAACATCAGCAGCAGCGACAACGCAATGGTGGCACACCACTGGCAGTGATGGGGATGCAATGGCGGTGATGTAACAGCATCGGAGACGCACAATGGCATTATAGCAATGGCGGAATGGGCAAACAGCAGCAGGGTAGCAGTTTATAGCATATTTGGTAGCTTTTTTGTATTTACTTTTACCACTTTTATATTCACCTTTTTACCATTTACAAAGGCTGTTTCTGAGCTTGAGCCACTTTTTTGATCTTGGGTGCATTAAAAGTGCCAGAAAGCTGCTGATGGCCTTTACCTCACCTTTTGCAAGCTTTTCTGAGCTTTCACAAGAGCAGACACTTTTCTCAAGAGGATTGACCTTTTCCAAGAAAACCCACCTGGCTTTTAAAAGGTGAATCTCTTGACCCTTTATTTAACTTTAGGCCCTGTTCAGCTGGGATTATAATCTGAGATTATTTGCTGATTGTTTGCTGTGGCAATTGGCCGGTTTGGTGTGATCAGTGCGATAATTGAACCAAATCAAGGTAAGGTCTTAAGTCATCAAATCACATGTTGGTTGGTTGTGATCAAGGCATGTGCTGACTGGTGATGTGGCATTGTTTTTGCAGTAAGGAACTCATGCTGCAGTATACAAAAATGCATTATATAATAATAGCATACATCATAGGACTAATGAAGCTCACCCAGCATAATTCAAGTAGTGAGGTTGAGTGAGGAATTCTTCATTGATTTCTTTGTGGCTGCTTTCAGATTATTTGGCCTAATTGGGTTAGAACAGTCTATTCTTAGTACTAGCTTAGTCAGCATGACTGTTCATCCAGCAGTTATTAATCTACCATACAAATCTACTATGAAACTTGGTGTAGCCTTGGTTAGTGCAAACTAATATAGGATAACTCTTTTTTTCATCCAAAAGCCTGTGGTATGTGGAGTTTAAAGTATTGACAGGATGATTACTAAGCTACCAGAATAGTCACATCGATTTCAGCTTTATAGTCAGCTGAATCAGCAAGATCCAAAAGAGGAAGCGTGACTTTACACAAGTTTGCATAGTGTAAATAATCTCGTGATAATCTCAGATTATAATCCCAGCCGAACAGGGCCTTATCCTCTTGAAAAAGTGCTTAAAGGTGCAAAAGAAGGTCTTGTGTATCTGCTAATGGATCACATTCATACAGTTTCAATGGTTTCAAGGGGATGACATTGAAAGCATTCAATCCATTTCATTCCCTTGACTAGTGGGTGTGGGCCATTGCTTTGCATGGCATGTTACTTGTCCCTTTTTCGCAATAAAAACAAATATTAAAATTGTGCATACACAAATAGTACAGCATTATTACCATTTCGTGACAATAAATACATGTTTGAGAAGTTATCTATGTTCCCTTCATTAATACAAATTGATTTTGTTAACATACCATCATGAAACCATACCATACCATTAACAAATAAGTGAACAGTAAAATGTGCATGACCAAAGTACACAATTCCTCTCAGTGTATAGGTGGTGAATATCTCATCAATTGACATGTTTATAATTCGACTCACTATTAAATTTTCAATAGAGTCAATTGTAAACATGATCAGAGGAGAAATCTTATTGAATGTAATAAATTTTATAACCTCTCCCTGACACAATTGACATTTATGTCATTGTCTATTGACTATGATTTGAGCAAGATATGTTGAGATTGTTCCAGAAAATGAATATGAACAATGAAAAGTAGCATCACATCTATCATTTTCCAGAAGGTCATACATACAAGACAAGATGAAGTCATTGCTTTATTTGGCTTCATTATATAATGAGCTAAATCACTTATGGCAACTAGGGTTAGGACCCGTCCAGGGAGGCAATAATCCCGTCAAGGACAGGATCTAAAGTCCTAGAAAGAAAGGACTGCTGAGATGTTTTTGGAAATTTTATATGGAATATATTGTGATTTATGGATGGGGCTAAGACCTCGCCCCCTCAATTATTAGGTATCAATAATTAATGGTAATAGGTAGTAAAGAAAGAATTGTAGATTTTTATTTGGTGTTGGGTGAACATATAATAATCAAGATAGGTATAGAGAATATTTTTGGGTTTTGTATGTGGAATATGTCCTAAAGGGAGCTGAGGTTTGTTAGACAAAATATAATCTACAGGAAATTCTATGTAATGTGAATTCTTGCCAAAATTTATATTTATGTGCAATATATTATGTTTAGGCCTGAGACATTGGTCCCAGTGTATGTTGCATACATTGTAACTGTTGCTGAGACCAACTACATTTTGTATGATGTGGTCAGCCTGATCTCAGTCTCACTACTCACAACTGTGAGTAAGTCTTGTTTGTAAATCTCTGTCATTGTGTTTACACTGTTGTTTTGTTAGCTCATCATTTCCAGATAATATAATTTTCTTGCACTCCCCTTGCATTCTAACTCACCCATGTTTTTCTGATCTTTCTGCGAATGCTAATAACTCACTGTCTTACCTAACAAATACACTTTCTTCCTCAGGTTATGCCACTGATCCCAGGACATGGTCTACCACTCATTGTGCAAGCTCACCAAGACAGGTTTAGTGATTCATTCCACTGGTAGGTGTATATATCAGTAGTAAATGCTGAAAGAAGAAAAGATTTTTTGAATTCCTATAATTTCATGTATGTCTGGAATGTATTATGTTTACTGCTGAGACCTGACCATGCTTGATGTTACAGGTAAATATCAGATAGACTCCCACCTGTACAGTGGAGAATAGTCTCTGAAGACAGGATTCACAGTAGTGAAGTCTTGACACTACATTGGTTCAGCCATTGTTAAGTAGTTGTTAATTATTTAATTATTTAAAAAGTTAAATTAAATTAAATTAAATTAAATGTCAATATCATACAAAATGAGCTACTACAGAGGGTACAGGCACAGTGTGGTGAGAGAGATGACAGGGGAGTGATGGGGGGGTAGATAGGTGCTAAAGGAAGAGGCTGAAGAGGGGGAAAAGGTGGAAGGTGGAGGGGGTGGCCAGAACAGGCCAGGAAAGGAGGGGGAGCAGAGAGGAGGGTGGAGGATGGGTGGAGGGAGTGCAGGAGGGTTGAGGGGAGGTAGAGATGAGCTGGATGGAGCGCTGGGAGGGCAGGGAGAGGGGGCCAAAGCCTGAGTGATCACTACCAAGTCAATTCACCTCCAAAACAGCTAATTTAACTGAATACTTACCTGATACGGCAGGGGGTGGGTGCACCACAACCCCTGCTGCCCTCAGAACTCCCCCATGGTGCTCAAAAGCAGCTGGAATGTGCCCCTCTTGCTGGGGGCACTGGTGGCGCTGTTGCTGGACCTTGGTGAAACTGAGGGGGCCAAAAAGTTGCCTGGAGGGGTAGGAGACAGTAGAGGCGGATGAAAAAGTTGTGGGGCAGCAGGGGCAGCAGGAAGCTGGCAGGAGAGTCAGGAATGGAGGGGATGGGATGTTGATGAGCAGAAGGTTTTGAGTTCGGCTGAGTGTGAACGCTCTGGCTGTGGATTTTGAACTGAGTCTGAATTTCAGCCACAACTCTGGACCACCTTCACTTTCCTGACATTCTGCAGGCTCACACACACCACATGGGGACTCCTTTTGGTGGGACAAAATGTTGCATATGTAGTGTAGAATATGCACGTAATTTACCGAAAATTTGCATGCCCCATTCCAGCCACGGCACGCCAAACAGTGTCTTTTCCCCCACAAATCCCCCTCTGCTCAGTCTCAGACAACCAAACGGAAACCAGGCTTGCCAAGCAAACCTCGGCCTACCTGAGACTGAGCTTCGCTCAGTCTCAGTCAAGCAAACTTCACCAGGCCTCTCCAAGACTGAGCTTCGCTCAGTCTTGGGAGGCTGTTGCTTCGCTTTGCCATTGCTTCACTTTGCTCAGCAACTCCACAAAATTTATGTAAGCTTCCGAATCCGTCAACACGTGACAACCCTCAACCTAACTTGACCAGTAGGAAATATTTTGGGTTTATCTTGATGTAATAAATGTCTGATTGTATTCCTAACTGTTTCTAAATCTGTTGTGTTCTTTGTGGATTGTTTAAATCCTACGCTCAAAATCTTTAATACCTCATTGATGCTTTTGAATCTTTTGTCCCAAATTGATGGATCTTCATTCTATATTGCTAGTAATATTGTAAAGAGTGAGTCATAAGCACAGCTCCAATTTTGTGAATCCCATGTAAACCCTTTTGGTTCATTGGATTCAATACTATTTATTGATCTTCTTTTTTTTGACTATAGAAAATAAAGGTACAGTTTGTTCTAATTTTCGTTTTTTATTTTTCAATATGTTGTTTGTCGAATTTATATGAGTGACAGTCATTGGAACAGTTCCTTTTGTAGGAACAAAGTTGAGTTTTTTAATACTCTCCTTTTGAATGTTGTTTATAGGTTTAAGTAATTGCCATGGAGATGTAAAAGTTGTGCATTCATTGAGTTGGTCTATAGCTTTCCCTGCAATCGCAGAATGAACATGTTTTGGAACATATGACTTTTCTTTCCATCTTCTAAATTGATCAATGATAGAATTTTGTTGATCTCCATTAATATGGCTTGGTAAAAGTCCTTGACACTGTATGCAAGCCATAATATTTCTAATAAAAATATTATGAAATTTTTTTGAAATTAATCCATATTATTTTACCATGTCATTTGCAGCAAACATTAAGATATATAGTGCATATTTTTTGTATATTTCTGAAAAGGTATGATAAAGATATGATAAAAATTATAAGAAAAGAAAAGATGTTCAAAGACTGTGAAATTATATTTCATTTAAGATAGCACTCAAGATATTTTCATGATAACTTCCTCCAAAATGAATAGAAATTATTCAAAATGTTTTTAAACCTTTTCTCACAATGATGTGTTAAAGTAACATGGATTAATTTCAAGATAACTTCGAGATATTTTGAGTAGAAATACTATAGCTTGCATCCAGTGTGATATTTGAGTGTGGTTATTTCATCTAAAATTTCTAATTCTCTGAATTCTTGTCTTAGATATCCAGAAGCACCACCAGTAATTACTTTAGGATCAAAGCCTTGAACAATGATGGTTCCTGCAGCAGTTGCACTTCAAGACAAGCAAGTATAATAAGATTGGTGGTTTCTACAACTACTGAGATCAACTACATTGTTAGGACGGGTACGCCCTTGACATGTATAATCAGTCATGGCAAAATTAGGGAGTACCAACACTTGTTCTCTTGACAAGGATATCACATCATCATTGGGTAATGAGCACATAGTGGAAGTGATATGTTTTGTAATTGGCACCACATTTTCAGGAAGGCCATCTATGTATATTTTTTTTGGAGGATTTATTAATCTGAGAAATAAAGTGTCCAGTACAATTTGTTGTTCTGGGCCTGTTGCACTCTGCCAACCTACAACAACTGCCTCAGCTCCTTTGGTAATGCAGCACTCTGTTGCATCATTGTTTCTCAGCATCACTGGCATGCCTATCCATAACTCCAATTTTCCTGGTATATGATCTGAGGATGATGCATGTGATTGGTTCCATAGTAATTTCTGGATTGAAGGTTCTAATATTCTTGTTTGTCGAACAGGATCTGCAATTGTTGATCTGTAAGAAGACTTTCTTTTGTTCTTGAAATTAGTATGATTATTCCATCTGTCTATTGAATAGAATGATGTTAATAGTCTTTTATTCCCAGCAGCAAAATGTTGGACACCGAGTTCATTGATTTTGTCTTTTTGTGCATTTACAGCGGTTTCGGAAATCCTTGTCATGTGCTGTTTTTTTTTAAATAAAAAAAAATTCGTGTGGCTGAACTTGGAAACTTCCGTTTACTTGAACCTTCGCATGGTTTACAGGCATATCAGCAAGGATCTCAAGGAGCGGGCTCTATGGCTCCTGGAATATAACTACATCCCTGCCGACGTCAGTGATATCTTTGGTGTCTCAGAACGAAGCCTCCAGCGGTGGAAGGCAAACCACGTACAGTATGGGTCAGTTGTGCCCCCTGCCATCACTGTTCGAGGTTGGCCTCGCATTCTCAATGCCGACATGACACACGATCTATTCACCTTTCTCGAGGAGGGCCCTGAACTGTTCCTTGACGAGATCCAGGAGTGGCTGGCACTCGCTTACGATACTGGCATCTCTCGATCGGCACTACATGAGAACATCCGTGATGCTGGCCTAACTTACAAGTTACTTCGAAGGGCCACAGCCGAATGAGATGAGGATGCAAGGGAGGAGTGGATGGCAGAGATGCTGTTGCATTTTGTGGCATGTCAACTCATCATGGTGGATGAGACAAGCAAGGACGACCGTACCATCTATCGGCACTATGGTTGTGCACCTGCTGGCCATCGTGCAACCATCCAGGCCAATTTTGTGAGTGGAGAACGCTACAGTATGGTAGCAGCAATGTCATTGGATGGCTACGAAGCGCTTTCTGTTGTTTTGGGATCTGTTGATGGGGAAATGTTTTTTGATTTTATTGTGAATGACGTGGTGCGTTCGGTCTTTCTGGGTAACCCAATAACTGATCTTTTTCCAGCTGCCGAAGATGAATCCGTACCCTCAAGACAACAGTATTCTTGTTCTCGACAACTGTGCGATACATAAATCAAATGCTCTGCGTGAAGTCATTGAAGCACAGGGCCATCTTCTGGTCTTTCTTCCCCCTTATTCTCCTGACTTCAACCCGATCGAGGAGAGCTTTAGTTGCGGTACACATCCCCATTACGAGCTCAATCTATATGACTGATTTTCTCAACAGTGAAAGCATGGATCCGCCGCAACTGGGCTCGCATACAACATGCCGATTACCCAGAAATTGCCCTGCTTGAAGCGGCGCATGCTGTAACGCCAGAGAAAGCGAAGGAATGGTTCATACACTCTGGATATAATGTTTGATTCTGTAGCGTTACAGGTTGTACTCTTGCCATTGATTCTGTATCACGAAAAATTTATATTTGTTGTGTGTATATCTACGCTACTACGCTACTATGAGTCAAATGAGTGGTGATGAATGGTAAGTATGTATAAAAGGGTGAAACGAGAACAGAATGTCGATGAACCGATACTCAAGCCTTTGCAATACGTTTGTGCTTCTTATATGCCTTCAAGACACGCTTCCATGCTAGGGGTTTGAAGCCGGCGTCCTTGTACTGCTGCTCCGTCACCTCATCTAGATTATCTCCCATTACAAATCCAAGCTGTTCGAGAGCTTGTTCCTCGTGCTCTTGAATCCCATAGGCTTCGCAGAATGTATGGACATCACCGGGGATTTTGACCGGAGAAGAAGAACATTCCTTTTGAGGGGATGTATACCCATGACCAGGCATGTTATATCCCGGCATCGCCATGCCATGCATCGCCATGTTATTGAAGGTGTAAGGGTTGTAGAATGGTGCGTACTGTGGAATCGGCATGGAAGCGGTTGGAGTGGCCGGCTGTGCGGCGACAACGGCAACAGGTTCGTTGGCAACCGGGGCACCAGCAACTGGTGTGACAGTCTGTGCCGCTTTCTTGCTTTTGATTTCCTGCCCCTTCTTGAACATGTTTGACGAGAGTGGAATACGATCGTATGAAGCATTTCCAGCTTTCTAGAATGCAATCAGTATGATATATAAAATACCAATTCAATTTGACACTCACGATTGCCGATGCCCATACAAGGCAGCGACCCTGGTCGAGATTGAAGTGGAGGTCACTTGGCCTGTGATGAAAGCACGAGATGTCGGGGTGGGTTGAACAAAGACCAGGTGGGTACTTTTCATTGATCCTCGCAACGATCTCTTCAAGTTCGTTGTCATATTTTACCCTTTTGACCCGACCATCATCAAATTCCTCCACGTACTTATCCTTGAGAAAATTTTGTTGAGGTACAGCCTGCGTAGCAGAGGGCCCAGGTGTAGATGTGGCCCAAGGCTAGAACCTGCATTAGTATACTGTTTTGTAATTGAGATAAGGACTTACCAGTGCGGGAGTACTGTCCACCTTCGGCGGATGCATGCGCATGATGACATAGGGTTCCGTCTTCGTAAGAACTTGTTTTACCATGGAGCTGCACCCACGCTCATCTGTCAATGGCAGCCAGGCTCCATTCGCAGGTTTGAGGAAGCGCCATTCGAAAGTTGAGAGATTCAGGTTGTCAACTCCAGTTTGAATGAGATCCGCAACAATTTCCAACAGCCCAACCCATGCAATATCAATTTTGACTTCCAGTGGGCCTCTTTTGATTGGATCCTGCTTTTCGTTCTTTGTCTTTCCTCCACGCTGACGAACACACTTATCAGGCATTGTGACTTGCACCAATAGCTCAAAGGTGACTGGAAGGGCAAGGATTCGAGTATCCTTCTTTGGGTGACCCACTCTCTTCCGAATTTGTGTTGGAACCGGTTGGATCGGAGCAGGTTCGACAATCTCGAGTTCTGGAGATGGGGTGGGAGAAGCAAGCACAGCAATGTGGTTCACTTGTGGAGGAGGTGTAAGGGGAACAGGAATAACAGGAGCGGGATAGTAGGCCGGTGGTGGTGTCCCATCACCGTCCATTATAGAATTAGATACAAGTATGAAGAAAATGGGAGGGACAGAAGTTTCCGAGTTCAGCCACACGAATTTTTTTTTTTTTTAAAAAAAACAGCACATGACAAGGATTTCTGAAACCGCTGTAATGCAGTAACAACTGATACATTCCTGAATTTCTTTTGTGCTAATTTTGGATCATTTGGACCTTTTCCTGTAATAAGAGTACAAAGAAATGCAATATCTTCGCAAGTACATGTTTTGTATCTCATGTTTTCCAATGCCTGTCTCAGTTGGACATCTTCTTTTGACTGATTGGTTTGTCTCATATTTTGACATAATATCACAACCATTGTAATCTGATGCCAAAGAGCTTTGCCTATGGCAGCTTCCTGATTTGCTATAGTCTGACTGGGATTGATTTTGACTCCAACAGTTCCAGAATAACAAGAAGCACCACTCATAGCTGGTGGAAGTTGGGCAAAATCCCCAGCAAATATCATATGTGATTAATTCCAAGAATGGAGTGATATGTAGATCCATTTACAAGGGCAGCAGTACCACCAGTTGGAGCAAGAACCAAAAACCAATGACTCTGGTTGTGTTTACCAAAAAAACAAATCAATGCTTTGATTACTTGTGATTTTCCCGTGCCTGCCATACCACCAAGAAAAATGTGTAGCTTCTCTGAACTGTTAATCAAGGTAGAGTGATTAGCAATGATATGAAATGCTCTTTTTTGGTCTGTATTCAACTTGAAATCATTGATAGTTATATCAATTAGATGAAGATCAGCTTTGTTGGCAGGAATAAACATGTGGTGGATGTATGCTGCATCAACTATTTTGACATTATTAGATTGAAAATTTGACAATTTAGTTATGGTCCCTGTCTTTGATGGCAAATTTTTATTTTGTTCTTCAATGATTTCCTTTTTCTTGGCAAGGACCGTGGCTCTCCATAATTTTGCTGATTGTGTTACAGAGGGTTCTACAGGTATTAATGGTCCTATATCTGGGATACCATCAATACAGTTATCAAGCCATCCTGCCCTTTTCATGGTTCTTTCAGCTATTAGCATTTCATCCTTTCTTTTTTGTCCCTTATAACCAAGTGTCACAAGTAATTCTGTGTCTGTATTTTCATCAAGAGTATCATTGAAATCATCTCCGTTACATGCTAGTTCAGCATTGTGCATGTCATCCAGTTTGTCAAAATTGTGTGAAGTAGCTCATGAATATTTGATATCTTCAGTATTATTCTTTTGATGTTTAGCAGAGAAATCATCTCTTGCATCAAGACACTCAGATGGCAGACCAAAGTATTTCATGATTTCAAGCTGTCTTTTAGAAAACTTATAATTTGTGAAAGCATTGTCCCATGTTTGTAATTGATTTTTGAGTTCTTTGTCATGTCTCCATGGCTTGAAAAAAGTTAACATTGTACAACAATAATATTCTTGATCACCACAATCAGCCCTTGGTAAATTGTTTGGAATGAAATTAGGAACTATGAAGGGATCATTTCCTTTCATTTTTGCATGGTGGGTCAGATATTGTGCATGATTGCATTGCAAAGTATAATCTTTTTGATTTTTCGTCGATATATCAATTTCTATTACTTCATCTGATTCATCACCTACGTGTGTGCTTGTATTATCATTCTTGTTCTTTCTATTTAAGCTGTCAGGCTTTTGAATTTCATCAATTTGCATAAACATATCATCATCACTAACCTCAGACAAGCTATCATCATTAGAATAGTCAATATCGGTATGTTCAATAAAGGAGTCAGACACATCATCAAATTCTACCTCATCAGAAAGTTGACTTTGTGTTGATTCTTTGCTGGTCACTTTGGTTTTTGTTTTTGTACCACTTTTATTTGGTTCCATAGTGGCAAGACGTATCCAGTTATACAGTGATACATTATTATACAAAGCTGGTCTGAACATATAATCATTTACTTTGGAAAGTCCTATGTATGCTCCATTTCATTTACCAATCACAACCTTTTGAGCGTGATTTTCATCTTCACATGTATTAGCAATTTCTTCATTAGACCATGCACTGATGACCTCTTTAACATAAGATCTCCAAAAGAATGGTACAAATTTATGACTGGCATAGTGATCAGGATTTCTGAGCACGTATAATGAAGCCATTGGAGCACCAATCTCCATTTTGGAGGTGAGGGAATTGACTATTTGTGTAAATAATTTTCTGACTTTGTTTTTCCTGTTTAAATCTCCACCAATCATTTCGGAATTCCTATCAAAAACACTTTTTATTACTTCAAAAATGCTATAGGTTTTCAAAGACATTTTTGTAATATAATCTGTTATATATGCAACTATTGCCTTTATAGCAGTACCAGATAACAAACTAGTAACATCAGAATTACATCGCAGCATATAAGTTACTTCAGGTGTTACTGTGTTCATCCAAGGCTCACTGTGCTTGAGGTTAAGAGCACCAGTATTAGGTTCTACAAAGGTTTGGTGAAAGATATCTCTTGGAAATCGTCTTTTACATTCACCTTTAGAGTTAAGACAGTATGGTTTTCTTTTTCCATCGTGTCTGTTATGTAAATTTAATTGCAATAAAAGAGAATCGACAACCTCTGTGAACTTTTGCCACCATGTTGATCTTTTGTCATGATATTGACAATTAATAGAACATGTATATGAAGGTGGATCTGGGAGAACACATGTTGGAGGTTGATATTCAGGTATTGCCATCATCTGTTCCATTTTCTGGGATACCTCTTCATTAGAACCTGTCAAGAATTGTCCTATGCACAAACATTCCAAGTACTCTACTAATCTCTTCTGAAAATCAGCATTTTCATCCATAATTTTGTCATGTATTTCCTGAGGTGTAAGGCATCCCTTTACCCATCGCAGCATGTGAAGATGCAAAGTAAGATGTCCTTGTTCCTTTACTGTTCCAGAATAACCTGATGTACTTCCATACAGACTAGGATGAGATTCATTTATTCCTAATATATGTTTGATGAACATTTCAGTAGTAAAATGGAAAAGCAGGCTCCAGCAACTGGATTATTTGCAATGAGTTTGTAACAATCCTGGGGTTGATGTAGTTTAGGATAAAACTTTTCTTTGTTGTTAGCATAATGTAAACATAGTGGGTGATTGATGTCAGCAGGTGCAAAAGTGATAAACCAAGTTGAAGCACCAATAGAAGATATCAATGACCAAATCTCATTTCACATGTATTTCTTGTTAGTAATTGAACCTTTTACCTGACCAGCTACATGGTCCAAGTCTGAAATGAGCTTATAGCATGCTTTTTCTTCAGGTGTTTCCGGTTTCACTCTATCACCTTTAGACAATCTTTTAGAGAGGTCATCTAAAACAGCCATATTGATATTCATCAAGCGATCTGCAATATCATTGAAATTATGTTTGTTAGTCAACACATATCCACCTGTTGTACTGGAAGTAAATCCACAGCCCAAATCCAAAACCATGACCGAGATATGATCCTTTCTGGGTTTTAAAATTACAACTGGACTTAGGTTAATGCAACAGCCTAAACTGCAGGCCGATTTCTAGCATTATTGTTACCCTAGTTATACCTACCTACAATAATGTACGATGACAGCAAGCACCATCCTCCTCATGTTGATGGTGCATTTCTACTCCTTGGGCTGATGAAGACATGCTGGTGACAGATACTAGAGCAAATGATGAATGAGACAATGAGAGAGAGACGGATGGGGGCTGTTTATATGGCCTCTAGAGGGCTAGTGGAGAAGCCATAAATGAGAGCAGTCATAACAGGCAAAGTGCATAATGGCACCTGTACCTGTTTGAGGTCTAAGAGAGGATGTGGCTCGGGTGGGGAGGGACATCAACAATGAGTGCACATGCAGAAAAATTGCGAGGAGATAGCCTGGCCAAATTGGGACCTACCCTGGCCAAAAATGGATGTCTGAGCTCAAAAATCTGGTTTGGAACAGATTTTTAGTCTGGATGGGGGGATCAACCCCCCTCTTCAGACTAAAGTTTGAACACATTGACCGATCACTCATGGACCCTTGATGCACCAGCACTTTGGCTTGGCAACTCGGCATCTTACATTATGGCTCAGTTTTATGTCTAGGACCCATCCTAAAAGCTACGGATTTACTTTCACTGTCTTTACAGCAGTTTTCATAAACATGCGGAAAAGTTGAAAAAAGATTTGAGGTGTAAAAACTTTGGACTTGGTGAAATTTCTCTTGTATCTGATGGAATACTGTATGGATTGAGATGGTTATATAGGGAAGGTTGTACTATTTCTTAAGGGCTATCTACTCCTGTAATTACATTTGGACAATATTTAGTGTCTGGTCAGTTGTATATGAAATAACAGGGAAACTCGAATTTTTTGAGACCCAAAATGATATTGTCAAATTAAGGCATCAAATGAGCTCCTATGAAGAAGATTGTAGGGAGCAAATTGTTCATTTTTTCAAGGGCTAGAAGTACATATACCAAGATTTTCTTGATTTTTGTGTTTTGAGCTAATATTACATCAGTACTATTTTTGATTGTATTGGGATTAAAAGACTACAAGAATTATAAATATTGGCTCAAAACACAAAAGTCAAGAAAAACGTGGTATATGTACTTCTAGCTCTTGAAAAAATGAACAATTTGCTCCCTACAATCTTCTTCATAGGAGCTCATTTGATGCCTTAATTTGACAATATCATTTTGGGTCTCAAAAAATTCGAGTTTCCCTGTTATTTCATATACAACTGACCAGACACTAAATATTGTCCAAATGTAATTACAGGAGTAGATAGCCCTTAAGAAATAGTACAACTTTCCCTATATAACCATCTCAATCCATACAGTATTCCATCAGATACACGAGAAATTTCACCAAGTCCAAAATTTTTACACCTCAAATCTTTTTTCAACTTTTCCACATGTTTATGAAAACTGCTGTAATCTGTTCTTGATTGAATGCAATCAGTGGAAAATCGGGATCAGTTTGAAATCATTTGTCATGGTAAATCAGGAGGTGTCTTCTGTGCATCATATCACTAATAATTAAAACATCTTTGTCAACACTACCAATGCCACCCAAGCCATATGGAAAGAGGTAAGGAAACATCATAGGATATAACTGAGGATTATTGAAGAAGGACTCTGGATTTCTAGCATGGCTTATGGCAAGAACACCACCATGATCATTTATCAAATGTTTTGTCACTCTAGCTATTAATGCTTTTGGACTTGTAATATCTAGATTATCACCAGTTACTCCACTCACAACGAAAGGACAAGGCCCATCTTCCACACCATCTTCCTCTTCATTGTCAAATGCACTAGTAGCTTCCAGTTCCTTATTTGTGTCTGCTGGTCGATATGCAACCACAACAGGAATTCCATGATCTGGATATTGTTCTAGGTTTTCATAGGAGATGTCTAAACCATAGTAGTCTATGTGGTTCAATTTAAGCCATTCTAAAGCTGCAGAAACCCGCTTCCTGTGAACTAATAAAGGGGTTCGCTCCATGTCTTCTGGAGTTGGTCTAGCAGGACCAGTGAAAATGAAAGCTAACACTTCATCAAGTTCTTTAACTGTTGGAGGTAATCGTTGATATAT
The DNA here is from genome assembly GCA_963556145.1 of Hygrocybe punicea. NCBI lineage: Eukaryota > Fungi > Basidiomycota > Agaricomycetes > Agaricales > Hygrophoraceae > Hygrocybe > Hygrocybe punicea. The sequence continues at coordinate 763,481 of OY744468.1, read as the reverse complement.
CTTTGGTGTTGGATTCTGAAACATGATGGCATTTGCTTTCATTTTATGCATCCCAGATGACACACATACAATACATTTGTTGTGATGAACACGAGCAATCAACAGTTGTTCAGCAAATGTCAGATTTTGAAATTGCGCAGGAATAGTGCCTATCCAAAGGCCATTTGCTAAAGCATATTTGGGAGTTCTACCTTTGTCCAGGCTGCCGACACATGGCTTGCATATCCATTTACATGTGTCATCCAGTACTGGACCTTTAAATAAATTCAAATTGAACATAGTCATGCATGATCTTCTATATGCCATTGCAAATTGTAGTGTGATCCACAGCAAAGTTGCTTGTGACATAGCAAAAGCATTACATTGAAATAAATATAATTTGAAGTCATGTCGTCTCAGGAGACATTGCATGAGTAACACCTTGATAATCCGACAACGATATTGAACAGTGATAGGTTTCATAAAACAATACAAAGCAAAAGGATATTTAGAAGGTAAGTAGTATGATGTGGCATACTCAATAGAATATATCTGTATTTCAAAAGTGGAATTCTTAACTGTTGTCTAAAAGAGTAATGGATCAAGTTTCAAATTATCTTTTGTTGTCTGATTGAACTTTAGAAGTTGTGAAGCATTTATTTGTATCGGTATCGCTGAACTGCCCTGATCTGGGACAAACTCATGTTCTATCAGTTCTCCTTTAAAATCACCCAGTTCTTGGGTAGAGCGCTCATGTCCTATGACTTTACCTTGAAACACGTTCGGTTCCTGGACCAAACTCGATACCAAAGGCAAGACGATTGATTCAGCAGAGATGTCCGTGAGTTGGCCTGGGTATAGTTGTGGAAATTGTATTACATTGGCAAGAATGTGTAAAGAAGTGACAAGAAAGCATGTGTAGATGATATTGTTGAGATACATGTGGATTTGTGAGAGCAAGAGTAAATGTGATGATATCTATTTAACTTGTTTAGTGGTTCGGATCATGAATCACAACAATTAACATGCTGAGTTTGATCATATGATATCGCTCCATTTGTATGGCTCTCTGAAACTGTATATTGTGCCCGAAGGCTGTGTTTATTCCCATTTGGTTGCTTCCCGTGATGCAATGATTTCGTCATTGCCTATTCTTTACCATTTGCAAATTAGCAAATTAACAAGATAGCATTGGTATAGGCTGCAGTGGTGTGTTTTGTATGTGACGTTTGACTGAGATTATAATTAATAATCTATAAGAAAGAATTTGAGCCTGAACATACATATATGTTTTAATTGATAACATTTATTGTATTGTCGAATTCTCTCCTTATTTTAGTCGTACATTATTCAAAGCAACAGATAAATTTGTGTTTTGTATGTGACATTTGACAGATGTGAAGATAGTTGGATCACCTCCTCCAACAGTATGGAAGAAGTTTCTCCCAAATCCACTTGTAGAGATTCGTGCTGGATCATCACAAGAAAGATTCGAATATTTGCCAGAGCGAACGAAGGTGATGGGGGAAAACAACAAACTGCATTAAAATTTAATCACTACAATCATTCTGAAGATGTTGAAACAACTGACTCTCTGTTGATCTTATAAACGTTGGAAATGATTTGGCTAAACTCCGGGTTGCCATTTCCAATGGCACTGGACCAAGATACCATCGCCGCTGCCCTGAATTTGCTTCAGTACATCATGGATATATTGAATGAAGTACATATACATAATTGATGTTTACACACTCCTGATAGGTATCGATAAGCTGTGCATCTCAATTTCCAATATTGGACTCATCGACATCCGGAGATGGTAAACTTAATACAGGATGTTCATCATGAAAAATCATGTCATTGTACTTTGCACGTGACTTGGTCATTGCCATTTTTGGTAATCATTTTGATAGGTAGATTTTGAATTGCTGTAGCTCACTCAATTTGTGGCCATTTCTTATGAAAATTTGTATTTGAGCTCCTGAAATATAATTCTAGTTGCAGCTCCAAGCAGGAGGCTCAAGTTTCCATTTTTAAAAAGTCAAAATTTTGGATCGCCACCTGCAGTCAGATGGCTCATGCGGGCACAAAATGCTCGGAAATTTTATTGACAATATCTACCAACGTCCGCCCGAACCCCTTTTAGTTGCTCACCAAAGTTGGTTCAAAGATGGTCCATCCCCCTTGTGTTATTCGCTGGACACGGATCAACTCCTCCGCCTTCCAAATTTGGCCTGCAACCACAACCACGCTCGACTCACTGCTCATCATCATGGTGCAGGGAAAGGCCATCACCAAGGACCTTCAGTGGACAATAATATGGCTCAGCACTCATATGTCTGTGGACGATACTTCCATGTTCACCAATGTTGCCCCCTGCACTATCCAACAAATACTCGCACATTTCAATATGACTGGCGAAGCGATGGTTTCATGACGTACGAAGCCACAGACACCCAAAGTTCTGTGTGATTATGATATGCAGGTGAGTGCCTCACATCTCTAACCTATATCATCAGTTGATGCCCCGACGGGTTGGCATGGCCAACACCACACCCATACCCGCTGAACCCACACCCATAACGGGTACAACCCGTACCATCCGTTCTGACCCTCGGTGCCCCGGTTACCCGTACCCGTCTGTCCAAACCCGTGGTCCCCCGGTTTTTTCGGAGCCAGGGTGTGCCCAAAGTCGTCGCAAACACCCAGCACACGTCAATTGACGTGGCTGGTTTGTTTTGCGACAGCTCTGCCACCCTCGGCCTCTCGACGCACCTGCCAACTTCCACCGTCGTCGCTGGAACGGCTTGGCCACTGGGCCAGAGCCGACGTTGACGACGTTGGTGTTGGGTCATCGTATCATCGTGTTAACAGCGTCGTCGTTGTCACGTCGTATCGCCGTTGCCGTTGCGTTGTGTCGCCATCATCGCCACGTTGTGCCGCCGCCGTTTAGCAATGAAACTAAATAAAAATAATAAAGTAGCAAGCATTAGCACAAGCCAGTTTAATGAGATGATGATAATTGACGTACCTGACAGCCAGAGGGTGGGCGCACCACCTCACTGGCTGTTTTCCCGGCCATGCATAAACTCATCGTGGTCGTTGTCGTTGTAGTTGTCGTTGTAGTTGTTGTTGTTGCTGTTGTTTTGTGTTCATAGTTGTCATTGTTGTTGTCGTCACGGTCATTGTTGTTGTCGTCATGGTCGTTGTTGTAGTCGTCACGGTCGTTGTTGTAGTCGTTGTTGTAGTTGTCGTCGTGTGTTGACATACCCGTGAAAACTGCGACACCACGGGTACGGGTGACGGTATGGTCACGGGTGATGAAACCAAACACCCTACCCGTACCCGCGCAACCTGTTTTGGTAATACCGCGGGTTGACCCAAACCCGTGGTCAACCCTACTTCTGGGCGCCCAGCGTGATGTGATGGTCACATGTGTGACATGCAACCAGCCTACACACGTGCTCGACTTGGCTTGGCTTGGGTCATTCAGATGCCTCAAGTAATATATTATTGACAGTCCAAAATTGTAAAGTCCCAGGATAATATATACAGAAGTAGCCGGGAGGGAAACATCAACCTGGCTACTTGCATGGCCGTTTCGAGTCTATGGGGGGTATCGGTGAATCTGGATGCATCATGATGAGTGTTTGTTCATCCTGGGCAACAAAATGATCATACCGTCATCATCATCTGTGGAAGGTTCCCTCGGACATTTGGCAGATGGGGGTGAACATGGGGGTGAGGGTGTTTCAATATAGGAAAACAAAGGTTGGCCACCCCCACTGGCCTCCTCTGTGTCACTCCCAGTGGAAATGTCCATGCGATCATCATCATCCTCATCCTCATCGTCACTACCCTTGGCATCACGATCATCACCTGGCCTGGCTTCCTCCCCCTCCCCACCTTCCTCACCTTCCTCACCTTCCTCCCCTTCCTCCCCCTCCTCACCTTCCTCACCTCCCTCGCCTTCCTCACCTTCCTCACCTTCCTCCCCCTCCTCACTTTGCACATCCTCCTCCCCCACAACACCTGCCACACCCTCCCCCTCCTCACTGTCCTCGTCTTCCTCCTCCTCCTCAACTTCCACACCCTCACCTACAGCACCATCTGAATTTCGCACCTGACCCGTTGCCATGTCCTGACTTTCTACACCTTTCCCCTTTTCGCTATCTGAATCTCCCCCCTGTTCCGGTGGATTTGCTTCATTGTTTCCCATATCTACATCAGTAGTCGCATTGGGTACCAGCAGAATCCGGTGGGAAGGAAAGTCTATGTATTCAACAAGAATTAGACTGAAGGGTTCCACAGGTCACCTCTGTATGTGTAGTTTTGGCCTGGTCCAGAAAAATTCCACCGGTGGACTCTGCAGGAGCTCGTTAAGCTTGGGGAACAAATCTGGCCAATCATTCTCGAAATATCGGTGGACCACCAGCTCGACAGCTTTCGCTGTGCAATATGGGGGTGCCTTCACAATGCCATCCTTGTCCAATTTATACCCAAAAATGGCTGCAGACAACTCCAGGAGACTGCATTTAAAAACATATGAGGAACTAATCCAGTGTTCTTCCATCAAGACAACGAAATATTCTGCAAACCATGTTTGGAAACATCTATATCTGCACCAGGCAATATTCTGCTCCTTGCGAATGTCGGCCATCATGGCATGGTTGTAGAACATCCTGTTAATGATATTGGCAAGCTCAATAAGATTTCCTACCATCACCACGTCGAGGAAGCCATCTTCAGTTGCAATATCAGGGATATGAGACATTGTGAAAGCAGTCGCTGTGGAGTGAACATTTGGCATTGGGGCACATTGAAAACATTGTCCAAAGTAGCTCACATGATGATTCATGGTTTCCCATGAAGTAGTCGATCCACACCATCAGAAGTCGCCGCAGAAATGTGCATGTCACATTGTGCTCTGTGTTTGTGATGGAATGACTCATCACGAATGTATGGATAATCCCATAACAGGTATCCCGTATAGTGGACGTCGCATAGAGATGACGCCCATTCACAATGGAGTGCTCCACACCCAGGGCATAATGTGGGGTGCATGGCCTCATGTAACTGTGTGTTTCAGCATATATCCGAGTCCTCACAGAATATATTCCCACTTACAGCATGGAACCCTTCATGAGCAGTAATCCTTCTGCTTCCCACAAGCCTTTCCCACTATGTTTGCTTGGCTGCCACTCCCGAGGATAGGCCTTGTTAGTGGCAAGATTGCCAGCCTTGTGATCCCATTCAGCATCCCCTCGAGGCCTCATCACCACCCAGTACTTTGTGCCAGTCCTGACAAGAACCACCATGCCAAAGCCATCATCATCTACATGTGTCCACGAAATAGCACGACCTGTCGCCGCCGTTCCCCACGCCAAATTGTCATTCAACGGGTGCTCACGGATAAACCCCCATTGGCCGCGGGTTTTGTGCCAAGCAACCTCAGATGACGCAAGCAACCTTTTCCCAAACTTGAATAGACAGGTAAATGATGTGTTTCTTGTTCAAGACCCAGTCACTCACCGAAACTTTGGAGGTGGGTCCAACGTCATATGACCCATAGGAAAAGGAAGTTGAAAACCCTTTCATTGTCAGGGTCAAGCGAAAGTTGATATAATGTTTCCAATGTGCCAGGTTTGTTCATATTCTTGATGTCAGCCGCTAATCGCAATTTGGCGACTAACCACGGCAGGTGAACATTGATGCCCAAACAGTGTCCCAAAAATGTACCTTGCACTGAATGAATGGAGGACAAAGACCCCAACGACTCCAAACCTTCCCTATCAAACTCCATCATCTCTACACACCATCTCTACAGGGGAATTGAGGATGAGAATGTGGCGATGATGAAATATTCCTTGAATTGTCACAGCATCCATCGACTTGAAGGTGTTCCATTCCACCACAAAGACACACGATGCTTGAGGATCGTATGCTTGTTCTCATGCAGTAGGCAACCGATGTTGGGGAAGCCCATCAACATAAGTCAATCAGACCAGGTCATATGTCTCCCGCAACAATGCATGTTCCACTTTTGCCTGTATCAAGAATAGTCAATGAAGAAGCAGAACAAAACATCAAACATCAACGTACAACCACAGATGGTGAATAGTGCACATGCTGAACGGGTTCGTGTCGGGGGTCACCATCATTCATGGTGAGATGAATGCCCTCTGCTGCTCTCTTTTTCGAATTATGAGTGGCTCGGCATGTTATTGAACAACAGGACACAAACCATCAGGCACTTCAGTTTGTCAGATTATCTTACTGCTTAAAATGAGGTACACTAAGATTATCCCTACCTCATACTGTACTACTACCCTATGTATCTTATCCTACTAGTATCCTATCCTATCCTATCCAAAATCACCAAACTCACCCACCTCCGGTATTTAAATCCTATTGTATCCCATCCTATTGTATCCCATCCCATCCCATCCCATCCCATCCCATCTTATCTCATCACATTTCAACCTAACACAAACTCAATCTATTCCATAACCCATCTCACCCTATCTGAGGTCATGCCAGAAATATGATGAAACAAGTAGCATTATTCTAGATACCTAATGATGATGCTCTCTGGGCTTCTCCCCATCTCATGCATACGCTCGTCATGTTTTCACCCCAACAGGAGACACTGAAACTTCAACCTTCGAGCGTTTCCTTGGCTTCACTGTGTTAGTGAGATTTTCAGCCTCGTTGAGCTTGCGTTTGGGTGCCTTGCAAGCTGCTTTAGAAGATTTCCTAGAAAAGACAATGTTCAATACAGAATCAATATCACTGGGAGCCACATACCTGGTTGGAGCTTGTGCCACCGGCTCAATTTCCACTGCTGGCCTGTTGGTATCATCGTCACACTCTGGGTCCTCCATCTCATTTGAGTCCAATCCGGTCTGAATCTCATCAGCCTTAGGTCCACTGTGATGGATCAGAGGTGTAGAGGGAATGGCAGTAGTGGGGGCGGCAGGAAGAGTTATGTCATCTTTGACTTGTTGGGGATCTCGAAGCGCATCTCTTGCCCACTGTTTGAATTCCGTTTGGAGTTCCGGCCAGTCCTTCACAGTGTGCTCGAACTTCTTGTCCAGACCATTGGTGTACTGTACACTATATTGCCATGTCATACAATAACAAACTTGCATTGCAAATAAGAATGCGTACTGGAATGTCTTAACAGCACCATCACCATTCCTGTAAGCACCTTGAAGGAAGAGGGCGACGTCTCCATATTGGCCCCAGTCTAATCCATTGAATGACGCTAGGGTGGTACCAATGCCGTTGATAATCGAAGCCTGATTTCTGGGCAAGACGTCACTTGAGCTTGCGAGGCAACTGAGGAATAATATGGCGCACTCATAAATATGTTCAATAGGTGGGAGTTTCTTGATCTTCTCGTTATAGTCCGCAGCGAGGTGCTCGAAATTCTCTTTCTCAGCGGATGGCAATTGCTCGAACAATTCATTTTTGATGGCCCGATGATGCTTGACATTGCCCCCTTGAGGTCCGACACCTTCTGACGCAAGCCATGCTTTAAGTTCAGCGTGAACCTCATCCTTGTGAGTGCTGGCAAATATAACCCCAATGTGCTCATATCATACTTACTCACGGCTGCAGACAAGAAATATATATATTAGTAAAATACAAAAAGACACTGGCACACTGACCGGGGTGCCTAGTGAGGACGACGAGGACCGGAGGCACGACCAGAGACGTGGTGACCTTGTACTGCTGTACGGCTGCGCGATATGTGTCTGGTTCGATACGGGTCATGATGACGACTGGGAAGCCGTAATAGCAGGAGTTGGACTGCACCTGATTGGGTTGTGGATAAGTATGTATATTATATATATACTAGCAATGTTGGATGACGGCTATTTAATGTATATGTAAGATGCCAAGAAAGACGTCTTGGAGAGGAGGAAAGACGTCGACGACCATGTCGAGCACAGAAGTGATGTTTTTGTGGGTGGTCTACGCGGTTGGTGCAATGAGGATGAATAAAAGGACAAAAAGACAAAAAAAAGAAATACCTCGACTCCTTTTGGTTTCCCCATCGTACTGCTAGAGTAACACTGGAAAGCAGTCTCGTTGACGTCGGCACCTTTGAATTTCTCTTCTTCGACGAGAGCTCCGAGGGACAACAGATCTTCCAACTGTGTCAACCCTGCATACCGCATACCCTGTCTGCTATGGCCGAGAGTACAATGCGAGGTCCTTCCAAAGGACTACTGTGCGAGAATCTGCTTCGTCTGTCGATATTCCGACCTCACGGAACATATCATGTATGACGGGAACGAGGTCCTCACTGACGCACACGACACGAGTATGGCTGTCGATCCACTGGTGTGCAAGTCTGCGTGGGGGTGTCTGCGCTGTCGTGTGGAGACCGGCTGCGATGGCGCCGAGGAGGACGACGGGAGTCACGGGACAAGCGAGGGAGTTGGGAGAGAATATCATGATGGCATCACAACAAATGAGATCTTAATGAGAGGGCAAGTTGTTTGAGGTGAGCACAAGATAATGTTGCACTTGAAGCAGCATTGATGAAGGCAGGTGAATTTGTTGGAAAACTGCCAATGTTATTTTGAGAAGAAGCGAAAGGAGATGAGGATACTGTTGAGAAGAGATGAGTGAAAATTGATTCAGGGATGATTTTAACAGAGGGGAATATTAATGGGGAACATCGGTCTGGAATTCGGGACTGGATAAGACCAAGGATGGGCAGCCGACTGCAGAAACCCAAATATCAAAGCATTGCCTTTGATCCATTTTTATCTTTGAGTTGCCCTCTTTGGCTGCGATGTGGTTAACATTCTGTGGGTCAAAGATTTCAGGTCGTTCTCAGCTGGCTATCTTTTGTTCCAGGTTTTCCGCTTTGGCATCAAGAGATAAATATATAACATAGGTGTGGGCTCATTCTACGTCTCATAAAATGCCAAAACAACCTTCTTCATCCCCGGCTTCTTGCCATGTTCACAATAGAGTGTCTGTTACCCCCACTCGCTCTTCTCCTCACAAACTCAACCCCATTTGGCATCCACTTGCCATCGCGGATCCTGACCTTTCAGGTGGAATTGTTGAGATGCGGGGGCAGAACGAGAAACGACTTCAAGAGGCGTTGGAGGCTATTGCCGCTCCATCTCCTTCCAGGGCTGGTCAGCGCCCTCATCACAATGGCCATTCGGTTGGGATCCCCAAATTGTCGTGGGGTACAGAGACGCCTGCCAGGGCTGGTTCCTGGTATCAGCAGGTAAGCATCACATTTTCTTTATTCTGTCTTCTTCCTTCATTCATATTCTGCAGTGCGCACCCTTTGAAGCAGGTTGTTATTCTCACTATATCAGTCTCCCACTCGACCCCAATCTCTTGTTTGGTGATTCCGAAATTGGACATTATATGAGGATTCGCTGGGAGCTTGCTAAGCCATCGCTTCGACGCAATATCCCTTTCTCCACTGCCACAACAGCTTCTACATCCCAAGCAACCTCATCTTCCGAAGCAGCCTCGTCTTCAAGCTCCACAATTACCCTCCATCTCCACGTTGACTCAATGCATTCACTCCATCAATCTAGAATGTCCCGTTCTATTGATGGCATGGCTTCAGGTGAGACTGTGTCTTCAACCTCGTAGCTCAACAAAACTAACCAAATTTTGAGGATGGCCGTTGCCCAATCAAAGCCAACGTATACCCCCGCCTTACTGGTCACCTCGTGCTTGGCGATTTCAAGCTACTTCTTGGGGAGCAAGGCTTGGAGTGTGGACATCTTCTCGAGGCGTACACGAAGCGTAAAGGTTGGGCTCAGATTTGCTGGGACACCCCATATCCTATCAAAAGGCTGGAGATGTTATTTTGCTGAGGATTCACGGTGTCACCGACTTGGAGCATTGGAAAGTACACTCTCACTATGTTTTAAATAACTAGGTTACTACATCGTGCGACCTCCATAAAATATTTTAGAATCATTAATATTTGCTCCTACATTTTCTACAAAACGCGAAAGCAAATGTTCGGGGAGTCCTGCCATTATCTCATGATGGGTGTTATGGTCAAAGCACCAGCCTGGACAACAGTATGTTGGTGATGCGCCACTAGGTGGCTCAGCAGTTGGCCACATTGCTCTGACCACTCTTCAACAATAGGTTTCATGCACTCCTCCAACGCTTGTCTGCAATACAATGTCCTCCAAAGTTTCCATACCCTCCCATCTCTCTCTCTACACTTTTAACCACCAATGCAGGCAAGGCAACGTCACAGGCGCCACTGGCAAGGTCAACAGCGACTCTGATGAGGGCATCGACCTGTTGCCCACCAGTGATTCCTCTCACTCTACTGCCTTGAAAGTGGACATACATCCTGGAATCCGAGCAAATAAACATATGCGAGGTGTCCATGGGACTGCAGATCCTGACTCAGATGATGAGCTTGAAACAGGATTTTGTGTTGATGGATTGTCTGAGCGTGCCACCACGTCGTATGAGGCATTTTCAAGTTATACTAAGCGACACAAAGCTGTTCCACCGGTGGATGCTGCTCCACATGTCGCTCCACCAACCCCTCAACCATTCGTGTCACAATCTCCTCTGGATGAGAAGAAGCGTAAACAGGTACATTTCTCTTATCACTTAGAAATAAAAAACTCAGGAAATTTTTCTTAGGGTGCCTCCGTTATGATGAAGATATTCTCTGGCTGACTCGAGGAGCTGTAGGTCGCTATTGTGGAACGCAGTTCTGACCCGCATACTGGCAAACGTTGTGCATGCGGCTTGGACATCTCTCATTTCCACTGTCATGAATGTTTTGATCTGGAACCATGCTGCCAATCGTGTCTCCTTGCTGAGCATCAACAACAGCCGTTTCATCTTGTCCAGGAGTGGGTGGGTGGGCATTTCATTAAGCGTGATCTGGGTGAGCTTGGACACACACTTTTTCTTGGCCATCGCACTCGCCGTTGCCCAAACGCTCTTTCATCAACTGAAGGCCATCGAACGACAATTATCCACACAAATGGAATCCATGTTCGACATATTGTGTATTGCTCCTGCAATTTAGTGAGCGAACCACTGCAATTGGCACACAGCAGACTTTTCCCAGCCACGATCGATCAGCCAGAAACTGTCCTCACATTTTCTGTGCTCAACGACTTCCACCTCCACACCCTTGCCTCCAAAAAGTTGGCATACAATCATTTTCAGGCCCTTCGGAAACATACCAACAATCCTTTTGCTCACAACTGCCCAGTACGTATGAGACCAATCATGTGGAATCCTAAGCTAACTGTTGACCAGGATCGCTACCGTCAATTTCTCTATGTCAGCCGTATTTGGCGCCATCTTGCAGCCATCTGTCGTTCAGGGCAGGCTCATGGTATTGACTCCATTCTCACCCTTCAGTGCCCTGGCTCCCTGACTGTTCGTTGTCTGGCATGCCCCGAAGTTGGTGTCAACATAAACGAGCAAACATTGGCATTGGCATCGCCTAAGGACAAGTAGGTTATCTGTTATATAATTTTTTGGCGAGCAACTGATGTTGTGTAAACACCAGACATAAATACATGATGACTATCAGTCTTGATGGGAACTTCAAAGCAATACACCTAAAGACAACCAAGGAAGACCCAGATGACGTAGCTCTGGCTGATGGCAAAGGCATTTTTGTTGAAAACACCAAGTATCTTACCTATCTTTCAAATGTAGGCGATTCCCCTGATGTGAGTGTTCTGGTCATGATCAAAGTTATAGATCTGATGTGATTACTCCCTAGAAATCAACCTGCACACGCCTCAAAGCCGTCGAAATGCAGAATGTGACTAGGTACAAAGGTGCTGTGATTACAGGGGTGGTGGCAGCTCAGTGCGCTCATCATGGTGTGTTCATTCGGATGGTGGACCTTCAAAAAGGTGAACAGTAAGATCTTAGTGGTAAGCTGTTGAGTCAGGGTGCTTATAGATTTTCAGATATGCCAACTCCAACTATGTTCTCGCCTTAGTCCTGCGGGAAATGAAGCTATTGCCCTGGCTTACAAACAGTTATGACATTGAGTGCCAACACAGTATCAATCGCACAGCCCGGTTCTTAAAATGGTTCCCAGATCTCATTCCGGTACTTGAACGAATGCAGGGATGTATTCCAAAAGCCCACCTTCGGAACCATAAGGACGACTGTCAGTATCGATTCTCTTTCAATTATACTGAAGGTGTTGGGCAGACTTGTGGGGAAGTTATCGAGACGTCTTGGGTCAAGGAGAATCAGATATCAGGAAGTACAAAGCACCAGAATGATGGACACCGCCACGATAATCTTGATGACTACAATAATTCCTGGAATTGGGAAAAATCCATAAAGATGCATAAGTATTCCTAGTGATTCTATCATGACTATTCAAAGGCTAATTGAGCCATTCACTTAGCACATTCCCTCTATCGTCAGTACACTAACAATCTTCCAATATTGAAGAAGGCAATGCAACAGTTTGATGCACTTTGTGCGCGCCATGGTCCAGAACTAGTGTCTCGGTGGGAGGCCATGGATTCGAAACCTCGGTTGGAAAATGGTCGTTGGGTTAGTGTATTTTGCTCAAAGTATGTCAGCAAAGGTAAGAGACCTTTGATCTTTCAGAAATGATGCACTCACAACCATGCCAGCACCTCCCACACAGGGCCATGTTTTCCAAGACCTTTGCCAGCAAGAGTACATTGCTGAGCTTGCTGGCTCAAGCAAAGGAACTGGAGTTGCACAATTTATCAATACAGGACTGTGGATCAAAGCCAAGCAGTGAGTATTTCAAAACAATCTAATTTATTGCGAAATTCACATGCATATCCAGGTTGCGAATCAGGAAGCTATCCCAGGTTACAGATAAATCTGATACCGAAGAGCGAACGCTAACAGCTGGACGTGCCAAACTACAATGTGATATAAAAAAGTGGCGGGAATTCCAACACAAGCAGTATCCCCAATTATGTGACCTAATCCCGCCGGTTGAGATGTCGGCTCCAGAGGATGATAGTCTTTTGTTGCCATCAGCACTGCCATGAGAATCGAGAACACACCTCCAGCTATCCAAACTTGCTGTAATCGACTATGCTCTTCGTGAAGGGCAAGCACACGATGCACTCAATCACATACACGATGCTGTGAAGCGCTATAATTGCAATGTGGCTTACAAGCAGGCATTTGTGCACAGTCAAAGGCCTGCCACGCGTGCTAAAGACTTTCTCCAGAGTCTGGCCTGTGACAAGGTGTCAGCAGCTGATAAGTATCGTAACACTCGGCAGGCACTTCTCGCCCTCGGACTTTCTCTGGATGATGCTACATTCCAACCCCTTCATAACAGTGAACTGTGGATGAAAGATATCAATGAACCACATGCATTCAGGACTGGTCACATACAGAACCCATGGTTCTGGTCTGTTGGATGGCCAAATGGGATTTCGGAAGCGGAGGATGCTGATTGGAGCTTAGAAGGTGTGTTTTATTATTATTTCTGTCTGCCCGTGGTTTCTAATTAGTGTTGTATTAGTGGAGCGGGTGCAGTGGTTCCGTGACCGTGCAGCTCATGACAGATTGTTGGAGGAGAAAGAGATTTTGGAGGAGTTCAAGCGGACTTGGGAAAGAAATTTCCGAATGGCCAACATTTGGCTGAAGCTCTCAAGGAGCATGGTCATAGAACGCCCAGGGCCTGTGTCATATGCATTAAAGACTTCGGGCATGTATTTGGCACTGGCTCAGGACTGTGTCGAGTTCCACAAACAAGCTCAGGCTAAGGTAAAGACCCACAGATTTTAATCCAAATCTCAGACATTGTTGGATTGGATTGGATTGCGCTGCCACACAGACAGATAGGATAGGATAAGATGATACCAAACTCAGATTGATGGTGTGTATGATTGGATAAGGTAGGATAGGTTAGATTCTGTAGGATAATCCTAAAAGTTGTAGGATTGCTTGTATATACTCAAGGCTAAGATAATCCTAGAATATCTTAAAAATAAGGCTATGATAATCTTACCAGCTGAAATGTTTGCGAAGGAAGTGAATCAAATAAATACCACAGTCATCGAAGTTAGGTTGTTCCGGTACCTAAAACAATGTTTGTCAATTAACCACACAACCGAGCTGGAAATGGTTAACTGTGGGTGTGATTGTTGTGATGGGAGCCAGCTTTGTGACCTTCTGAGTGTGCTTTGCAATGGAGACAAGCCACTCATGCAGACGTGAGACATCATTTTTATAATCACCAGGTGGTAGAGAATTGAGCACACAGGTTATACTGCATCAAGAATAAGCAGGAAACATGTCAACCTGTGTTGGAAACGCACGTGTGCAGTCCATCAGAAAGACATCCTCCAGGATTGATGGCGATGATCAAATACCAGTGGGATCTGTAGCTGAACTCAACTGTCTGCATAGAAATGCACAAAACGACATGACTCACCCAGTGAGAACAGGAAATATCAAATATCTGTGTACAAATATGTCACAGGCCTTTGTCCACCGCTTCACACTCCTCACACGATTCTTCCTGATATCTCCATGAGACAGAATGACCTTACTGGCAAAATGAAATGGGGCAGACCTTAGTTTCTCCATAAAAAATGTAATAAATATGTGAGTGTCGTCATATAATTGCAGTTGAGACTTTGATGCTTCATGCAGCGCATAGCTTGGGTGAACATTGAGGTACTCAGAAAGGATGCAGACAAGATACTTACTACATTCCAAAGTTGATCAACTCATCATCCAACCAAGCATGGTCCAGACCTTGAAAAGAAATCCATGGCACTGCCCCCTGAGTTGAATATTTGGCAATGATGCGTGTCCCTTCAATGCTGGAATGCATCAGGACCATGCATTGTCACAAAAATAATGAGACTTACAGATCTGGTTCAGGTATCTCATTTAAAGACATCATTTTGCAAGTGGTTTCGATGTCATTTCTTTCACAATGACCATGTAGTGGGGACAGCAATATGATGTGGTCACTCACAGGAAATAGGTTATCCTTTCATCACCCAGTGTGCTCGACAACAGACTGAGCAGATCATCGTATAATTCTGAACTCCATGACTTGTGATCTGGGTTGAAATAGATGCCCACATGGTGTGTGGATATGATGGCTACATACTCATTGCACAGTGAACACAATAGGTAGGATGTGGAACTGTACCATTGTTGTCTCTGCCGAGAAACTTGCAAGAGGCGTTGTCCATAGGACGTGATGCAAACAAATTGAACACCAATCCATGGTTGTCCTCGGCATTGGGTTTTGTCACCTAATGACTTCCCTCAGGATATGCTGGGGAGGATATGTATAATGCAACTCGCCTGACAATTTCGGATGTCACATTTCACCCAAATCGTTAGCAGGATGGAGGATTCACCCGCGATGGTGCATTTGACACTTGGGGATGTGGTAAGTGGTGGTTGTGGACTGTGTGGAGGATTACCTTGACCCAGAACATTCAAACATAGCCCAGGAAGTCCCATCCTTGACTTTGTGATAACTGGTATGGCCTGACATCGTGAATAGGATGGGAAGGGAGAGCGATGGCATCTTTTGAGGAATGTCGTGAAATTTTCTTGACCCATGTGATGGTTGAAGTTCAAGGTGTTGAGATCACACATGTGACCAGTCACGCCTTAGCAACGGTAACTGTCACAGGTGTGATGTCACGTCTGGGTGCCCAGACGTGACAGTCACAGGCGTGACCATGCATGACGTTGAGATGTAAAGTCACACAAACCAGATTCAAGTCATGAAGGGAGTTTGCGACTGGAGATTAGCCACGCTAGGTGCATGTCAAAGTGCTTCAACACAGACTGCACTATTTGTTGCGTAGTCATACAAGTCATTGTAGAACCAATTCATGCACCTATTTCATGCAGTCCCGATTTGGCCATTCATTGCTCAGTCATCAACAATATCAAGTACGACGGACCACATTGATTGCAAGGTATGTTGCTGCAGCTTGATTGACTAAAAGTTAACCTGCTGTGCAATGCGTCTGATCAGTTTTCTTCTGTTTCATAGCATGTGCATTAAATCCATCCGCGTATTTTCTTGTGGCCGCCACACCACCCGAACAATATTCTGCGATATGGCCACAAGACGTGCCAATGGGAGACGTGTGCCATGCAGACGAAATGTGCCTGAGCAGCGGCAGGCAACGAATACGTGGTGCGGGCGGAGATGCTCATATCTCCATGGACTTTTCCGCTCACCAACACATTAGGTGAGCTTCGCATGCTCTGACCGCTCTGGTCTTAACTTTTAATGATCAGGTTGAGCGATATATGCACTGTGAATTCGAATTTATCGTTACAAAAGCAACCTGTTGTTTAAGGTCACAGGAGACGTATGAACAATTTTTGCAATCATACGAGATTTAGATGTCCCTCAAATATTGAAATTGTTTGTAATGTTGTGCTATGTCCGAACGTGTGGTAAACTATAACGTTGTCTAACAGTCATATTTCTATGGCAGCTAATAGTGGCAAAATTGTATCAGTTTTGTTCTCCACAACGACAAACATATTGGGGAAACGGCTTTAATTAGCTGTCTCCTGTATGTCCCAACATTTATTGTCAACGCCATGATTTAGCAGATGAACATCACGGTCACAAATGTGATGTCACATCTGGTGCCCAGACATGACATCACATTGTGTGACCATCACCTCATGTGATGACCCCACGTGATTTCAACAAAAAGTGTTGGCCACGTGTATACAAACAAACATTGGTTGCTGTTTAAATTTTTTTTTTCATCTTGCATCCCCTTCTCATCATCCATACCAGAATCCCCGATTGTTGTGCCAGGCAACAATGGGGTATTCTGGTATGGACCACCCTTTTACGTGCCCTCACCAGCAATGTCAGTGTTTCTAGTGTTTGCCTCATTGTTTACAGGAGTTATCTAGGCCGCCGTTCTCTCCGTTGACACAGGTGAGTGCTATGTGTGTGTGTACATTATTACAAGTGAGTACGTCATTCCTACATGACCCATTGCTTACATTTTACCCCTTATTCTTCAAAGTAGTTTTCTTGGCAGCCGGTCTCTCCATTGACACAGGTGAGTGATCTGTGTGTTCAATATGACAAGTGAGTACTTCATCCCGACGTGCCCCATGGCTCACATTTTACCCCCATATCATTTGGCATCTCAGTATGTCAAACCGTCGGTGGCCGGTCCTTAGAAATGAGCGCTAGCCACCATGGGTCCCCGATAAGGAATTCAGGGCGGGTGTATCCACCTGAATTCCATGCTGGGCAACCTACTTTGTAGCGGGCCTGGTGGTGTCGATCCCAACCAGCCAGGCAGGTTTTGCCTATATTTGGCATCCTTCTTTTGCTGATAACGTACCCCAACAGGTTTGTGTTAAAATTCAATGCTGCATGATTCACTTATCTCGGCATTCTTAATTACAGATTTGTTTCTTTTTGCTTGATTTTTCTTTGTTTCAGAAAAATTTTACTTCGCAGGTTTCAATCTTTTCACGTCAATCTGTCTTGATCAACAAGGAGAGAGCTCCTCCTTTGAGATCAAGACAGATTGATAATGGTTTCCTTGTCTACCTTTCCTCATTTTTGACTTCGAGTATTATGGCATTATATTACAATTGCCTTGTATGTATATCAAAATCATCTGCCGAGACTATTATCGCCATTTGGCACATTTAACCCTAACCTTAAGTCAACCATAAATGCCTCGAGGCTGCCATGCACAATGCGCTTGTATTTTCTCTTTCTCACCACACCATGTATGCCAAGAGACTCCCCTTGCCCACTCCCAAAGATACATCCAATGAAGATTTGTCTGAAGATTTGTATAATGATGACAAGAACAAGATTGAGGGCGGTTCCATCCCCATCAAGAAGAAACACATGTGGAACTGGCTGTGACAGACACTTTCAAACACCACATCGTATTATAGGAAGAGAGGTATGCGTTTGCCGAAAAATCCTGCAGAGGAAAACAACCGGCTGAGGTGAGATCCGTGCTGTTTCAATGGCACATCTGATGTCTTGTGTAGGTCTTGCCTAATGATGTTGAGGGACCAGCTGCCACTCAGCAGTGATTTGGGTCAATTGGTCTCTGAGGCTGAACCGGAGAGAGTTCTCCTTACTGTAGCAGCGGCAATCTTAAACCCCAGTACGTGACAGTCAATAAATTCATTAAGCAGGAACCAATGAATTTCGTGAAAGTAATGGTGCCCCTGGATGCCAATAGACTTGCAAATCGAGTCAAGAATATCAAAGAAGCATCTGTCACTGACAATAAACATTTCCTCAAATTTTTCGAGACGATTCGTATTGGACATGTGAATGAACCAGCGACGGTGGTCGACATACATGGTTCTATTTTGGTCTGGTACCTGATATTTTGACTCAAACTCGTGTAGTAAGTCCCCTACATCTCAGGATGGCTGATTCCTGACTGGTACTCACTGTGGCACTCACTGTGGCAAACAGGAGGAATTGAATATGAGTACAGAAATGATCACAGAAATGCTCGCGGTTTCCTACGCAGACTCGGTCAAAAAACTGGAGAAAGGGCAAGGTCTCTCCTGGAGAAAAGACCCTGATTTGTTCTTTCTGCCTATGAATCCACACTTTTACCCAGGGTCTGTGGACTTTTCAGCAGCATGGTTCGCTCAGGGTAGAGAGGTAGCTAAAATGTTTGGTCATCTATTCAGAATGAGTTCCTTGACATTCTTTGTTTTCAGCAGCTGAACGACCAGTTAATCACTTCCACGACACTCCGAAACTATGAAGCTACCATGTGGATGGCTGCGGTCCAACCCAGCGAGACCATCCTCAATGAAATTACAGCATTGACTCATCGTGCATTGTACAAGGCAGGGCTCATGGCGTTGACAAAAATCGCAAAGAATGACAGGCTTGACAAAGTCGACACACACAAGAATGCTGAAGAATGGCTGTCGGTTTACACTGGCATCAGTGTAATCGTGAACAGGCTTACCGCTCGTCACCAAGATTCTGGTGGGTGTCCAGAATGGTACGATTCACTCGCAAGCTGTGGGACGCATACCAAAGCGGAGCTCGCCATCCCCGAAATAGGTGCTACCTTCTCTTACTCACCTGGCACCATCATAGAAATCTGCGGAAAAGTTCTCAGTCACAATGTAGATGGATGGGAGGGTGGCGAACGGATAGGCATGGCCCATTACATGAGGAACATGGTACATGATTGTCTTGAGATAGACAAGCCAATCTGGAGCAGACACAATGTGTTTGCAAGGGAGATGAATGCAAACTTTCGGGCCTCACAGGGCTGGAGTTGGCCAACTACATGAATAAATAATTTTGTATCAAAAACTACCACATTTCCCAGCGTAATGACTTTGTACAATTACTGTCAACACTTGAATCTGGATGTCATGTGATCCCAACTGGCGGTTAGCCACTCCAACACGTGATCACCATAAACAGTGACACGTCCTTTTTTTTTTTTTCACCTTTTGCCCATCATCACTGAGCTTAGCCTCTCCTCTGGAACTGTTCTGAAATTTTATATTTTACAAATGTCATCATCTTCCAGCACCTCCCAACCCTCATCTTGCCCTCCAGATGCTTCTGGGATATCTGGCTGTCTATTCCGGAGCCAGAATGTGTTCCAGGATTTCCCTTGGGTCAATGGCACGCCACTCTCTGAAGACTCTCTTGAGAAGGCGATCATTACCCTGATAGGCAATCAGACTGCCCTAGGCAACACACCATCTACCTTAGCAGTCATGGTGAATCGGCTTCTACAGTTGTACAAGGACACTAATTTTCTGTTAGGCACTAGCGAAGCAATTAGATCATGCAAATCCCCTGGGTGACCTCTCGAGTCAAACACCAGGTGTTCAAGAATACCTGTTGGCTGATGGCTCTGCAATGCGTGATGTCACGAGGTGGAATAACTTATACCGAAACGACCTCCTATTAGTGGCCCACTCAATCCTTCACTATACCTTGCTGGATAAGCTCATGGATGCTGTTGGGTTGCCCCGTCATCCAAGTTTCAAAGTAATTGGGTGGTCTGCCAAACCAGAGATGAGCGAGAAATTCACAAAGGCAAGTTCGCTATTCACATTGACATGATGTTTTACAACGATTAGTGAATGGCACGGGTAACCCACGGGTACAAATTGCTGTACCCGTACCCACACCCGGTGGACCCGTGGGTACAAACCCGGCGGGTTTACCCGTCATTTTGAGTCCTGGAACAGCCCAAACGGTCAAGAATTGGCTGAGATATTGTCAAAACAATCAAGGAGCATTGATTGTTTTGACAATATCTCAGCCAATTCTTGACCGTTTGGGCTGTTCCAGGACTCGTTTTAAAGCTGGCGGGTAGGAGAAAACGCTGGCGGGTAGGAGAAAATTTACCCGTACCCGTACCCGTGTGGGTATGGGTACAAACCCGCACGGGTTACCCATACCCGTGCTATTCACTAACAATGATCTTGCAGCTTTACAAAAGCCTCAAAGATTGGAGTAAGCCGATCATGAAACTTCATACCATGTGCAAATGTATAATGATTACGGAACCTGCCCAAGAGGTGGATGGTGTTTCAGCTGTGGCTCTGCAGCAGAAATTGCCATCCAGCATGGACAGCATCCTCATCTTTGCAGTTGCACTCCCTGCAAACTTGTCACCAGCCCAAAAAGAGGTAGAAATGAGCCTCCAGATGCTTTACCGTGCATTGGTCAACCTCGAATCTTCAGAAATTAACCAGGTCCTCCTCAATATGGAGCTTCTGGCATACACTTTTGCTTGGTTTGGTCAGGTATGTGACGAATCTTCGATGACAATTATGTTAAACATATTTATGCAAACAGGGCAACTCTTACGTTGACTGTGAGTTCACAATGTGGGTGGAAGCATTACAGAGGTTGGACTTATATTATAATCACATAAACATTTTTGCCAAATAAATATCTCTGCCTGGATTCAGGAAATCAAAGGGCGTTGGTCTACCGTTGCAAGACTCATTTCTTGACTCCCTCACCAAGAAATCTTTTGGAGGAATGATATATGAGCGGATGAGAAACCTGTTTCACCTGAGCCTCACCCTCTCACCCATCCTAGCTCTTCTCCCACGATGCTTCAATCATGAGATTCACTCACGGCCATCTCTCTTGGCAGTAAGTGCATTACCTGTGTCGTGGTTAATATAAATAATAACAAATAGGTCACATTTGCCTTGGGTAATGCACGGCTTCCATTCCTTGCTGCCACCGAGAGGGCCCTTTGGAGGGCCATTACATGAATATGTTTAGGATCTTTGGCGATAGAGGAGTTGAATGTGTTCCTCCGGGAATATGACCTGTTGGAAGAAAGTTTCCAGGAAGACGAGCAGGACCTCAGTTGGTTTTGTTTCGACGGTATGATTGTCCAATGCTTCTATATATTACTTATCACCAGGACTCACACAAGATGGTTATCCCAAGATGCCCAAGTGCAGGATCTTGCGAACTCCACAAGTCAGCTAACCGTTGAATCAAAACCAGCAGATGGCAAAGGACCTCAGGAAAACAAGGCAGAGAATGAGAAGTCGGCAGATGGAAAGCCTGTGTCCAGTGATGACAAACCACTTCTTTTGAAAATTGCCAGGAAGAAGGGGAGTGGAAAATCGAAAGCAGCTCAAACAGCTGGACAGGGCTCCATGTTGACAAGGAGCCAGGTGAAATTATTGGGCCAGGGCGGTGATTCAGCCAAAGGCAAGGGGAAGCCAATAGCAGAAAAAATCGTGGTTGCACCTGGGAAGTCATATCGGAAGAAGAGGAGCTCAACTGGCTCGTCGACAAGAAGTCGTCTTAAGTCAAAGAAACGTAATGATTGTGAGGATGAGGATGAGGATGAGGATGACTACAAGAAGACGCTGGAGAAAGTCAACATCATTATTGACCTTACCGGAGATGTGAGTTATTACAGAAGATGTATGTCATTTGTTAACATGCTGAATGCAAGCCATAGTATTTCTTCTCAAAATATCTTGAAGTTATCTTGAAATTAATCCATGTTACTTTAACACATCATTGTAAGAAAAAGTTTAAAAACATTTTGAATAATTTCTGTTCCTTTTAAAGGAAGTTATCATAAAAATATCTTGAGTGCTATCTTAAAAGAAATACAATTTCACAGTCTTTGAACATCTTTTCTTTTCTCATAATTTTTACCATATCTTGATCATACCTTTTTCAGAAATATACAAAAATTATGCAGTATAGATCTTAATGTTTTCTGCAAATGACATGATAAAATAATATGGATTAGTTTCAAAACAATTTCATTATATTTTTATTAGAAATATTATGGCTTGCATCCAGTGACAGCAAATATTTCGACAGGATTATGGAGAACCGGATTTACTCAGCCATCCAGTGCCCATGGTTTGTGTCCTGTTGTTCAATAACACGCCAACCCACTCATGATTCACACAAGAGAGCAGCAGAGGGCATTCATCTCACCTTGTATGATGGCGACCCCCTCCATGAACCCGTTCAGCATGTGCACTATTCACCATCTGTGGTTGTATGTTGATGTTTGATTTTTTGTACCGCTTCGTCGTTGACTATTCTTGATACAGGCAAAAGTGGAACATGCATTGTTGCAGGAGACATATGACCTGGTCCAATCGACTATGTTGATGGGCTTCCTCCACATCAGTTGCCTAGAGCACGAGAACAAACATATGATCCTCAAGCATCGTGTGTCTTTGTGGTGGAATGGAACACCTTCAAGTCAATGGATGCTGCCACAATTCAAGGAATATTTCATCATGGGCAGGCAATATATGACAGAGGGTCGGCCAACCCACATCTGATGGGCAGGCAATATATTCCAATTGGTCGGCCAACCCATGCCTGATGGGGAGCCAATATATGGCAGATGGTTGGCCAACCCATGCTCGATGGGGAGCCAATATATTGCAGATGGTCGGCCAACCCATGCCTGCTGGGCAGCCAATATATTCCAATGGGTCCGCCAACCCATGCCTGATGGGCAGCCAATATATGGCAGACGGTAAGCCAACCCATGTCTGATGGCAAGCTGAAACCCCCACTAGGTTTCGGGAAATATCCCCCAGTTGGCCAACCCACTCGGGCTGGCCAGCTGTATGCCTCGGCCCAGCCATCTGCCTTGGGAAAAGATATTGGTCGGCTGAGGTTGGCTGGCCCACTTGGAGTGGGAATTGTTCATCTCGGCTGACCCATGTTTCATGGAAAAGATACGCTGAAAGGGCTCAATGAATACAATAGCCCCAACTGCCAACAACAACCAAGTCTTCTGAATTATCTTTGTTCTTGATCCTACAACATGCATTGTCAGCAAAGCTGCCGCAACAAATGACCTGGCATTTGTTACAACCACAATATCAAAGAAGGAATACGATACCATTTCACACCTTGAGGGGTTTATACACAACATCAAAAACCACAGGTCTAGTTATGGGGTTTGCATTCAGGAATGGGTATGTATTTTGTCTTGGTGATCTAGATAAGTTTATACCTGATGCAATCCATAATGAATAGGTTTATGTGGCCATGCGAATGCAGCATTGGCAATGCGATGATTCCAATACACCAGCACAACAATTCCAGGTTAAATACATGTTTTGGCCAGAATTCCATCATGCGATGCTCCAATACAATCGAAAAAACGAAACATGGGAAAAGTTCAAATCAGCTGATTGTGTCTTTGGTGGAGTCGACATGGGAATGTCATACATGTGAGGGTTTAAATAATTGCCATCTGGTCTTTGATTGATGGAAGAATTTATAGCAGTAATCAATATGGTATAATGCTGGAAAATGTGTCAAGCTTCTTGGCTGGAATCGAGGAGCTTTGTCGAATGGTCCATGTGTGGCCACCACCAAAACAAATAGTTACAGTTCATCTGAAATGGATGCAGATACAGAACCTGCTCCACATAGCCCTTACAGACACACACAATATGCCCGCAAGCGAGATTGTTGATGGATGGAGAACCATTTCTGGCAAATATTGTGTTGAAAAGAACGCATAGCGACACCGGCCACCACGTTTTATTCCCGGGTGATTCAAGATGTAATTGGGATTATATGCATCAGAATAGTGAGGTGCCTGGTTCACGTTGGTTCGGTCAAACCTATGTTGAGCCGCTAGCCAAAATTGGAGAATGGTGGGTGTTTTTGGTGGGTGGAAGGGTCATCTATACAGTCCACACACATTGCAACAAGGAAACGAAATCATGGAAGTGGGACATTGTGACAACATTTTATACGTTGGAGGAATTGAGGTAAGTACAAATGCCCTCTCTCACACCATAAACCTTAATCCCTCATCTCGTTTAAGATCATTCCAATCACAAGGGATTTTGTTGAAAACAGATGTCTGCAATCCGGACCAAGGCTCCATTGCGATTTGAGACAAAGGCAAACAACAATTCTTCAACTTGGTTCGAAGCACATACAAGGGCCTATATGCTGTTGAGTCAAGCATGATTGGTGGAAAGCCTTCAATGAGTGTATTTTGTCAGATAGACATCTCACTCATTGTTGATTCACAAACCAACCATGTTTGCTATTTTGTGAACGAGGTTGAAATGTATCATACCACAAGCTTGTGGTCCAACATGAAGCAAGGTGCGAAGTCTGTTCATGCTCCACTCGGATCTTTTGCGGACACGTTTTCGAGTTTATTCTACAAGTTACGAGTCCCTATAAGGGAATCGTTCTATATGGCGGATTTTTCAACTCAGGGTCACACTCTAATTTGCCAAGCCGTGGGAACAAAATTTCCAAACTGTGGGAACAATTTTGAAGCCCTGGGAATAACTATGAAACCGTGTGACTGGGCGGAGTTGAGTGTGAGAATTTGTTGTCCCAATCAGCAAGTACAATAAGGCAGCCGGATCACAGCTGCCTAGATCACAGATGCCAATTTGGGAATAGATACTGTTATAGCATGGTTGCATCGCAGTTGCAAGCTGCAAATGTTTGACAACTTTGTACAACTATTGAATGCATTGGTAGTGCAATGGAATGGTTAAATGCAAACAGTGCACACTTGTTGAACATGCTGAGCAGTGTTCAACAACTGTTCAACAAGTGTCCCAGCTTTAGTCTGAGGCATTGCTCATGCACAAACACTTTTACGAACAATATATTGCATGTATCTTGGATGTGGATACATGTACTGAGTTTATTAGAATTGTTAATAATGTGAATAGTGCACCCTTGTCAAACAGGCCGAACAGTGTTTGACAACTGTTTGACAAGTGTCCCAGCTTTAGTCTAAGTGGTTGCAATTGCACAAACAACTGTGTCAAATGTTGCGGTAATATAGATACATGTGCTATGTGCAGTAGAAGTATTTATAAGGTAAATATTGAATACTTGTCGAACAGGCCGAACAGTGTTCGACAAGCTGTTCTACAACTGTCTCAAGCTTCATTTCAATCATTGAAATTGATTAATTGAAGTTTTTTGAAATGTACCGAACACATGTCCATGGATGTTACGCCAGACCATTGAATGAGAAATACCATATCAGTTTAAATAGTTATATTCACAGGAAAGTGATGAGGACCTTTTACGATTAAATAATACTCAGATGTCCCGTCACTTTATGAAACTATTTGTGTTGTTATTTCACTTGTGAATGTATTGCAGAACATAATATTATATAAAATTGATGTTCGTATGTGACCGTACAATGTAATTATAATAGATCTTAATCGGCTTCATTCATCCTGAGGTTGGTCAAACGTCTACGGGTTTCTATGACATCTTCACCATCATCAGCCAACTGGACATATCCCACATTACATTAATCCTCGTCATTGTATTGCGAGAAGGTTGAGATGCTTTGTTTCGACTTATCGTCACATTCTGGATGTACATTAGTTATCATTCATTGTATTATTAGATATGTCTGTTACCTCAGTAAACTCGCTGTCGACCAGCGCTAATGAGCGCAGATTCAGAATCATCTTGAATTTGTCGTTCTTAACTGGAACCGCCGATACCGTTATCTGGACTTCTACAATGTCACCAATCCTGAAGCAAGTCGGACTGGCAGGTACAAAGCTATGATCTATGTCATTATTAATAGCCAAGCTATTGTTGTGCTGAGCACTCACCAATGCCGTCCTCCTTCTGACGTCAACTTGAAATAAAGGACCTCATTGTCTGTCCCATGGAAGTATCAAGTATTGCTCATGGATGACAGTATGCCTTTGGGATCGACATTGTATTCGAATGGAATATTGTATGAAACTTTGTCATGTCGGCGGTCAGTGAAATATCAGGTGCCAATAGATAATGCAGTGTATTCAATATAGGTGGTTGACGTGAAGTCCAGCATTGCACGTTCTGGGAAGTGACGACCAAGTTTCTGGTGTAAGATTCGGAGGTTGTCAATATATGATTCGAATAATGGTATATTGAGGCCTGTGATAAGGATGCTTTGACGGAGAAACGGTGTTTGATGTTCAGGCGATCTGAAAAACATATGTAAATTAATTGTTTATGATTCTAGATGATGATATAATCTACCTGCTGATGATCGGTGGTAGGTCTTTGGCCACCAATATCGCCTGTAAGCTTAAGACAAGCTCTTCATGCTCAGTGGTATCGGTGCTCGGCCGTGCAAGTTTCCAGCAATCCGGTGAGTCATTATGCACTACATTGACATTCGAAATCTGCAAATGTAATGAAACACAGTGTACATCATAAGCATTGAACATACATTTGTAGAATTGGCAAGTTGGCTGTCATCATTGTCCATCTGTGTAGATATGAGATTGCTTAAACGTTCAGCTGTACAGTAGAGTTGAATATATGAATTCCTTCAATAGAATATGTACTGACATGATGTTTTGAAATCGTAATAGGTGTCCATTTGCGAAGTGGGAACAGGGGGGTATAATTCACGCACCATTTCCGACTGTTTTATCATGAATTGTTTTCGATCGTTATTGATATTACGACAGTGCATCATGTTCATTCTCCACGAACTTGTGATGTTTGTATGGTGTTTGCATTTTTATTTTGCAGATCTTCTCAATAGATTCCTATTGTTTTCTTCCATTTTCATAGGACAGGATATACATCCACACCTATGGCAATTCTTGACCTCCTTATTGTACAGCATTGAAAGGAAACCCCTATCCATTCAGAATGTTTGTTCTGATGCAAGTGTCAGTATAGTTGATCCGATGTTTATATTTGTTTGGAAATGAGTATATATGTCACATAAATTTCCATGTTAGATTTGGCGGTGTTATGATCTTATGATCAGCTCCATGTGGTGACAGCTGTTCTACATTCCCAAACCCTAATTAGATTTAGTGTTTGATTATTCTGCATACCAGTAATCCATATCCATGTTGTTGGATGACGCTGAGCGTAACAGCTGGTCAATCATCGGTTCTACATCATGGGGAATGTCCCTGATTTTTTGCATTTTTATGGCGCTATGGTCCGAATAGTTCTCCTTCAAACCATCAGCAGATGTGGTTTTCATACCTGTCAGTGTGATATCTATAAACAGCTTTTTTATTGTTTTTGATCTGTCTCAGTATACTTAAATAGCGATGAGAGCCCAATGGTATTGTCCACATCTGACCCCTCATTCATCTATAATATCTCACACAGATTCGTTGCACAGCTTAAAGCTCTTATCTTTGCAATGGCCCCTAAGAAGTCTGCAAACGTGAAGACTCAGTCCAAAGCTCGATCAAGCGCCATTTCGTATGTATATTTATTTTCATGTATTGCTGTTCGTTCTGAACAAAGGTCATACTGTTGTTTCTAGGAAGGGTAAGAAGGTCACAACCACCAAGCTTGTCGATGAAGAAGTGTACGTGTCTATTCCAATATTCTGATTCATCCACCACGACTAAACCACCAGTAGTATTGCCAACTCCGAAGACGAAGAAGTTATTAGTGTTAATAGCGTCGCTAGCATTGTCAAACCTGTCTCGTCTATGAGGTGTGTCTCATGAATTGTATTTTCAGATACTATTGATTTACTTCAGTAATATAGGCGGTCCAGGAAGACCACCAATAGAGCAAGGTTTGCAAGTTCAATTTATACTGTTCATGTCATCTAATATTCTTTATATTTAGCGGGAAAAGGCGGCATGCTTCAGAGGAAGACGAAGACAGGTCAGTAGCTCTAAATAATGTCTTTTATATTTGTGTATTATTTAATTGTTTTATATAGTAAATTCTCTTCTCCATCGAAGAAGACAAAGTCAAAGCAGCATCAATTACATGATGAGGATGATGACAGCGACGAAACATTCATGTGAGTTGGAAATTGATTAATTGGTCATATGTTAGACATGTCGTAGGCCTATCGCAAAACTCGAATTCGGTTCTAAGAAATCAAATGCAGATAATGGTCTTTGGTATGATACTTCATATGATTCTTGTCCTTCATATATTAATAAATGATTAGCAACTCTGATACATCTGTCAACACCATGAAGGCGATTTCCTCCAAAGTCACAAAGACTACCTGTCTTCGTGATATCAGTGACAACAATGTTTCCAGTAGTGATGATGGAGCTGTGACATATGCACAACACCAAATCACCAGGTACATTACATCTCTCTATTATTTTTTTAATTGATGCCCTTGCTTTAGTATACAGTCTCCAAACATGGATGAGTCCGACATTGGTACAAGAGACCCTCAGTTGGTCGATACATATAAGGACTGTGTCAACATTAAGTAACTATTCAGTTTTATCTTCTGAATCAATGTTAAATATATTGAATAGGGCAGCGGCCATGGTATCTTGGTCTAGTGCCATAGGGAATGGAAATCTTCAATATAGCGATGTCATCAGCAACATTCGCAAGGTCAACCAAAAGTAAGCTGTCAACTAGGACTTGATGGTTAAAGACAATTCACATTGCATAACAGTTTGTTGTTCTCCGCAGTGACCTTTGTTCGATCTGACAAGTACTCGAATCTTTCTTGTGACGATCCTGCCAATATCTCTACTGGAGCATTTGGGCGTAGTTTCTTCCACTCCGTTGCTGGTGCCATCCCAACAATCTTAACTTCTGTCATTCTAGTCGATTCATGCTTCCTTGATGAGCCAAAAGTTGGTGGGAACACAAAACTGATCAAAGTTATCCAAGGGGCTTTATTTTCAGGAGAATGGGAGCGGTATGTTGGCGCCATTGGAATGGTTACTGGTGAGGCGAAATTTCGTGCACAACTATATAAGGACTTTCTGTCCTTCTCGATGACAGCGGCAAGTGGGATGGATGCATCTCCTAGCAGTGAGTATACCACTCAATGCTCTCTTGTCAATCCTTACTCATATTCAATAGAAGCTTCCTCTTCGAAATTCATGCAGTCTAGTCCTTTTACTCGACGTCCCACTCCATCTTACCAAAAGACTGCGCTGTCATTCCATGACATTGGTTAGTTTTATTCTCTCTCACACAAGGTCCTTGGTTTTGTTTTTGATGCTTGTATTCATAGTCCCAATCTATGATGCCCGGAAAGTTAAAACGGACTTTACCGACACCCTCAAAATACTTCAGCAACTCCCCCACTTTCCAGGCGATGTTCCTGCAGAATCCTGCGTTGTGGTCGGCCACATGATCAATACCTTCAAACGCTCTGATGATTTGTTGAAGAGTATTTCCCTAAATGTGCAGTGGGTGATGGTATTGGGTGTCTCTCATTAACTTGTCGTTTTTCTCGTCATGAAACTAGTGTGCCATGCAGCATGGCCTATTGCCCATTTCCATTATGTTGCCTTGAATTTGTAATGTAACTACCTTTGAAATCAAAGCGTTTCGTGCCTCTCTGACATGAAATACGATTTGTGACATTTAAAGTTGACTAATGTACAAGTGTAGTTCAAAAATAGGAGTATGCATTTGTAATGTCTACAAGCCATTTATAAAATACCACCGTAAATGTGTCCGCAAAAGATCTGATTGGTGCCCGAGCTGATTTCGTGCCTTGCTTCATGTTGGACCACAAGCTGCAGGTGTGATACTGTTCGATCTCGTTCACGAAGTAATTGACAACACTTACGGGCTTGGCGGCCATGCTTGCAGTCTCTTTGGACTCATATGTTCCAATGTATTCCTCCCTGACCAAGTTTTCCGCCTCCTCGATCCATTCATCCTCCCACTTGTGCTGGCGGAAGTATTCGAGCTTCATGCCTGGGTGAAGTATCATGGCAATACGGTACGCAGGAGAGCTATCGGTTAAAGAGTAGTAATGGTTCATCTTGGCTCGGGCGAGCTTCATCGCAGCTTGGATCGCGGCATGGTAGGGCTTGGTGGTGGTGGTGTTGAGAGAATCTGTAAGCTTGTCCATGGCAGGGATGACAGCCACAATACTGGCGGAATTCTTGGAGAAATGGATTGTAGCTGCCTTGTATTGCTTAAGGATGTGCGTGAGATCCTGGATAATGTTCCAGTCATCAGCAAACAACTCATACTTGCGGAGTTTGAGGGTTTTGTTGGCGGTGATGCTGTCAATAGCCTCTCGGTAGTTGAGCGCGAAGCGCATCATGTCGTATGTTGAGTTCCATCGGGTGACAACATCATGGGGGATAAGACGACGCTTCAGCTTCAGTGTCTCACAGGTTTGCCTCCAGGCGGGGAGGGCAATTGTCGTGGAGTGGATGATGGCGAATGCAAGCTGACGAAGCTGGAATCGAGTCAGGCAATGGTGATACTAACCCAAGTAAGGGTAACGTACCTTAGTGACAGTCTCTCGAATCGTTGCAGTCTCCGCAAGGACCCTCTCCCGTTCATTAGCCGGCAACTGATCCAGTTCATCCACTCCATCATCAAAGTCATCGGCATTCCAGTCGATGCCACCATCGTCCTCGTCCTCGTCCTCCTCGTCTTCATCCTCATCAAGGTCTTCCAGCGCCATCTCCTCAGCGACGCTGGCATCCTCATTGCCACCATCCTTGGTGGCCTGGATCCCGGCATTGAATGGGCGGAGCAGAGTGACAGCAGCGAGTTGGATGGTGTGGTTGAAGCATCTGATGCGATGCTCTGCATCAAAGGCATTTTCCATGCCAGCGAGCTTGGTTGTCTGAGTATCGTTGGAAGAAGCATTGTCAGCGTTCATTGCGAGAATCTTGTCCATCAGGCTGAAACGCATGAGCATCGCTTGAAAGGCAAGGGCCAGAGCGGCTCCGGTGTGAGACTGAGAAAATGTTAGTGTGACTCGAAAGACGAGGGAAGATGGTGTACCTCTGGGACTTCAATAATGTCCAGCAAAAACGCTAACATAACACCATTGTGTTGCAGGTGAACTGTCCACGCCACAAATGCCCGGTGATTGGGCGACGTCCAGGCATCCGTTGCAAAGTGTAGACGACCTGAGTGGTCTTGTAGTAGTTTGGCGATGCGTGCTTGACACTTTGTGAATGCTGAGGCAATGTCTCGAGCAACCGTAGTAGGGGATGGGACAGACATCTGAGGGCGGCCGGCACAGAAAAGGTCGATGAGTTCGCGATCCTTGACAATGTTGGCAGGCCGATTGTTCTCAGTCACCCATTTGACAATGCGAGCGCGAACCTCGGTGTTCGTGTGAGCGCGATGGGAGTAGGCAACGGGTTTTTGTCCTTGCCGGGCGAACGCAGTGAAAATGCTGCCAGTACGAGACTCGATCTCCTTCGAACTGATGGCAAGCTTGACGGCCTCATCACCGAAGCAGCCAATGGCATGAGCCTTGAGGTTGGAAGTGGAAGCTCGGTCGCCCTTGTCTTGGAAGCGGCGGCAGCCGCCCGAGTCGGATTTGCAGTTGCGGGCAGCGCAGGGAAAGAAATGGTACATGCGAGTACCCTCATAACGAACGGAGACGTTGGACTTGAAGAAGTTGTAGACGGGGGAACGCCAAGTCTTCTGTGCTGCCTCTGGATGAAAACAGATCAGGAGGATGGGTGGATTTGGGCGAAGGGCACATACTGAGTTGTTCCTCGGGCGACACCTCGTCGGCTGTGTCTGCATCCTCTTCGGCATCCGAAACTATGTTAATGTCAGGCATAGAGGCGTCGTCGCTGATGTTGTTGGGCACATCGTTGGAGTCAGCTTGGCTGGATGCGGTTGAGAGAGCTGTCTTGAGTCATTTGACAGGCTTCAGAACAGCCTCAACGGGCTTCTGAGCTTTGCCAGTTGGCTTCGGCTTGGGGGCAGGAGCAGATGTGTGAGAGGAAAGAGAGCTGGCGGTCGAGGCCTGATGTTTTTTATGAGGGGCCATGACAAATGAAAGGGGAAGAAGACCTACTGGAACATTGTAGATACCCCGCCCTTTTAACCAATGTTCAACTAATTTTTCTTTGGATGACGCGGCCATGAAGGAGTTGGAAAACGACGTTTCATGTGGCGGGAGGAGAATTTGTGACTCGAAATAGTTAGCAGAATCTTGGCGTGGCATGACAGCGGCCGTGCCTTGCTGGACCCGCAGAAAAAGCCGTACCCGAGTGCATGGGTGAGCAGTAGTGGCGGGTTGGGAGTGAGCAAACACCGTACCCGTACCCGCCATACCCTTAACCCTAAAACCGCGGGTTTACCCGAACCCGTGCTATACCCTAGTTCCTCTTCAGTAGCATTTTGAACACCCATGGAATTTTCTGCGCCCTTCTGTCCAATACAGCTGGATAGAGGACAGGTACCGGATGCGATGCAATTTGGATGCTTGCTGGTAAATCCACAATGGCGCTGACAGGAACTTCCTTCCTTTTTCCAAAGGAGAGTTTGCGTCTGGATCAAGAGGCAGTTTCGTCCTGGACAGATGTGGCAGCACACTTCGTAGCCAACTTCCTTGCGTGATTTGGGCATATTGAAAGTCTAACAGATCAGATTATGTTAGTTTGTAAATTCAACGGGGTCCAGGATGGTACTGTGATATACCAGTATGTGTTCTATAACTCGGGATGTGTGGTGAGATGCTGAGTGTGAAGGAGAAGAAGAGTTAATCAAGTTTGGATAATCCTTTTGACTATCAATAATATCGGATTCGTGTCAGGTGACAACGGCAACAATGATGCTCCCCCGGTTTGATCGGCAAGGTTTTCATTGTGCACCCATATTTGTCTTTAGAATGAATAACAATGTAACGACCTGCCGAACACGTGTCGAACAGGCCAAACATTGTTCGGCAAGTGTTCGGTTAGTCATATGCATCTTGATGCGTTAATCAATGTCTGTATGGCTTGTCGAACACTTGTCAAACAGTGTTCGGCCTGTTCGACAAGTGTTCGACAAGTCATTGTGACAAGTCATTGCTTTGTTAATAAATTAAGTGGAATATATATTAACGTAGATACGGCTTGTCGAACACTCATCGAACAGGCCGAACACTGTTCGACAAGTGTTCGACAAGCCATTGCTACGTTAATGTATATTACACCCAATTTATTAACAAAGCAATGGCTTGTCGAACACTTGTCAAACAGTGTTCAGCCTGTTCGACAAGTGTTCGACAAGCCGTATCCACGTGAATATATATTCATCTTAATTTATTAACCAAGCAATGACTTGTTAAACACTTGTCAAACAGTGTTCGGCCTGTTCAACATGTGTTCGACAAGCCATATCTACGTTAATAAATATTCCACTTGATTTATTAACGTGGAAATGACAAGTGTTTGACAATTCATATCTATGTCAATAATCATACCATTATATATATTAGCATCAAGCATGTTCGGCCTCTTCACCATGTCATAAGTTAAGAATATATATTTGTATAGCTACATGACAAATAGCGCTTATCGACGTTTTAAGGATGTATTATGGCAAAACTTGAGAATCAAGTACACCATGTTTGGTTGTATGTTATTTGTACACCGCGTGTCCGATCAATGTATGCAATGCCAAACATGTGTTGTTGACAGGTCATCTGACTTGGCCAGTTCCCTCATAGGCCAGGGCATCGACCCTGACATCCAACGTTTTCCGTTCCCCTCATTTCTACCCTCAGACGCCCACCAAAAAGGTTCCACTACATCTACCATGTCCTTGCCCATTGTCAAAACCTCGACTCCTGCTGTCAATCCTACGGCTTTCAAGTACTGGCCTGATGCGCCGCCCAAAAAGCTGCAGGAGCTGCACCGCATTTTCCAAATCCAGTACATGGTCCTGCCCAAGATTCTGGCACCCAACAAGCTGGCACTGTCCCCGTCTTTTCTCATAACCTATATGTACTGAAGACTCACCCCCACAATGCCACCACCCGAGGCAAGTTATGGCTCGAAATGCCCGAATGATACGAGGAACCGCTCCATCGCTTAATTTATCAAATGGATATGTACATCTACGTGACAGCAGCCATCGCATACAACAAGGCACCCCACTACTTGCCGGACTACGTCAAAAACGATAAGGAAGGGACCGATTCACTCCGGGATTACCTCAAGTATACCGACACCGTCATGGACGAAATTTGGGCAGAGGTTTTGGTCGCAAAACGGGCCAACAAGGTCACCCGTGACTGGCGAAGCAAGATCTTCGACAATTGGCTCCTCAAAGAGTTTTATGTCGGCAAGCACTCTCCATCCGCTTTGATTCAACATGGCGCCGTGAACACCGAGATCAAGCCCGAGGACCTAGGTGAGTAGATATATGCATTTCTGGCCAAATGAAATCTCACGTCTGGCATCATAGATTGGGCAAAATACGACAAATCCGTGCCAGCATGGCACAGCGGAACCTCTGCAAATTGGTCGTTTGGTGGGCTGCCAGACGCCACAAAGCTCGAAATCATCGGTCAGGTTATTGCATGGTGTAAAGGACATAGCTTCCTCGTCAATGCCGATGTGGTGGAGGACGATGAAGGTGTGATCTAGAATTACATGTGTGAATGTGCTAATAATATAATACATTTGCAAAAGAGCCGGTTCCCCAAGGCAAGGGCAAGGGCAAAGCAAAGTCAAAATCAGCCGGAACACAGAAGGTATCTTCTGCTGGTTTGTAAACGTTTTCACCCATATCAGTGGATAGATGTATTGAATATTCAGGTGATGCAGGTGGCACAGACAATTCGTCCGAGAAGGATAAAAAGAAGCCCAAGCCCAAGCCCAAGCCCAAGCCCAAGCCCAGTAAGTAGTGTCATTGTCTGTGATCGTCACACACGGTAACTCCTCATCATCACAGAACGCACCGTGAAGTCCAAACCCGATGATGACGCTGAGGGTGAGTTATTAAATTCTAAATATCAAGATTATAACGCAAATTATTCATTCATGCATAGACGATATCAAGATGGAGGAGGACGTAGCCCTGGTAAAGAAGAAATGATCCAAGGCTCAAATGCGTACGTTACTCACTTTGCTCTAAATAAGGAACTGACATCCCGCAGTCGCTGTCGAAATTGCGCCGTCGCGCGGATCCAAGAAATCGGAATCCGAAAAATTGACAGTGGAAGTTAAACCACCCATCTCCTCCGAGGCGGATGATGTGCCACTGGAATCTGCAAAGTTGGGCTTGCCAGAATGGGGCGGGTTGTTGAGTTGTGATGATGATACAATCATGCACGACAACGATGGACCTCCCAAACCCATACAGGAGTCTCTCAGTGGCGATCACGAGGACGGCGAGACAGCGAAGAGGAGGAAGCTGGATCTGGCATCGGAGCAAGCGGGCATTATTGCAGAAACGCTCCAGCCAGTGAAGCCTCCGAAGAAGTCTCCGACTCCGGGTATGTACATCACACTTTATATAGATTTCACATCTGATGATGTCAATATCCTAGGATTCCGTCCCAATACACGTGCATCGTCATGCCATCAGTCGTCGACCCCTGCGGAGCCAGGCAGTTTATTAATGGATGTAGATTGGAGCAATATCGTTCCTCCTGATATCCTAGTCTCCATTCCTCCGAGCCAAATGAGGTCTTCATCTCCCAAGGCGTCGACATCCAAACTGGACCCTGGCCCTTGATTTCAGGTGCTGTAAGTCCTCTTTTTGAGGAGTATTAATTATATTTGACTAAAGACACTTTATCTCAGTCGTTGATTTCTGGTAATCTGTTGATAATCTGTGCCCTCAACGTCCTCCTCTACCGCCATTCTTTACATCTGTACAATATCTGTACATTTCTTTTTTTGCTCAATTGAAAATGGCTTGTGTTACTTTCCTATGACCATAACAATTGAGCGAGATAATAAGCATACACAGATACCACATAAGACATCGATCTTGGTGACTGAAAATCTGTTTGTCTAAATTAAATATATTAATTTCAGTTCACGTTTGTCATAGTACAGCCACCACAGGTAACATGAGAAGGACAACCTTGGATTATTATGACTCGAGCTAATGAACATTCAATTTGAATATATGTAATAAACCAACACTGCCAACTTTATGGACCAATTAAATGGGGATACACATAGGAGACGGATGAGGAATTTTTGCCATCAAATAATATTGAAACATCCACTCAAATATTGAAATTATTTTGTTGCTATCATATGTCCGAAAATGTTGAAAACATATCGTTATCCACTTTTTACAACGTTTTCGGACTTATGATAACAACAAAAATAATTTTAATATTTGAGTGGATATCTCAATATTATTTGATGGTAAAAATTCCTCATCCATCCCCTGTGACAACTGTAACAAATCCCCCTCGTATGGTGGTAAGCATAACCATCACTCCAAGGAAAGCTATGACTATTCAGTACCGGAATATTAGGTATGTTACGAAAACATTCAATTGAATAAAAACATTATAAAGCTTCAGGTACACCTTGTGATGTTTTTGGAAGAGCTTACAAATAAGATAATGTCATATGATCAATCCAATTGTGTTAATTGTTGTTCATGATCCGAACCACTTAACTAGTTAAATAGATACATGGGCGGTGCTTTCTCTTACTATCACCAATCCACATGAATCTCCACGATACCATCCATATCTGCATTGCGGTTTTGACTGTTCTACATTTCCTTGCAAACGCAACCATATTTCTACAACTATGCCAAGACCAACTTATGTATATCTCTCTTGAACCAATTTCCGTTCCTTTGATATTGACCTTGACCCAAGAATTGGGTGTTTTTCAAAGAAAACTCGTAGAACATGAGTTTGCCCCAGATCAGGGCGATGCAACAATACTGATGCACATAAATGCAACACAATGTGTAAAGTTCAATGAAATAACAAATAATACTTTGACGCTCAATGCATTATTCGCTTGGACTACATTTAAAGATAGCGCATTCAATATGCAATTACATTCTATTCAATATGCGAGAACATATTTCTTACCTTCTAAATATCTCTTTGCTTTGTATTGTCTTCTCAAACCTATCACTGTCCAATGTCATTGTAAAATGATCAATGCATTGCTCATGTGATCGCTATTGAGACGACATGATTTCAGATCATATTTATTTCATTGCATTACTAGTTCTCTATCACATGCAACGTTGCTGTGGACCACACTATGTTTCATAATATGGCATAGCCGTTCAAACATAATTGTGTTCAATTTGAATTTATTCAGAAACTTGTTTAAATCTTTATATATAAATTCCATTCATAGATATGACTACATTGGTGGTGGTAAACGAATACCAACATTCAAGTTTAGCTTTCTTCAATCTTTCATGCTACCGTCTAATAATATCAACCATGATTCTGACATATTATTTGAATATGTGGGGCATATTGATGAACAAACAGCCAACACTTTATATGAAGATAGAAAAAAATATGTATGTGTTAAAATGCCTTTACATGAACTTCTGCCAAAGTTGACGGTGAAGGATATTGGTGAAATAACAACAATACATGGTATATATTTGTCAAAGACATTACGAAGATTACATGGACAAGATCTATCTGTGGCATTAATGAGGCATAATTATTCAGCTTGTGATACTCATGTTTCTATTTTTCATGTGCATGATATTAAATCAAATAAAGATAAGTGTAAAGAGTGGTACAAAAGACAACAAATGACAGAAACATATGAGTGCGGAACAGAAGAAACTCAGACTAAAATGAAAGAAGAATTGGAGAAGTCAGATGAGCAATCATTTCCTCCTCCTCCACCATCTATTGAATTGAAGGAAACCATAATCAGCAACTGGTGCAGAGATACATCACCTGAATGTTTTCAAGAAAGTGGGTGTGCCGTGTGCGGTCAATTGGTTGCATTGAAGAACATGTCTTTA
The DNA here is from genome assembly GCA_963556145.1 of Hygrocybe punicea. Taxonomy (NCBI): domain Eukaryota; kingdom Fungi; phylum Basidiomycota; class Agaricomycetes; order Agaricales; family Hygrophoraceae; genus Hygrocybe; species Hygrocybe punicea. The sequence goes on along the minus strand of OY744468.1, from coordinate 725,308 downwards.
TTGTCAAAAACAAAGGTTAATCTGAAAATATTAACTAGAGACAATATGGGAATCACAAGATGTGAACGATATCATTGTTCTGATCCAATAGAGGATATCAAAGGTCCAGTGCTAGATAACACATGTAAATGGATATGCAAACCATGTGTGCTCAGTCTGAATAAAGGCCAAACTCCCAAATATGCTTTGGCAAATGGACTTTGGATGAGAAGAATTCCTGCACAACTTCAAAATCTAACATTTGCTGAACAACTTTTGATTGCCTGTGTTCGTCACAACAAATGTATTGTTCGTGTCTCATCTGGGATGCATAAAATGAAAGCAAATGCCATCATGTTTCAAAATCCAACACCAAAGATATATCAACGGTTGCCTCCAACAATTAAAGAACTTGATGAAGTGCTAGCCTTCATTTTCACTGGTCCTGCCAGACCAACTCCAGAAGACATGGAGCGAACGCCTTTATTGGTTCGCCGAATGCGAGTTTCTGCAGCTTTAGAATGGCTGAAATTGAATCACATGGATTACTATGATTTAGATATCTCCTATGAAAATCTAGCACAATATCCAGATCACAGAATTCCTGTTGTGGTTGCATATCGACCAGCAGACACAAATAAGGAACCAGAAGCTACTAGTGCATTTGACAATGAAGAGGAAGATGGTGTGGAAGATGGACCTTGTCCCTTTGTCGTTAGTGGGGTAACTGGTGAAAATCTAGATATTACAAGTCCAAAGGCATTAATAGCTAGAGCAACCAAGCACTTGATAGATGACCATGGTGGTGTTCTTGCCATAAGCCATGCTAGAAATCCAGAATTGTTCTTTAATAATCCTCAGTTATATCCTATGATGTTCCCCTGCCTATTTCCATATGGCTTGGGTGGTATTAGCAGCATTGACAAGGATGTTTTAAGCATCAGTGATATGATGCACAAAAGGCATCTTCTGATGTACCATGACAAAAGATTTCAAACTGATCCCTATTTTCCATTGATTGCATTCAATCAAGAACAAATCAAGGACAGTACAACCAGAGGATATTTGTTGACTAATAAACATAATTTCAACGATATTCCAGATCACCTGGTGAATATCAATACAGCTGTTTTGGATGACCTCTCTAAAAGATTATCTAGAGGTGATGGAGTCAAACCGGATACATCAGAAGAGAAAGCATGCTATAAACTCATTTCTGATCTGGATCACGTAGCTGGTCAGGTCAAAGGTTCAATTACTAACAAGAAATACATGCGAAATGAGATTTGGTCTCTGATATCCTATATTGGTGCTCCCACTTGGTTTATCACTTTTGCACCTGCAGACATCAATCACCCACTATGCTTATATTATGCTGACAACCAAGAAAAGTTTTATCCTAAACTACGTCTACCCCAGGATTGTTACAAACTAATTGCAAACAATCCAGTTGCTGGAGCCCGCTTCTTTCACTTTACTACTGAAATGTTCATCAAACATATATTAGGAATAAATGAATCTCATCCTGGCCTGTACGGAAACACATCAGGTTATTATGCAACGGTAGAGGAACAAGGATGTCTTACCTTGCATCTTCATATGCTGTTGTGGATAAAGGGATGCCTTACACCTCAGGAAATACGTGACAAAATTATGGGTGAAAATTCCGACTTTCAGAAAAGATTAGTGGAATACTTGGAAAGTTTGTGTGTAGGACAATTCATGACAGGTTCTAAAGATGAGGTATCATAGAAAATGGAACAGACAATGTCGAAACCTGAATATCAACCACCAACATGTGTCATGCCAGATCAACCATCATATAATTGTTCCATGAATTGTCAATATCACGACAAAAGATCAACATGGTGGCAAAGGTCTCAAGATGTTGTAGATGATCTTTTATTGCGATTAAATGTACATAACAGGCATGACGGCAAAAAAAAGCCATACTGTCTTAATTCAAAAGGTGCATGTAAACGACGATTTCCCCGTGATATCTTTCAACAAACCTTTGTAGAACCTAACACTGGTGCTCTCAACCTCAAGCATGGTGAACCTTGGATGAACATGGTGACACCTGAAGTTACATATATGCTACGATGCAATTCTGATGTGACCAGCTTATTATCAGGTACTGCTATAAAGGCCATAGTTGCATACATAACAGATTATATTACAAAATTCTCCTTGAAGACCTATAGCATTTTTGAAGTGATAAAAAGTATTTTTGATAAGAATTTCGAAATGATTGGTGGCGACCTGAAAAGAAAAGACAAAGTCAGAAAACTGTTTACACAAATAGTCAATTCACTCACCTCCAAAATGGAAATTGGTGCTCCAATGGCTTCATTATATGTCCTTGGAAATCCTGATCACTACACCAGTCATAAATTTGTGCCATTCTTTTGGAGATCTTATGTTAAAGAGGTTATCAGTGCATGGTCTGATGAAGAAATTGCTAATATATGTGAAGACCAAAATAATGCACAAAAGGTTGTTATTGGTAAGAATAATGGTGCATACAGTGGACTTTCCAAAGTAAATAATTATATGTTCAGACCAGCCTTGTATGATAATGTATCACTGTATGACTGGATAAGTCTTGCCACTATGGAACCAAATAAAAGATGCACCAAAACAAAAAGCAAAAGGGCCAGAAAAGACCCCATGCAAAACCATTTTTTGGACAATCTAGGCTGTGATGATTTTTCTGACTCTTTCACTGAACCTACTAATGTTGACGACTCCAGTGATGACAACTTGTCTGATGTCATTGATAATGATATACTCATGGAGATAGATAAAATTCCAAAACCTGATGGTTTGAATAGAAATGCAGGCACAGAAATAGCTGATAAAACAAATGAAGGTGATGTTAATAAATTGACAAAAAATGAAAATGATTATATTTTACATCCCAATCATCCACAATATCTCACCCACCATGCCAAAATGAAAGGAAATGATCCTTTCATAGTTCCTAATTTTATTCCAAACACTTTGCCAAGGGCTGACCGTGGTGATCGAGAATATTATTGCTGTACAATGTTAACATTTTTCAAGCCAAGGAGAAGTGGCAAGGAACTCAAATGTAAATTACAAACATGGGATAATGCTTTCATAGACCATGAGTTTTCTAAAAGAGAGCTGGAGATCATGAAATACTTTGGTTTACGATATGAGTGTCTAGATGCAAGAGATGATTTCTCTGCTAAACGTCGAAAGAATAATACTGAAGATATAAGGTATTTATGGGCAACTTCAAACAATCTTGATGAACTGGATGACATGCACAATGCTGAATTAGCCGTTAATGGTGATGACTTCAACAATAATATTGGTGAAGACAATAATGACACAGAAATACTGCTGAAACTTGGCCATAAAGGACAAAAGAGGAAGGATCAAATGCTAATAGCTGAAAGAACTTTGAAAAGGTCAGGGTGGCTGGATGATTGTATTGATGGTACCCCAGATATAGGACCATTGATACCTATAGAACCACCTGTAGTATAATCAGCAAAATTGTGGAGAACTGCAGTTCTTGCAAAGAAAAAGGAAATCATTGATGACAGAAATAAAAATTTACCAACAAAAACAGCAACCATAGATAAATTGGGAAATTTTCAATATAATAATGTCAAGATAGTGGATGCAGCATACATTAACCATATGTTTATTCCTGCAAACAGAGCTGATCGTCATCTTATTGATGTAACTATCAATGATTACAAGTTGAACACTGACCAACAGAGAGCATTTCATATCATTGCCAATCACTCTACCTTGATTAACAGTCCTGACAAGCTATGCATGTATCTTGGTGGGATGGCAGGCACAGGAAAATCACAAGTCATCAAAGCATTGACTAGTTTCTTTGGTAAACACAATGAAAATCATCGGTTTGTGGTTCTTGCACCAACTGGTAGTGCTGCTGCCATTGTAAATGGATCCACATATCACTCCATTCTTGGAATTAATCAGGGAGCATCATCTCACTCCCTTGCACAAGTCCGTGCCAATCTTGATGGTGTGGATTAGGTGTTAATGTTATCTTGCAGAGATATGTATAAAATCAGTGCTTAATGTGCAAAAGCACATGGTGTTTATGATGAACCCTTTGGTGGCATTAATATGATATTTGCAGGAGATTTTGGCCAACTTCCACCAGCTATGAGTGGTGCTCCTTTGTACTCTGGAACCGTTGGTGTCCAAATCAATTCCAGTCAAACTATACCGAATCAGAAAGCTGCTATAGGCAAAGCTCTTTGGCATCAGATTACAACGGTTGTTATATTACGTGAAAATATGTAACCTCCATGCCAATGATATCTGTCTCACCTTGTACCATCCTCTCATGCTCCTCATCAGAAATCTTCTTGACAGATGCCAGTGTCACCTCTATATAACATACATTTAGCCACATTGTCTCTAATAGCGAACGAAACCACTTACTCTCTTCTGGAAGGTCGTATGGACAGAATTTGGTGTTGTCCGCTTCCCATGCCAGCACATGCTGCTCCCACTCACCTGTCACATCATCATGCTCCTCTCGTAAACCCTCTGAAAATGTGCATAGAGCTCTGTGATGCACTACAGCCTCCGGGATTGCTAAGGTAAGCTTGCGAAGCAATTGATCACCTGCAATGGTTGCATAAGCTACCAGTAATGAACACGCCAAAAAAAAAAAACCCACCAAGGTTTACAGTTTTCCGCCAATTATGATAATTGCAGAAGTCGTCCAATGTATCCCAATGTCCACCAGGCCCCTTCAATGAAACACAGTGTGCAATGCCATTTACATGACCAGTTTCATTCGACCCCCTCTCCATCAGTTCTGCCTACCCATTTAGTGAAGTTGAAGGAAAAAGGTGCCCAGCACCGCTTGACATGTGCAGGCAAGTGGACTTTCGGGACAAGAGCGCGTACCATAAGAGTAGATGGGAGCCTCAGCCCAACTGGCATCTCTGCCATCCATAATGAAAAATGTTGAAACCATTGACAGGCTATATCGTACGAAATGGTGATCAGCATGAGCATAGTACCAACCAAGCTCAAGAGTAAAATAAAGTCCATGTTCGCATAACTGGTGGACATCATCTCAGCATCAGGACATAAGAACCCATGAGAATGCTCTTACCATTCTCCCTTCTGCAGATCACCAGTTCCATTGGGCAAGAAGCACTCATGTCATGCACATGTTACTGATCCTATTCCAGTGGCTGCCAACCCCTTGGCATGTTTGTTGTTCGCATTCCAGAGAGCAGCAAATCTGGCACAGTGACTTATCTAATACAATAGGTCAGTCAACTGGTCAACTACCAGTGCCAAAATCTAATTATCTTGCTGCTCACCTCGTTTTGGTCCATGTACTTGGATAAATGCTCAAGATACGCTTCATTATTCACAAAAGAAGCCCAACCTGGTCCTAGAGCTGGGTCCCTTGAGCCAGTAGAATGAAGACGAGCTTTCTGCTTAAAATTTGCATCTTCAGCCACAATCTTGGAGTAGATCCACCTGCAAGCCATTCAGTTGCATCCCTGGAGTAATCATGAACCAAGAACTTACCGGATCTCCAGGGGTGCATCTTGCCAACCTGCTGGGAGGTTTATATCTGGATGTGGGCAAGCCCAACAAGCAATTGATAGTTCACCCTGGCTTGTACCTGCAATACCAGTTGAATTGTGACCATGGCCTGCTCTCTTCACCATCTTGATGTGCCGCCACTCACGGAGCATGAGCATAAATTGTGGGAGTCGATCCTGTAATATCAATAACATCAGGGATGCGTTAGTAGACAGTGACAACACTTACAGGAATGTCCATCAGGCCCTGTCATTGGTCATCTGCTGAATGCTGCAGGAAAAGTCTGTCGGTGATATACGTGCTTCTAGGTTCATCACATGGAATGTAAGACTAGGCACGGGTAACCCTCGGGTCAAATTAAGCTGACCCATACCCCTGACCCTTGAAACCATACCCTTAGCGGGTAAGGGTCTGCACCAACCCCTAAACATACACGGTTTGCAATGAACCTGCAGACCCTTGCAGGGTTCAGGTGGTTTATTCATTGCAACTACATGAAAAAAGACAAAATAACTACAACATGACAAACAAAACATTTTGATGTAATGGCAGCCTGTTTCATGTCCCCCTCATAACTATGACGCAACAAAGGTTTTGGCCAACAGCAGCCTATTTTGCATCCTCCTCAACCTCAGCAATGCCCCTCTTTGTGCCCAAATCAGACTTGATAGCCTCCAATATATCCTTGATCGAGATCAGATCATGCTTGGACCATGATCCAAGACAGAGAGCAGCTTGGAGTGACTGCACCGAGAGACTGCTTTGGGTAAAGTGAAGGTTCTGACAGCCCTGGGAGAAGACGTGTTCAACGGCTGTAGATGTAGCTATAAGTTGAGATGTGTTAGCGTGGGGGGGTTATGAGATATACGTGACTTACCAGGAGCACTCAAGTAATCCAGCGCCATGCGAGAAAGACGCGGGTACACATGCCGATTGTCATTCCACCATTTGAGTGGTTCAGCAACAAGTTCCACTCAGAGATGGAGATACTGGTCGACTTTATTGACATGGATTGCTCTGGCAATGGAGAGCTCACAAAATGATGCAAAGATATCCTATGGGCATGTCACGGTTGTAGCTGATGTATAGATGTCATAGTCTATACCTTCGTGTTGTCCATGGTGTTCGCATCCACAGTCCCCTCATCACCAACATTCTCATACACAGAAATGTATTCCTCTCGAACCATGTTCTCCGCTTGTTCAATCCACTCCTCCTTCCATTTGTGCTGGCGGAAATACTCAAGTTTCATCCCAGGATGGAGTACCATCACAATCCGATATACAGCCGAGGCATCTGTAAGAGAATAGTACCGGTCCAACTTCTTACGAGCTAGGTTCATGGCCCAAAGAATGGCAGGGTGATAGGACTTTTTTGTTTTGGGGTCTAGCGTGCTGGAGAGATGGTCCATGGCAGGTATCACGGCAGCAACACTGGCCAAGTCCTGTGAGAAATAGAGCGTAGCATTCTTGTATTGCTGACAAATTGTTAGTTGCATTGGGGTGTAAAGATATATTGGTACATACATGAAGATAGTGTTGCCATGGCTAAGCTAGCTGCGGGCCGGCCAAGTTAGCTTCAGCTACGGCTAAGCTAATTTCTTAAATTTCCTTAGTTGAAGCCGGTAGTCGAGCATAGCTGGCTATGGTCAGCTACAGCCGACCATAGCTGGGATATATTATATAATATATAAGATACTATTATTATTTTAATATAACTAAGTAAATACTATGAAATAAATTTTTTGAAGGGATCGATGGGGGATTTTGAGCATCTTATATAGGGATTCGGGGGGTGCATGGACCATGTGACTTTTTGGTCACTTGGTCACACCTCAACAAACGTGGTCACGCATGTCTGAACACGTCACCACCAACAACACACCAACAACATCGACAAGGACCATGAGGACGATAATGATGGGCAGCGTGACCCTCCGCACACAACACGATGTCGACGAGGACGAGGACGAGGATGGTGGATGAGGATGACCACCACCACCACCACCACACCGCCACGGCAATGATGAGGACGAGGACAACAAGTACGGGGACGATGAGGACGGGGACATGGCCAACCAGGATGGGGATGAGGACGACGAGGACGACGGGGACAAGGACAATGAGAATGAGGATGGGGACAATGACAACGACAAGGACAAGGATGGGGACAAGGATGAGAACAAGGATGAGGACAGGGACAAGGACGACAAGGACGAAGACAAGGACGGGGACGAAGACAACAACAGGGACAACAACGACAACAATGACAACAACGAGGATAGTCAAGGCCATGGTCACCACCATCCTGTCCCCACCTGTCCCCTCCCTCTCCCACTGCCCCCTCCCACTCTTCCACTCTCACTCTCCCCCTCCTCCTTCCCCCTCCCCCTCCTCCTCCCCATTTCCTCCCTCTCCTCCCCCCCACTCCCACCCCTTCTCCCACTCTCCTCCTCCCACTCCCCCCTGCCTCCCCCTTCTCCCACTCTCCTCCCACTCCCATCTCTCTCTCCCCTCCTTATTAATTTAATTATTTAATTTAATTTAATTAATTGAATTGAATTTTGTCTTATTATATATTAATATATATACATCTAAGTAAATGGCAAAACCAAAATACCTGAGTACTTGGGCACACTTACCTGTGGAAAGCTGTAATTAGCTGCAGCTTAGCTGCCAGCTGCAGCTAAGATTTTGAGGTAGCTGTAACTAATAGCTGGTCATTAGCCTTTAGCTTAGCTGGACCCCAGCTAAGCTAACAGCTACTGGCTAACTGTTAGCCTTAGCTGTGGCAACACTACATGAAGAACAGAAACTAGCTCATCAATGATGTGCCAGTCATCGTCGAAGAGTTCATACTTGCAGAGCTTGAGTTGTTTGTCTGCCATGAGTGCATCAATTGCTTGATGATATTTGATGGCAAATTCCAGTAAATCATATGTGGAATTCCAGCGGGTGACCACATCACGGGGGACAAGCCTGGACTTGAGTTTAAACTTGTCACAAACACGGCGCCAGGCCAGGAGCACAATTGTGGTGGACTGAATAACAGCAAAGGAGAGTTTACACAGCTGTGTGGGAGTAAGATCAGCCTTATCATTTGAGTGACAGAAAGGAGACAAACCTTGGAGACAGCCTCTTGGATCACCACTGTGTCCTCCAACAAGATCTCCTGGTCTGACTCAGACAGGGCCTCCATCTCATCAATACCGTCATCAGTGTCGTCGATGAGTGCCTATTCATTGTCACCAGTGTTGGCATTGTTGTTGTTGTTATTGTTGTCATCGACTTCAGGTGTGAGAGCCCTTTTTTCGGTATTATCATCAAGGCCATACCGGGGTTGAAAGGCCAGATGAGGGTCTTGGCAGAGAGCTGGAGTGTGTGGTTGAAGCATTGGACATGATTGTCCACATCAAAGGAATTTTCCAGCTTGTCCAACTTCGCGATAAGCTTGTTGTTGGCACTAGCATTGTCGGCATTCATAACAAGCACCTAGAGGATGGAGCATCAGACATTACAGTAGGCAAGGAGTAAAAGCACGAACCTTCTTCTTAAGACCAAACCGAGCAAACACGTCATGGGAAGCTTGAGCCATCACAAAGCCGGTATGGGACTCAGGAATTTCCATGATATCAAGAAGGAATGCAAGCATCGACCCTTGATGCTCTAGATGAACGGTCCACCCAACCATGGCACAATGGTTCAGGGAGGTCCAAGCATCAGTCGCAAAATGGAGACGTCCTGGATATTCCTGTATACAGATATTGAGTGCCAGTCATTTAAAAAAAAAGAGAGAACATACGTTGAGAAGGCAACTAACATGCTCCTGACATTTTGCGAAGGTGGCCTTGATGTCATGAGATAGCGTTCTCAAAGATGACAATGTGATGTGCGGGCGCCCAGCGGTCATGAGCTCTATAAACTCATGGTCCCTGACGACAGTTTGAGCACGATTGCTCTCTGTGACCCAGCGGACAAGGTGCGCACTGTAGAATATAATGGGTTAAGTTCTCCTGCTAAGGTATGGGAATTGAATGACTTACCGAACTTTGAGGTTTGTGTGGGCACGATGAGAGTGGGTGACCAGCCTTTGCCCTTGTCGGGCAAACACTTGAAAGATTGAGCCACTACGGGCCTCGGCATCCTTGGCATTGAGTGCTGTGGTGACAGCCTCAGCGCCGAAGCATTGCTTTGTGTGATGCTTGAGGTTGGCAGTGGAACTGCGATCTCCCTTGTCCTGGAATTGATGAACACCACCCAATTTGGCCTTGCAGCACATGGCGGCACAGGGGAAGAAATGCACCAGCCAACCATTGATGTATTCAATGACCACATCAGAGTTGAAGAACAAGTAGATGGGCGACCACCATGTGAGTTTGGCCTTTTCTGCACATGTTGTTAGTGCGAATTGGCTGTATTGAGAGTGAAGTAAACCTACCAAGTGCCTTTTTTGGATCAGTCTCAGTATCACTGACAGAATCAGACCCAACAGAAATGGGGTCACCTTCAGACGTCGCAGGTTGGTCAAGAATGGTGACACTTTCATTGTCGGAGTCCGGAGCAGTTGAGGCCAGAGAATCAGAACCCACGCCTTTCAGCTTTTTGGCGGTCGGTGGATTGGACTGGCTGGTATTGCGAGAACGAGAGGACGAAGTGGATTTGGAAGACTTGGATGATTTAGAATGAGCAGGTTTAGCCATGGTCATGATATTTGAGTACTAAGCCATATCTTTTTTATACCCTCCAACCAATGTCGGATATATTGAGCCGTTGGTGGAAGAATGCAATATTCAGGGGATTTCAGGTCAGAAAACTTGGGGTCAACATGTAAAGCCATCGGCCAATGGTGTGGCAATCATGGCATTGAACAGACCCCCAAAGAACTCCTATGAAATGATGAATTTTTGTTGGGGGGAAAGAATTCGCTGGGGATGGTGAGGAACCCGTGAACCCACGGTGTTGGTAACGGTTTGGCAAGGGTTACCAAAATGGGCACCACACCCCTACCTGTGCAACCCATTAGGCAAAAACCCCGGGTTAACCCGAACACGTGCCTAGCCTTAATGGAATGCCCTAAGTACTTCCATAGTGGCCGCTGACTGTGGGGCGAGTGGCGTAGATGGCCACCAGTGCTTCTCAAGTAGTTGAACGTAAGTCTCTGGTGCACCAGGACATCCACAAAAGTCAACATTAATGTTGTGAATCCCATTTGAAGCAATTACAATGAAGTCTGTATGACCACTCTGGCAAAAAGGGCAAAACCGACCATCAGGATGCCCAAGTTGAAAGCGGAGACCTAGACTCTTGAGCGTCACATGTTGAAAGTGTGTGTTCTTCAATTCCTTTAGGCAAAGTTTTATTTAGCAATTGGAGGTGCATATAGCACAAGACTTACCTTTAATATATGTAAAGGGCTTGATTCGTGTGAACTGATGATGCACCTATGGCACATAGGATGGAGCCCAGAACAGTCTCGACATCAAAAGCTTGCATCTTCCTTCCCACAGGCTGCACACACACCCCACAGCTTCTAGAGCCAGACTTTGTATCAAGTATTCTTCGTGGAATCTGTCCTGCCATGTGATCAATGGAGCATCCTGTCAATGTGAACCAAGTCAATACCAATCCCATTGCATAGAGAAATCACTTACTGAATTCTCATAGCACTTAGCCTTTGGCTTAATTGTCAAACCAGCTGGAGATATGTTTTGGTCAAGCTCAGGTGCTGGATCGGGAGGAGGGTCGCCTGGTTGTGCAGATGTTTGATGTGACATAGGCGCTGAGACATGTGTATGTTGTATTCGGTTCTGATATATGTTAGAGACCAAGAAATTGCAGTTGGCTGTTGTATGAGACCCAATTATATGGGATTTCTTCTTTCCTGTGTTCCTCCCCATGGTTATTTCGACTCATATTGTGTTGACTTGTTTGTTGATGCATGTTGTGTTGACTTGTTTGTTGATGCATGTTGTGTTGACTTGTTTGTTGATGCATGTTGTGTTGACTTGTTTGTTGATGCATGCGCACATAGGCTTCATAAGTTTAATTATACCAGTAGTATTTAAGCTATATTTATTGCCACATCAACCTTGAACCTCTCTCTCAAAATGACACTCTCAAACTGCCCTGATGCAGTTATCTCTGTCTCTCAAACCCAACTTGACCAGATCCTTCTTGGCATTATTGGGGATAATGGATTGCAGAATCACACGTGCTTTGATATCGCTTTGTTTGTCTTTAGATCTGATCTCGACTTATCACAGGATTGCTTACTGTGTTAGGACCAAATGCACCCTTGTCTTCTGCTCATGCACTTACCCCTCCACTGCCTATGAATCCTGGCTCTGAGGATGGCAATGTTGACAGTATCCAGGGACCCCTTGCCACCCATACCATGGGCCTCCCCTACCCATGCCGTGCTTGTGGTGTCATTAATCGACCAGTGGAATGCAAGCCATACTATGCTGTCATATGTGGGTGTAGTGATGCCATAGTTTGGTTCCGAACCTAGCCGAACCCAGTTCAAACCCCGAACCGAACCTGGGGTTCAGTCTAAGTTCAGCCAAATGCTGAACTGGACCGCAGGTTCGGTTCAAGGTTTCGAGGCTGGCCGGATTTCCTGAACGGCTCCAAACCGCATCCAAACCGCGAACGCAGATATTTTTAAGGTATTTATTTATTTGTTTTTCGTATTTCTTTACTTTCTTTTTCGTGTTAACCGGTATCATGTGACCATTACACTTCACCAACAACAACACAAGGCCAATGAATGCGACATTGTCAATGTCGCATTCATGGACGCAGGTAAGTCTCAACATTTATCTTAACTTTACTAATATTATCTGTTACAGGAAACTCAACCGCGGCACAAAATGGATCGCAACACCAATGCGATGCCAATGGATGCGGGACAGCCGCAACACCACCACCACCACAAGTGGTGGCAACGTCAACATCAACGTCAACGTCAATGTCAACAATGACGATGGCAACGGCAATGGCAACAACAATGACAGCAATGGCCAGCAGCAGCAGTAGCACCGGCAACAGCAGCAATGCAGCAATGCTGGCAGCAGCAGCCATGGCAGCAACACCACCCACGGGACAGCTGCAACATCACCACCACCACCACCACCAGTGGCGGCAACAGCAATAGCAACAGCAGCAGCAGTGCCAGCAGCAACTGCAACGGCAGCAGCAGCAGCAGCAGCAGCAACAACAGCAACGGCGGCAGCAGCAGCGGCAGCGGCAATGGCAATGACAATGGCAACGGCAGCAGCAGCAGCAATGGCCACGACAGCAGCAGCAGCAATGGCGGTGGCAGCAGTTGCAGCAGCAATGGCCATGGCAGCGGCAGCAACAGCGACAGTGGCAACAGCAACGGCAGCAGCAGCAGCAGCAGCGCTGGACAGCTCCCCCGCAGCCCAACTACCTCACGAAGTGCAGCGCCATATCAATTGATACGTGCCTGCCATTCGCGAGGAGAACAGAGCTCATGGGGTGAGCCCACCTCGGTCTGGGGTTCAGACCGCATCTGAACCCAGACCGAACACAGACAGACAGTTCGATGCCATCTGGGTCCAGGTTTGGCCCAGCGCCAAACCGGACCCGAAGTTTGGTTCGCGGTTCCGCCAAAAAGGGTCGGAACTGGACCAAACTGAACTTCGGCAACACTATGTGGGTGAGAAGTAGATGTGTTTGAAAACTGGTAAGTTGGATACCTGAGAACCAGGACAAAAAACTTAAATCTTTTTAGGAATGCGGTGCAAGGTTTGGTCAAATAAGCTGACAACCTCGACATTGGCTTGTCAGGTGCTTGCTCGGAAGTTTTTCATACCCAGATGGATGCAGAATTATGCTACAATCAGGCCCTGGTGGCAGGAGAGGTGGATAAGCTGGGTGTGTAGTCAAACCTAGTATTAAAATCACTGTGATAGTATACATCATTGTCATTGCTGATAAAGTAGTGACTGTGCACAATGAGCACTAACCAAGGCAGCCGGATCCATCATAGCCGCACACAATATCTCCTTGAGATGTAGTATAATAGTACGAACCCTCTTGTTGATTCTCTCTACAGAACCAAACCATTCCCTGGTACCCTCTTCCTGCAAAATGCCATTGGCACAAAACTCCAGCTTAGTTCTGATCGAGTCCATCTGTGTGATTGTGTTCTCAAAAATGGAAAGTTGGTTGTCACCAGCATCCAGATATTGAGCATAGGTGATATATATGTTTTCGACATAAGTTTTTGGTGAATGTTGAATGAGAGCTTTCAATTAAAGCTTGGCAATGGTGCATTGCTCTATAAGAAGTGAGTCTATAATGTGAATCATGAGATGGTGGCATTAAGCTCTAAAACAACAATCTTACTTCAATCCCAATGCATTGTCCTCCCGACTGCAGCAGCGATCTTCATGTCTTCAAGTAGCAATCTTGAGCTTGTTTCTACACTGATAATGATGGTAGCATTTAATTAGACAATATTTACTAAGGAAAACAGACCTACTTTGCATATGAACATTTGCTCTTAGCTCGATTTGTGGCTCATCTCTCCGCAATGGTCTTATAGAGCTTGGGGCAAGGCATAGCAAACCAAATCAGCCTCAGCAGCATTTGACGGCCTTGAGTGTCTGACCTTTTCAATAACCACAATCCTGACATTCATCCTACACAAATTTTGGTACACATGTAGGCTAAGTGACACCGGACACAAACTGAGCATTATTTTGTGTTGAACAGATGCCATTGCTGCATTTCTGAGGTCTACAGAAAACCGGACTATTTCTATTTTTATATCAGGGCACGTGAATCAAAAGGTTATCAGACAACCTTGCTAATGCTATATTAACAGGCAATTGCTTGGGTTAGATCCTAACTCTTACCACAACCATGGCACAGAACGGTCAGTACATATACTCAGTGATGATATGCAGTGTGTCACCTTTTCTATTGTAGATCGTGCACTGGTTGGCCACAGCCCCACTCATAAACACTGGCTTCATAAACACTTCCCTGCTTTTGCTGCTGCTCTGCACTTCAAGGAGGTAGCTGCTTGCTTGAAGAGTATTTTCATCTCTGGTTGGGCAGCTTCCCTTACTGGTACTACCACGAACATGAAGATGTGGCTGAGAAGGAATTTATTGCTGCTTGTATTAAGCGCGTATATTTCTCTTTCCTGATAGCTATGAACATTGCTTAATCGCATGAGCAGGACATGGAAAAATACCTACATTGGATTGCATGGAGCCAGGAAAAGAAGATTGAGGAGTGGAAATGGAGGAGGAAGTTTATTTAGCAGAGGAAGCTTTCTTTCTGGTTAAAGTCTTAATCTGTCTAAATAAATCTACATGAATCTTTTGAAAAATGTAATGAAGGCAGAACTCATGGACAAGTTGTTCTACGGTTGGATGAAACAACGAAAGAATCACCAAAATGTGTTGACATGGTTTTGCACTTATATTGGGCTTTTGCACACGACAGGATCAGGTCTTGAATCAGAGAGTTGTCAATGATACCCTTGGCCATTATAATGAAAACATAGCTCATGCCACACATACCCACACCCGTACCCCCACCCCCAAGCACGTTATAATGGGCCGGAAGCCAACTGGTGCCAAAGATAGCCACAAGAATGACCTTGAGCTGGAGCAAATTGAATTTTTAGAGTCCTACGGGAAACGATTCTGCACAGGAATTGGTACTAGCGTGCTGTATACTGAGGTACTGGAGAAATGGATCGAACAGTTTGGGTATGCAGGCCTGAATCCTAAAAGCAAGAACAGCATCGATCCCCCGGAGCTTCAACTTGAACAAGATCTTGGGGTTCTGACCCATGAAGAAAGGCAGCTGATTCTCACTCGGCGTGAGGAGGCAAAACTCACAATTCACATGGTGAGATTTGTCTTTGCAATATTGACTACAAACATTAACTGATTACTTACAGAAACTTAGCAATTGGTTTTGTCATCACTACCATTACTGCAAGGAAAACCAGGACAGTGTCGACAAATTTCTACACTCGCTTCTTGAAATATCGCATAGTCACTCCCGCAAAAGATCAGATCTATCTGTGTAATCAGATGTGTACTATGATTCAAAACTCAAGGCCACATTTGATATGATGTGGGCTGGGTGCTTATAAAGTGTGATTCCAACTCAGGAAAGGATTAAGCTTGTCAAGAGTTTCACCAAATTGAGTTGGTTGAACGAGTCAGATGAAGTCAAAACCAAAATCTGGCAGAAAGGTGAAACCGAGTATTCAGAGGCTCTTGGGGCTTGGAAAAACCAAACAGAATGAAGGGGAACACCTGAAGGATATCAAATGTATGTGGTGTACCATCTTCTGGAAATCACAATGGCTTATCGTCTGAGCAGTGCACTTGCTAACCTTGACGCTGTCCTGCCTCCCTTCACTGATGCCATCTCGAAGTATACAGGAATGGTGGTGGTGGTTATGATATTGGGACCCTCTGGCAAGGAAGGTGGCAAGATAGTTGTTCGAAGGTGAGGCTGATACCTTCAAACGTTGAGCAGAGATGTTAATATATTTATAGTACTCAGAGTGTTGCCACAGCTAAGGCCAACGGTCAGCTAGTAGCTGTTAGCTTAGCTGAATTTAGCTTAGCTGGGGTCCAGCTAAGCTAAAGGCTAATGACCAGCTACCAGCTACAGCTACCTCAAAATCTTAGCTGCAGCTAATTACAGCTTTCCACAGGTAAGTGTGCCCAAGTACTCAGGTATTTTGGTTTTGCCATTTACTTAGATGTATATATATTAATATATAATAAGACAAAATTCAATTCAATTAATTAAATTAAATTAAATAATTAAATTAATAAGGAGGGAAGAGAGAGATGGGAGTGGGAGGAGAGTGGGAGAAGGGGGAGGCAGGGGGGAGTGGGAGGAGGAGAGTGGGAGAAGGGGTGGGAGTGGGGGGGAGGAGAGGGAGGAAATGGGGAGGAGGAGAGGGAGGGGGAAGGAGGAGGGGGAGAGTGAGAGTGGAAGAGTGGGAGGGGGCAGTGGGAGAGGGAGGGGACAGGTGGGGACAGGATGGTGGTGACCATGGCCTTGACTATCCTCGTTGTTGTCATTGTTGTCGTTGTTGTCCCTGTTGTTGTCTTCGTCCTCATCCTTGTCTTCGTCCTTGTCATCCTTGTCCCCGTCCTCATCCTTGTTCTCGTCCTTGTCCCCATCCTTGTCCTTGTCGTTGTCATTGTCCCCATCCTCATTCTCCTTGTCCTTGTCCCCGTCATCCTCGTCGTCCTTGTCCCCATCCTGGTCGGCCATGTCCTCGTCGTCCCTGTCCTCATCGTCCTCATCCTCGTCATTGCCGTGGCGGTGTGGTGGTGGTGGTGGTGGTCATCCTCATCCACCATCCTCATCCTCGTCCTTGTCGACATCATGTTGTCTGCGGAGGGTCACGCTGCCCGTCATTATCGTCCTCATGGTCCTTGTCGATGTTGTTGGTGTGTTGTTGGTGGTGACGTGTTCAGACATGCGTGACCACGTTTGTTGAGGTGTGATCAAGTGACCAAAAAGTCACATGGTCCATGCGCCCCCCGAATCCCTATATAAGAGGCTCAAAATCCCCCGTCGATCCCTTCAAAAAATTTATTTCATAGTATTTACTTAGTTATATTATAATAATAATAGTATCTTATATATTATATAATATATCCCAGCTATGGTCGGCTGTAGCTGACCGTAGCCAGCTATGCTCAACTACCGGCTTCAACTAAGGAAATTTAAGAAATTAGCTTAGCCGTAGCAGAAGCTAACTTGGGTAGCCCGCAGCTCGCTTAGCCACGGCAACACTAATACTGTACTCAGTCGGTGACATCAAAGGATAAAGGGAAACAAACCTGAGCACAAGCTGACTTGGAGGGGTACTGCACCTTCCAAGATTCACTGTTCAAATATGGATGAAGCTATTTCTGTGAGTAAGGCTGATTTTAAGTCGGAGGAAATACCAACCATTTTTCCAAAGCAAAAGCTGAGTGGATGTCACATATAAATGGCGACACAAATGCCAGCACCAGCATTGCCGTGGATACCACAGCTGCAAACACTGGTGTTGGGACTTGCAATATGGCTGTGATTTTAGATACCAGGATTCCAGCTCCGAATGCTGGTGATGCGTGGGATGGTCCTAATGCCGATGGTTGGAATACTGGGATTCTGGCCCCCAACACCGATGTGTGGGGTGATGAGGATTGGAATGAGAGTGTTGACAGTTTTCTTCTAACATTGCCAGTTTTACCCCCTGGCCTGGAACCTCATGCCAACCCTTCTGCATTCTTGGCTGCTCCTGATGGGACATGCCCTAATTTCCCTCCAAACCCGACTTCACTCCGCTATGGCACGTCAGGCATGGAATTCCTGGGGTGGAGTCATAATGATGCAGCGTATATGGATACAGCTGCAACCTTACACACTATCAACCCACCAAGTCGACAGGGCAATACTTTTACTATTTCTGGGAACCTTAATTTCCACTCACAATACCCCAGTGTTCAACCCATGCACTATTCTAATCCCCTCGACCCAACATCATACACCCCCACAGCCATAACAACCTTACCCTCTGCCCTGCACAACCCATTGTCCACTCTTGCAACATCTCATCATACTACCAATTCTTCTAGATTCTAACTGTGGTAACCTGTTGCTAACCGCTCCCTAAAAGACGAAGGATGCCAGCAGTAATGCGGCTTCCGCCACTCCCCAAAAGACAATGGATGGCAGCAGTGATGTGGCATCCGGCACTTCAGCTGACCTTAAGAATCCTGTCAACGCTGAGGCAAATCTCACAACCTACAGTGGTAACCTGCCGCTAATAGCTCCCCAAATGACGATGGATGCCAGCAGCAATGTGGCATTGGGCACTCCCACTGACCCTCAGCCAAAGGGTGACAAAGCTACGGACCTGCAGTCATTCACCTCTCGAAAGACAAAGGGTACTGCAACCAATAAAAAAAGGAAGGCTGATATAGATGAGAATGTCGACTCTCCTGTTGTTGAGGGTCAATGGTCTCGCTGTAAATTGGCTCTACCTGCCCACCTGGAGGAAGGAGGTTATAAATGTCCTAAGAAGGTCGTGAAAGAAGGTTCCAGTGGCGCAGTCAGTCTAGGGCAGGGGTTGTTGAAAATTATCTAGTTTCGTATATATCTTGTTCCAAATATAAATGTCATCTTTGCCATAGCCATGCAATGAGTCTTTGCAGTTAAAAGAATTGAGGATAAACATTTTGCTTATTCTATCAGGTATAGGGTGATGACATGTGTATGTGCTCGTTAATGCGAGTACTGTTGAATTTTAACTTGGTCAATTGTGTTTTCCGAGGTTATTGTACTAGCAGAAGGGGTGGAAGGAGATGGAGAAAGAGGTAGATTGGGAGGGAGGGGAAGGGATAGTACAACAGGGGTGGGAGGACAACAAGGGAAAGCCTGAGCTCATCAGGCAGAACCCATACCCGGTGCACATTATAGTGGAGGTCCATTGGAAGGTGAGCAGGATCCTGATGGCCACGGCGTGGTCCACATTATATCGAGCCAGCATTGTAATGCGCCCGGCAAGGGCCTGTGAGATCATGATGCATTGTAATGTGCCAGGATGAGAAGAAAGGGAAATCAGAGGCACGATATACTGGCATTATAATGTATCAAACTCACTAATGATGGATGCACCGACAAGTAGGGTATGGTAGGGGTACAGGTTTTCCCACAGTATTTCAGCTGAGGGTATTGCATTTTCAGGCACGGTTCCTGAACCCGGCTCCCGCACCGACACCGCAACCCGTTTTGGTGGTGTCACGGTACTTGCATGGGATTTGCTGACTTGTGCGCTGGCACATCATCTCCCCAATTTTCGCTGGCACACCTTCATCTTCCCAATTTTGGCCTACCCCTCTGTCTGCCCTCAAACCTTCACTCTCTGTCTTTGTGTTTTCCAAACCAGGTAAGACCGATTTATTTCACATTCAAACATTCCACGCTAACAAACAATCCAGTCTGATCAAGTCCACCATCTAAGTGGTTAGCCCAATCGCTATCGCAGTCCCGCCCTGGCCTCCTTTGATGCGTACATTCATGTTTCGTCACCGATTGCCACTGACCTCATTAAATAAACCAGCCAGCTGTGACATGCGGACGCCAATTCCAACGCCGCCTTGCACCCTCAATTTCTCTGACCGACCTTTGCCTTATTTGCGTGTAAATCCGCATTTCTTCTCATGATCTAATTTATATAGACTTTATTAAAGCAGATTCTGGCAGTAGAATGTTCCTGGTGGTGCCCTGGCGGCATATTCACACTTGGTCTTTTGAGGCAACGTCTGATGGAATTGCTACTTCCTGATGAAGGTACATGTTGTCATCCTGTCCACAGGGGCACGTTTTTCAAATGGAGGGTGCAAAAGTGTATAAAGGACACGTTTACGAGTAAAGTACATTCCATTCCATTTTCTTGTTGTACACCCATGGCTAAATGACTTGCCTCAAAGTCTTCAGCCGCTTCGTTCAACTTGTCTGCCAAATCTATGGCATCCAAGTTGTCTGTGGCCTCGTCGAAGGCTGCCAGCATTGGCCACACCATCACAAGAGCTACTAAAACTCTGGCCCGCCCTTTCAAGAAACTCAAGCAGACTGTTGCGGCATTCAGGTGTTCCTGCTCGTCTCAAGAGGCTACCACCAAGGACGACAAGGGCACTGATGCCCAGCCAATTGACCTTGACGACGAGTCAAGCATTTCTGGTACTACAGATGTTGTTGAGATCTCTTCCGACGCTGGTGTTGACCAGCTTAATCCTGAACAAGAACTCAGTATGTCCTCTTCTTTGTTTGGTCCTGCCACCGCTGACGAAAATCTACAGAAGCCATCAAAAAAACCTGGTGCTCGCCCATTTATTCATTTTTCACCTCTGATGTATCTGTAAAATACCACGAAGGACGACTTTGCCACTTTTTCCTGTGTGCTGCTCAAAAATGTAAGATGCGTGCTGGTGGTGTACGCCGCTTCCAGGATTCAAAAGACAGGGCGTCGACTGCAAACCTCTGCCACCACGCTCTGCGTTGTTTTGGTGAGGACACAGTCAAAGATGCAACGAACAGTAACAACACCCGTAATGGCTCAATCTTTACCCTCTTTGCTCGCCAAGGCCAAAAGCCTGTTCAGTATTCTCATCGGTCGCACACAAACCCCGAAGTCCGGTGAGTTATTTTAAATACTATATAATGATGGTTGTACTAACAGTTACTAATCTGTAGTGCACGCTTGGTGAAATGGGTCACTGAGAATAACCAGCTGCCAAAATTGTCAATGACTGAGAACTCCAAGACCTCCTCACTGCTGGGCGACCCCTCATCAGCATCCCATTGCAACATACTATTGCACGAGACATCAAGGCTTCATTTGAAAAATGCCATGATCGTGTGGGCAAACTCCTCCGGGTGAGTAGTACCATGTGAAAATGTCGACAGCTACTGACTCTTATTCAGGAACACCCAGGCCATCTGCATTTTGCTACAGATGCATGGACCTCTCCTAACCACCGCGCCTTGGTTGGTTGGACCGTTCACCTGCAGTATCATGGTCAAATGTTTGGGTTCCTCCTAGACATCATTGAGGTTCCGGAGGTTAGTTTCTCAATCGTTAGTTCTCAATTGTGTACAATACTTACTCACAAAATTTGTCCTAGTCCCACACCAGTGTTACCCTCGCGAAAGTGTTCCAAGACATGCTTCTCTGTTTTGGTCTGGAAAACAAGGTAAGTTTAGGGTTCGTTGAGGCGGGCTGATGCTAAAATAATATAGATTCTGGCTTTTGTTGCTGACAATGTGACCCCTAATGACAAACAGACTGTGTTCCTCACACGAAAGGACAACACTTTTCGGGAAGAAAACCATGGTCGATGTTTTAACCATACTATGCAGCTCTCTGCAACAACGCTCATCAAGCCATTCAATACCGGCATGTCTACTGGATGATTTGTGGCCGATGAGTTGATGCATGACAATGGTGATGACATACCCTTACTTGAGGAGATGGAAGAGGATGAGAGTGAGGATGAAGATACCGGTGGCTCTGCCACTGACATTGATGATGCTGAGGATGACTTCAATGAGTTGGAGCAGCTGAGCACGAGTGAGCAGGAGGCCTTATTAGCTGATACTGCAGTGGTGCGCGAGACGGTTACGAAGGTCCATATCCATGAAGTAACTGACCTGGCCAAACGGTTGATCTAATGATTCACAGATTCGACAACTTGCCTTTTCAATAATCCATTCGACAACTATTGCTCTCCCTGCATGGCGCCGCACATGCCAAACATTTAAGCTCAAGCCGAATTTGATCCCGTGAGATGTTGTCACACGATGGAACTTGACGTATGATATGATGAGCTTTGCTCTCAAGTATCAGAAGCTGATCGATGCCATCACTGCCGACAAGGGCCTAAAGCTGAGAAAGTTTGAGCTGGATGACGAAGACTGGAAAATCATAGAGGATCTCACCTCAATCCTGATGGTATGTGTTTGACATTCAGCATCACGGTCAACTGATGATCTTGTTCAGCAATACAAGAAGGTGACACTATTTTTTTCTCAGGATGATGCAAGTGTAGCTGCAGTTATACCAGCTATGGACAAGCTGGATCAGAACCTCAACCATCAGACGAATGAACCTTACCATCCAGCTATTATCGCCACCATGAAGCTAGCACGCAAGAAGATGACTCGGTATTATTCTCTCACAGATGAGTCTTCTGCATATCGCATTGCAATGGGTACGTTCTACCAAACCTGTAAATACTTTCATTCAAAATCGCTAACTATCAATAGTGCTTCATCCTGGCCTCAAATTGGAATATTTTTGGCAACAGGGATGGAATGAAGAGTGGATTGATCACGGTGAGAATCTGGCACGTGAAGAGTATATCAGTTCTTATGAGAATAAGGTTGATACGTTGGAGTGTGTTATGGAGACGAACGCTCCAGTGAGTGTTAGTAATGCTTCACCTGCACTGACTAACCTTGTTACAGCCCAACAAGAAAGGCTTCTCAGACTTCGGTAACTTATCTGTCAATCAGTCGGCAGTGCAGCACTGTAGTGAAATTGATGAGTACTTGCGTGTCCCAGTTGACAACGTCAAGAACCCTCTAGTATGGTGGCTCGCCAATCAACACGTCTACCCGAATTTATCACAGATGGCTCTAGATTATCTCAGTATCCCTGGTACATGTCAACAACATGTACCTGTGTTATGACTTATCATTATGCCGTTAGCCACCTCCACTGCGGTGGAGAGAGTTTTCTCACAAGCACAGCACCTTCTCAGTTTCACTCGCAACCGTCTCTCCCCATCATCAATCTGTTCTTACCTCTGTCTTGGTTCCTGGGGCCGCCATGACCTTCTTCTGATGGAGGATCTGCAGGAGGCCATGAAAGATAACAAGAGGAAGAGGGACGTCTCGAATTTGGAGGTTGCAGAGTAAGTATTTATCTGATGTGTACAATGTTTGCTGCTGCACGTTCAACCGTGCAACATATACCCAAATGAACTGCGGTGCCAACAGCACCGTGGGGTTTATGTCACACCCGTATATATTAAGTGAGCGGTGTCAACCCATACCTGATAAGGGTACGGTTTTAATGGTTTCGGGTACGGTGTTCAAAAAATTGACCCGTGGTATACCCATACCATACCCTACCAGCAAGGCAGTACTGGTACCCGGTACACATTATAATGGAGGTCCATTGGAAGGTGAGCGGGATCGTGATTGCCCTGGCATGGTGCACATTATATCAAGCCAGCATTGTAATGCACATGGCAAGGGCCCAGGCCCATTGCATTGGGAGCGGGAAGGTTATCATCAGCATTATAAGGAATTTAAATGGTTCGGTGTGATGGCGAGTTTGGTTGTAGACCTGAAATGGGAATCTATGAAAGTGGTGATCAGCTAAGAAGTGATCAGAGGAGTAAAGTCTTTTTATGGTGTCTAGTCAATCCAACCCGAATCCAGGGTTCCGGATCAGAGGGGAAGTGAAGGGAGTGGAGTACGAAGACTAATAGGGAGACGATATGAAGCGAGGACTAAGAAGTAGAACTGAAGGGGAGTGATAACCTGTATTTTCTATATGATGGAATGTAATATGATAGGATGCAATATGATAAATACGGTTGTAGTATGAGGGTACATCTTTTATACTACTGGGAGTGATCCTGTGCTGTAGTAACTATGTACTACAACCGAAGGCTGTAACTGATAGGAGAGGAGTGGAGTGGAGTATAGGAGGAATGATGCTATGTACTAAGTAACGGGAAACGAAGATATATCATATGTAACTATATATGTACTGATTCCGGGTCGTTAGAGACATTGCAGTGCATGTAGGAACGAATCCGGAGGCGGAATCCGGAGCGGAATCGATGGAGAGGACCGGAATTGGGCGGAATCGACGATACATGAATGGGAATGGACGGGGACAAACTGGGATATGAAGAGGATTCGGGTCCAGATGGCCCGGAGCCTCTACATCGGTGTACATTACAATGAAGGTTGGGGTGGATGGCGGCCATGCGGTGTCATGCATTGTAATGGCTGTGCAGAATTATAATGGACTGGTGGTGCGCATTACAACATGCCCTGCAGCTGGAAGTAGGCGTAGTCATTTTAACGTGCACAGCAGGATTCCTCTGCATTCATTACAACTAATCTACAGGGATAGCTTGAGGTGGGGCCAGCATCGGCAAATGGGGCCGTGGGAATGCACCATGTTGGGCTCAACCACCCCAATGGATACCCTCTTGTTGTCTGGGGTGGGGATTGGCCATTTGACGTGCCAGGGTACAGATGTGGTGAAGGGGTATGAGAGGCTCGGCTTTGCCTTGCAAGGGGACAGTGGGCTTGGCTACACCTCGTGTGGCAGAACATGGCTTAGCAAGCAAGATCATGTGAGTATATGCGAAAAAACACGAGCATAACTGAGTCTCCCATGCCACTGAACTCCCTTCCTCCCCTTCCTTTTAGATCTCCATCCCTGGACCTTGGACCACAAATCCCCATGATACACGATGAGACAGGACCAATTGGGGTCAGATGAGCCCAAAATTGTGTGTTCTCGCAACCCCGTTGTAGTAGTGGGTAGTGCCCCACTACTACCAGTAGATCACGTGACTGTTCCCACGTTCCGTAGGATTACCTTGTGTGTAGATAGCTTATGAGATCTCAGCTTGTCACACCACCCCAAGACCACTGAGGCACCAGTAGGGACCCCTAGTCCCTACTACACCATTGGCCCACACTGAACCAACCTCTCCCCATACCCCCCTCACCAGATCTCTACCCCTGGACGTCAGATGACCAATCCCCACTGCACACAGCTAGATGGGACCAAATGGGGTTGGACAAGCACAGAATGGTACGTTTGTTCAACCCCATTGCCTCACGCTGACCCCCTCTCTCCTCATACCCCCCATACCAGATCTCCACCCTCGGACCTCAGACAGCAAATCCCTGCTACACACACACAGAAGGGGCCCATTCGGGTCGGATGAGCAAAAAATCGTGCATTTTTTTAACCCTGTTGGCCCACACGGACCCCACCTTTCCCCATACCCCCCCTACCAGATCTCTACCCACAGACCTCGCATCGCCAAACCCTGCCGTACACACCCAGAGGGGTCCAATTGGGGTTGGAGGAGCATGAACTTGTGTGTTCGCCTGACCCTGTTGGCCCATGCTGGCCACACCTCTCCTCATACCCCCCCATCTCTACCCCTGGACCTCAGATCGCAAAACCCTAACCCCCCTGCCCAGATCTCTACCCCAGGACATCGGAACACCAAACCCCGCCACACACAGATGGTTAGGACCCAATGGGGTTGGACTAGTGTGAAACCATGCATTGGTTCAACCCCATTGACCCAAGCTGGCTCCATCTCTCCTCATACCCCCCCCCCTAGCAGATCTCTACCCCCGGACCTCAGAGCACCAAACCCCACCACACACATTTAGGGAGGGCCAATTGGGGTTGGTTGAGCATAAAATGGTGCATTCACGCATCACCATTGTCTTTCACTGACCCCACCTCTCCTCATACGCCCCCCTCACCAGATCTCTACCCCGGACCTCAGATTGCAACACCCCGCCACACACACATGGATAGGACCCACTTGGGTCAGAGGAGCATGCCATTACAGGTCTGTTCAGTCCCATTGCCTCGTGCTGCCCCCACCTCTCCTGATACCCTCTCTTCCAGATCTCTACCCCCAGGTTTCAGATTGCCATACCCCCCTCCAAGTAGTTATTATTAGATGCTCTGCTCTGTTTGCTTCCACTGGCTGACCACCTCCACCTCATACCACTGTACCATAGAATTAAATTATGAATGAACTTATTAATAAATAGGGTTGGCTAACTCTGATGTAGAAAAACTTATTAACTGTAAATTCACAAATAACCACATACAACCAGATGACTCCATCTTAGCCTATAAGATGACTGTAAATTGTGCAGCAGGGTGCTACCAAATGTGTGTAACTGTGCTATGAGTAGCCACTGCAAAACGGGTGCTACGGGTGTTTGTGAGCGAAGCGAACAAACATCAGTGGCACAAAAGCATGTAACTCTGCTGTGAGTAGCCACTGCAGGACAGGTGCTACAGGTGTTTGTGAGTGAAGTGAACAAATATCAGTGGCACAAAAGACATGTAACTTTGTTAGGAACAACCATTGCAGCACAGGTGCTACAGGTGGATGTTTCCTTCATTCATACATCACAAAATTTGTACTTTGCAAACATAACCCAAAGGATATTGATCACTGAATAAATAAATACAAAAATTGACAAAAATTGACAAAAAACCAGAAAATAAATTTAAAATAAATTTGAAATAAAGCCAAAGAAAAATAACCCACACTGTAGCAACTAAATTTAAAATAAAATAAAGTTGAAATAACTAATACTGTAATCAATAAATTTATGATTAAATAAAATAAATAAAATAAAATAAAATAAAAATGGTGTGAAGCACCAGTACCAACTAGTATATAGGAATGAAGCACAGAGGAATAAGGAAGCATAGATAAGCACCAGATTCAGCAAGATATTACCAACTCACTTGATATCCCTGAAAATGAGATCACCCAAATGACTTGGGGATAGCTGAATCAGCCTGAGATATATCCTGGCCCAACTGGCATGGTTCAGGCTGAATTTCTCAGGATATATCCTGGCCCAACTAGGATGGTTCAGGCTGATGTTTCCAGGATATATCCTGGGCAAACTAAGATGGTCTAGGCTGGTGCTGTCAGGATATATCCTGGCCTAACTGGGATGATTCAGGCTGGTATTTCCAGGATATATTATGGGCCAACTGAGATGGTCTGGGCTGGTGATGTCAGAAAATATCCTGGCTCAACTGAGATGGTCTAGGCTTATTGAGTTAGGATATATCCTGGGCTAACCATTACAACTCAGACTGGTTGCACATTCAAACATGACTGTCAAGTTCAGACCAATACTATCCATCCTGATTGTACTCCTGCTATAGATCATCCCCCACAATTGACTAAAATAGAATATGTGCGAGCTGATAGCTTCTTTTCAAAGCTAATCATATGAGCTTGGAGTTTCTTGAGAGGTTCTTTTTGTCAGCCAATGATGGTTAGTGCAGTGTTCATATGCACTTCAGGCTACCCCCAAGCCTGGGCAACCAGTTTCAACTCACTCCTAGTACTGAACCATCTACATGTTGGTACAAGTACTGGGCAGCCCTGGGACAAAACCATCATCCGTGGGACCATACATTGGGACATCCCATTGTCCCTGGTCTGGCTCATGGGATGACATTTAGTGTTGTGGCCCCATGGGACATCCCTACCAGAGGGGGTGTCTGGGGGCATTTGGGATGTCCCTTCCATAGGTATTTAATAGAAAACTCAGAATGATGATAGCATCTAGTTGTAAATTTCAAGGGCTTGTCATGGCCACTATGGGTACCATGGGTGCTATAGCATAGTATAAGATTGTACATGCATATTCTTTTGAGAGTCACAGAGCTGATTCTACTTCAGTTGTTTCCACATATAAAGATAGAAGGAGTAGGAGAGGAAAAGGGCTGGAGTTGTTGGGTAATGAGATGGGAAAGAGGAGGGTGTGCTTCTAGTAAACCAATCCCTCGTGCATGTGGCAATCTGAAGCTTGTAGGGGAGTGAGTGAGCAGAGCATGCATAATAAACAAAGAGAAGTGGGGCTACATATGCAGAGGAGGCTGAGCTGAAAATTGAACAAGTGTATTATGAAGAGGATTTGATCAGGATATCAGTGGTTATTACATTATTGGCTGTGCATACAATGGCTGACCGGGATGCAGATGCAGAGGAGAGATCTAATTTTCAATCTATGTTAAGGTTAGAGTGCTTCTTGAGGAAAGTGGACTTGGGCTTAAAGTAAGGGGACATCTCACAGAGGCTTGGTTGGGACATCCCTCTCAGATTCTGGGATATCCCTGTGAGCTTGTAGGATGTCCCACAGCCTTCTCTTGGACATTGCTGTCAACTTGTGGGACATCCCACAGCTTATCCGGGACATCCCACAGCCTTTTCTGGGATGTCCCTGTCAGCTTTTGGGAGGTCTTACCCTGCTCAGCATCTGCTAAGTAATCATACCAATAAATCATTATATCATATGTTATAACATAATTTTAAATAATTTACATTTAGCAACTTACTTAAAATAGACATTGCAAATCACATAATTATTTTGCTTAATTATATACATATCTACATTATCAGGGGATGAGGGTGGCAGGAGGTGGTAGTGGTGGTGGAGAGAAGAGGAGAGGGGGAAATGACCAGGGGGAATGGAGGGGGTGGGCAAGGAGAGAAGGACAGGAGGTGGATGGGAGGTGGGGGTTGCAGGGGGCAGGAGATAGGTAGGGGGAGAAGGGGCAGAGGAGAGGCAAATGGAGAGAAGTGGAGGGAAATGGGGGGACCTAAAAAATTACATACCAGGGTTACCCACATGTCCACGCCCCTCCACGTTGCCCTCGTCGCCCCCATCATCGTTGTCATTCCCATCTGGCCCCATTCCCATTCATGTTACCATAGCCATCCTGTTTGCCGTCCCTCGCCATTTCCATCCTTGCCATCCCCATTGTCGTCGTCCTCGTTCTCGTGGTCTCCATTGTCATCATCCTGTTCCCTCGTCCTGGCCATCCTTGTTTCCGTTGCCTGTTATCCCCATCCCTCATCCCATCCTCACTGTCCTTGTTGTCATCCTTGTTGTCCCCATCCTCATCATTGTTGTTGTCATTGTCGTCCTCGTTTGCGTGTGGTGGCCCATGGCCATCGGCCCCATGCTGTTCATGTTGTCATTGCTGTCTTGTTTGCCATCCTGTCCTTGACATTTCCATCCTCATCGTCCCTGTTGTCATCGTCCTCGTTGTCCCGGTCTCATTGTCCTTGTCATCCCATTCCCTTGTTGTTTCCGTCACCTGTTGTCCGTTGCCCCTGTCTCCGTCCCCGTGAACGCTGTTCCTCATAGTCATCCTCGTCATCATCCCCATCATCCTCGTCATCCCCGTTGCCATCGTCCTTGTTGTCTCGGGCTCCGTGGTCCTTGTGGTCCCATTCCCCCATCCCCATCGTCCTCATTTCCATCGTCCGTTGTCCCCGTCCCTGTCCCCATGCCTGCTGCCTTACTCATTGTCCTTGTCTTCATTGCCCCTGCCCATTGTCGTCTTCCCATTGTTGTGGTTCCTGGTTCCCATCATCTTATTCTCCTTTTGTGCCATCTTCGCATTTGTTCATTTACCCCATCATCCGCATTCCAGTTGTCCTGTGTCCGCCATCTCCTTGTCACCTGCATGCTGGGCCAGGGCTGCATCCATGTCCACTTGTTGCTGTTGCCTTGTTCATGTTCGTTTGGCATGAGTGTGTGGGAAAAGAAACCTACAAGTGTTTAAATAGTCAGTAGAATAAATGAACAAGACAAATAGAATACTTACCTGCGGTGCTCTGGCATCCGCACCCATTGTCATGTTGTGGTTGAAAATGTTGTTGAACTTGTGCATGAGAATTTCAACCAACACCCCAAAGCTGCCAATGCCCAACAACGATGGTGATGGCCTCACAAAGCCCCCCAACGATGACAGTGGCCCCAACAACACCCAAGCCACACCCAACAGGGCTGCCAATGCCCAACAACAATGCTGATGGCCCCACTAATGCCCAATGACGACAGCAACGGCCCCACCAATGCCGTAAAGGGCCCCCAGCCAACGCCCAATGACGACAGCACCCACTAACACCCAACATGGCACAACGATGATGGTGATGGCCCCACCAACACCCAACCATGATGATCATGGCCCCAACAATGAGAATGGCCCCACCAGTAGGGAACCAACCTTGCAAAACATGCAGCCGCATCAATTGATGCGGCTTCGTGAGGTATGTAGCCATCTTACTGGGTGTGGGACCAATGCCGCCAAAATCAAAAATGCATGGAATGCTATCATGCCACTGCATGAATTAAAGTGTGGGCTCAATACTTTCCCTTATAATAAGTTTCAATAGGCAAGACTCCTCAAGAATAAAATTAAAACTACATGGCTATCTATACTAGGGCCTTCAAAGTCACCCACCCCAGGCCCATGCCCAAGGGATAGTGGGGAGGCCACCCTCCCTACTGGTGACAGTCAAGGCTAGAATTGAATGCTCACAACTATCCAGAGGCTGCACCCAAACAAGGACTTCGGTGCTCTGGCATCAAGCAGAGAAATTCGGCTCTCCCTGCTGGGGTGAGTGAACTGGAAGTGGAAGAGCACTTGGGGCCAAACACAAAGGTTTTGGGGTTTTTAAATGAAACTGAACAATCACATGATCTTATACATGTGATTTTATATGTGGCTAATTCCCAATCACATGATCTTAAACATGTGATTTTTGATGCACATTACTCCGAGTCTGAGTTACTACAAAATCAATCTTGCAAAAATCTTGCACAAACCCTGTTTCAACTTTCTGAAGTCCATTCAAGCCTCTCTGATCTCTCTGATCTCTCTTACCACATACTGAACAATTGCCTGGGCTACTGAGGAAATTCAGACAATTCTCAAGGCCACTACAAGAAATATGTCTTTATCACAAACTGCTAATATTGTTTTAAAAAAAGGATGGTGCAAAGGAGGACTTGTTAAATTGTTCTACTTGTACTGGATTGGGAACTCAAATTCATGAGATGGGCAGAACATGAAAAATGGATAAAAGTACAGCTAGAGGTAAAGTCAGTGTTTCAGAAAATTGGTGGATATGGTCAATAAAAACACTAATGTCAGAAATTAGAAAATAGTCTAAAATGCATATGGGTTAAGAAGATGATAAATGAGCAGGTGCTATAATTTAGACAAGGCACACAATTTATTGCTGTTTGCAGTTATTTTGGCCATGTGAAATAATCACATAATTTTGATGTTTTCAACATTTCAATTTTAACTCTTTGTTTTGAGCAGAATCAGATGATTGGATAGAAAAAATTGTAGTACATTCTAATTCCCAGATGCTGGTAATAAAAATGAACCAATTTGGGCTATATGCACCCAGTTTGGCTTATACATGCATAAATTTCATATGTGGATTTTTATGGATTTGAAAATGTTCTGAAAACAGCAATAGAAGTTTTAGATAGTCAACACAATATATCTTGAGATGCCAGAACATGTTTTATAACAATCCAATGACCTGTACATCGCCTTTAAGCAATTTATATTATATCACTACAGCAGCTTCAAAACATTATAGAGGTCCTAGAATGTTATACATTTGATTGTAGCACCTCAAGATATATATTATTAACTAACCAAAACATCTATTTCTCTTCTCACAGACATAACAAATGCACAAAAATCCACATGTTGATTTTAGTTATTTACAAGCCAAACTGAGTATATATCAAATGAATTATTTCATTTGTATTATTAGCATCTAGGAATTGAAATGTACTGCAATTTTGCCAAACTGATCATCTGATTCTGCTCAAAGGAGTTACAATTGAAACATGATCAATTTGTGATTATGTTACATGTGCCATAATAACTGCAAATAGCAATAAGTGCTCTTCAAGTAACAACCAAAAATAGAAGTTCTATCATTCTTTGAATGTAATGAGAATGGTGACATGAAATATGGAACTTCTAAATTGTTTGTTGAAGTATATGATACTTTGTGAAGAATACACAGTCATGTTACCTTTGATTTATGAATAGCAGACAATAAATAGTGAAGTAAGGACATCAACCAAAAGATAATCTTCAACAGAAATGTGATAATTGGGAAGGTTAGCATCAGCCAAGACTATCCTAGTTGGTCCAGGAGATATCCTGATAACATCAGCCTAGACCATCCCAGTTAGGTGTCCTGAGAAAATCAACCTAAACCATGTCAGTGGGGCCAGGGTATATCTTAAGAAAATCAGCCCGGACAATGTCAGTTGGCTGAGGATATATCATGGGAAATCAGGCTAGACAATGTCAGTTGGGCCAGGATATATTCTGCGAACATCAGCCTGAACCATGTCAGTTGGCACAGGATATATCCTGAGAACATCAGGCTGGACCATGTCAGTTGGGCCAGGATATATCCTGAGAAATTCAGCCTGAACCCTCTCAGTTGGGCCAGGATATATCCTGACAGCACCAGCCTAGACCATCTCAGTTTGCCCAGGATATATCCTGGAAACATCAGCCTGAACCATCCTAGTTGGGCCAGGATATATCCTGAGAAATTCAGCCTGAACCATGTCAGTTGGGCCAGGATATATCCTGGGAACATCAGCCTGAACCATTCCAGTTGGCCCAGGATATATCCTGAGAAGATCAGCCTGGACCATCCCAGTTGGCCCAGGATATATCTCAGCCTGATTCAACTATTCCCAAGTCAGTTGGGCAATCTCATTTTCAGGCATCCCAAGTCAGTTGGTAATATCTTGCTGAATGCTCTGAGATGAGTGTTTGCAGTGCTGGATTCCTTGTTGGGTGCTGGAATCTTGGGTGGGACCATGTACTGGATTTGGAAAATGTGATGTAGCCCCTGCAGCTTTTTGGGTGGTGCATCAGGCCAGTATTTGAATGCCACAGGATTGATAGCAGGTGTTGAGGTTTTGATGATGGGCAATGACATGGTGGATGAAATAAAACTTTTTGGTTGACATGTGAGGCGATTTGAGAGAAAAAGAAATGGGTGGATTTATTATTCAAGGCTCCAGACTATAAATACAGATGTCACAACCACATGACCACATCAATCCACACATGTTCAACCTCATGTTCGGCTTCTTTGCATAAACAGATCTATTTATTTATGTTTTTGATGTGGCGTGAGCTTGGAAGTTGTCCAACACTAGTACTTGCACACAGATAAATCCACATGTATAGCATTGATATGCACTCAGCCATCCTGAGCTCTGATTATATATATTTTATGATTCCTTGCGATTTGATGCGACTTACCACTCTTTGACCTTCCGATCACATCACAACTATTGCGATCTTCTGTGACTTCGGAGATATTTAGTTATCGCACTTTGAAGTATTTCCTTTCTTCTCTTTGTTCTCTATATTCATTTATTGTTCTCTTTACCTATCCTTTCTTCTATATGCCCTTTATCTCACATATCTCCTTTTAGTATCATCCTTTCATCTCTCTTCCTTTGTCCTGACAGTTTAAATACCTGCCTGTATGAGCCACTAGACAGAGAACCCCAAGAGAATCAAGACAGACTGTCATTCCCCCTTCGTCTCAGAGCTTTCCCTTCATCCTAGTTCCATTCTCTTCACATTCCATCACGTTCTCTCACTGTCTGACCCTTCAATCTCACTGTGACTTTTGATTTTATCGCATCTCTTCGATTTTAACCGCACCACTCCAGTTTTGATCGCAGCACTTCTATTGAGTTTCTCATACACTTATATTACTTCTCTTCCCTTTCCTATACTAGTGTAGGCTTTCTGAAGCTTTCTTGCACCTTTGCACCTTTCGTAGTTGTAGGATTTCCCTTCTTATAGCTACATATTGCATATCAGCGTATTGAATATTTTTGAGTTGGTAAGGTGATAAATTGAGTTATGTTGTTCAATGAATATTCACGGACTGGGTCCGGTGACAGAAAAACACAACAAGTCTGACTTGTGGGAGGGATGTAGAAGGACTAGATATACTACACCGAACATGTTCGGTGTGTTTGGTGGACATTTTCGGTGGATGTTAATCAACCAGTATGACCAGATATTGCACTGAACACATCGAACATGTTTGGTGTGTTCAGTGGACATGTTTGGCAGATGTTAATCAACTGGTATGACTGGTTATACTGCACCGAACACATTGAACATGTTCAATGTGTTCAGTGGACATGTTCGGTGTAGTATATCTAGCTGTATCAATCCAACAACGCCCACAGAACATGTCCACCAAACACACCAAACGTGTTCAATGTGTTCAGTGCAGTATAACCAGTCATACCAGTTGATTAACATCCACCGAACACACTGAACATGTTCAATGTGTTCAGTGGATATTGCTCCTTCAAGAGAACTAAATGATTACATTGCTGATCAACATGTTTGGCACATGTTCATTGTTTTATCATTGCCACTTAGTGAATGGCATGGAATTACCCAGGGGTTACCATACCCGTACCCGTTAAAAACCTGTACCTGCCCTCGGGGTATGGGTTTTGTTGCAGGTACTCACATTCCGAGCCGAGGGTTACCTGGGACCTGTACCCGTGGCGGGTAACCCTCGGGTCCCTCTTATTTTGCCAGCCCATGCCACCTATTCGACCTCGCAACACCGGACGCATGTCAATTGACGTGTCACCGAGTGTTCGCGAGGTGGAACGGACTGGCCTGGCATGGTGTGCAGACAGAATGACGGGCGGCAGACACTGCGTCATTGGACACGTGGGCCGTACTTGTTAACGGTGGTCCTGGGCTGGGGGAATTGCTAGTAAGTTGCAAATGAATGAAATTGTCATTGGCTCACCTGGCAACCGGGGGGTGGATGCACCACTCCCCCGGGCTGGCATTGCTTGGCGTTGCTGCCATGGCCCTTGCACTTGCCGTTGCTGTGGTTGTTGTTGTTGTTATCATTTTATTCATCGTCGTCGTCGTTTTAGTCGTTGTTGTTGCCACCGTGGCCCTTGCACTCGCTGTTTCTGCCGTCGTCGTTGTCATTTTAGTCGTTGTCGCCGTCATTTTCGTTGTGGCCATTTGCACCTGCGTTTGCGTTTGCATTCCTTGGGTGAAGCTGTAGTTGTACCTGTAAATTTCATAAGTAATGGTGTAAAAGAAAGAAAAGAACTTACCTTTAGCAGAGACCAGCTTCGTACTGGTCTCTGCCTTGTCGTTCAACGTGTCGCATTCAAGTTGAACGCGACGCGTCACTTGTGTGACCTGTAGTCACAGGTTACCCGTTGTGGGTACGGGTACAGCCGTGGGTCACAAAAGTGTGACCCGGACCCGGACCCAGACCCATGGCTAAACCCACGGCAAAACCCGCAGGTTTACCCAGACCCGTGCCATTCACTATTGACACTCTCCATTGTCAGGTGACATAAATCCAACGTCTTGAGCCCTTTCAGCATATCTTTTTCATGAAACATGGGTCAGCCGAGATGGACAATTCCCACTTGAAGTGGGCCAGCCGACCTCAGCCGACCAATATCTTTTCCCAAGGCAGATGGCTTGGCTGAGGCATACAGCTGGCCAGCCTGAGTGGGTTGGCCAACCAGGCGATATTCCCCGTAACCCAGTGGGGGTTTCAGCTTGCCATCAGACACGGGTTGGCCGACCTCTGGGATATATTGGCTGCTCATCAGGCATGGGTTGGCCGACCGTCTGCCATATATTGGCTGCCCATCAGACCTGGGACAGTCAACCCACTGGATATATTCACTAGCTATAGAGCATGGGTCAGCTGAGCAGCAGGGCCATATGGCTGGTCATCAAGGCTGGGTTGGCACCATTGGCTAACAACTATTCACCATGCAGCAAATTTCTGTGTCTTACATTACTTCATTCTAGGAAGTGCCTCGGTCTTGTATGAATCACTTTTCACATTTTATTTAGCTAATAGATCTCACTTGGTGAACAGAGAGACTGATCTTGTTTGCTCACTATGGCCCAATTCCACAACCATCAAATAAGTCATAAGTAGCTGGTTCAATCCAGTAATATTCCTCTCATGGAGTCCAATATTCTAGTTTGGACAAGATATATCAATAGTGAATGGCACAGGTAACCTGTGGGTATTGGTGCTGTACCCGTACCTGTACTTGCAGCTAACCCATGATCCAGCGGGTTTACCCATCATTTTGAGCCCCGGATCATCTAAAACAGTCAAGTATTGAGTGAGTTATAATCAAAACAATGAAGAATGATTGGTTTGATCATAACTCACCCAATACTTGACCGTTTTGGACAATCCAGGGCTTAAAATCAAGCTCATGGGTAGGAGAATCGTACCCGTACCTGTACCCGAGGCTACCCTTACCCATGACCCGTGCGGGTTGTCATACCTGTGCCATTCACTATATATCAACATCAGTTCCATCACACTTCAAGGTGTTTCCTAACACAGCAACTTAGCGTTAGGGTTAGGGGTTAGAAAATTCAATAAATCTTCCACATCCGCACAACATTATGTATATACAATTACAATGACACGAACAACTAATTCAAGTGTGAAAACAAAAAGACAGAAATGCAAATGAAGCTAGAGATAAATGTCATCCAGTCTTGATCAAGAATGACTGACCAGAGAAATAATGTCAAAATCTTTCGAAAACATAACAACAATTGTAAAAGAGGCCATGAAAATACAAACAAAACAAAAAATTGAGACAAATACAATACATCACCTATTTGTACAATGTCAATCATATAAAGATTAATAATAATGAAAATAAGACTTACCCAATGAAGTTTTGTCGATGCCACCAGGCCCACTACAAGTAGGTTGCCTAGCAAGGAAATCCAGGTGGATTCACCCTCCCTGAACTCCTAATATCGGAAACCCATGGTGGCCAGCGCTCATTGCTGAGGACTAGCCACCGACGGTGGAGCATACAGAGATGCTACAATCTTCATTGACAGGGATACTTCGAAAACAAACTGTTAGCACTGAGGTAATAGTCATCAAACACTTAGCTGGATGCAACCAGAACCAAGATGATACTCAACAGCAGAAAAAGAACATACCATAATAATAAAGTAGCCCTGTGAACGAAACAGACATGAGAACAAAGCCTGAGGAAATTACATACCAGTTATGCCAATGACACTCCAGAATCTCTGGTTGTTGTCCGGTACAACAACCAAGGATCCTGTAGTGTCACCCAAGGTGGTAGTGGTGGTAGTGAGCCAAGATGAAAATTTCAACCGTGTTTGATGTGCTTGCATTTATTTGGTTACGTGACTTACACGTTGTGTTGATCGTCATGCGATGTCCTTGTCATGTGATGTGCTAGGCGCCCAGCAGGTGTGACATGTCATGTCCCTTGATGATCATGTGATACCTGTCACACCTCGACCTTAATTGGCTTGATATTATATTGGCTGTTTCCGGCACTTGCTGAGCTCAAACACTTCATTTATATACATTAATTTTTCACATTTTCATGGCAAAACCGTGTATAGTTGAGATATATTGAGACTACCTTACAACAAGAATAAAATATTATCCAACCAGTGCTGCTGCTGCCATCACCATCAATGCTGCTGCTGCCATTGCCACCACTGCTTCCATTGCTGCCATTGCTGCCCTAGCTGCCACCGTTCCGGTCCTGGTCCCGCTGCTGCCATTGCTGTTGCGGCTGCTGCTGCCACCGTTTCTGGTCCCAGTCCCGCTGCTGCCTGTTATGCTGCTGCTCCGGTTGCCGCTGCCTTTTCCCCTGCCAAACCCATTGCTGCTGCCCATGCCGTTTGCATTGGCAGTGCCATGGCCAGCGCAGTTATGGCTAAAAGTTATTAGTCATGCATGAAATAAGCAAAAAAAAAGAAGACTTACCGTTGCTCTCACCATTCCCATCCTGTTTCCGTTGACATTCCCATTCCCACTGGTCCCGCTGCCATTGCCATTGCGGCTGCTGTAGCCATTCCCGGTCCTGCTGCTGCTGAAGTTCCTAGTCCTGGTCCTGGTCCTGCTGCCGTTCCAGTTACGCTGCTGCTGCCATTCACAGTTCCAGTCCCACTGCTGCTGCTGTTCCCGGTCCTGGTCCTGGTCCTGGTCCTGCCGCCGTTCCGGTTATGCTGCTGCTGCTGCCATTCACGGTCCTGGTCCCGCTGCTGCCTCGCCATCTTTGTTGCTGTCCTCATTGTTGTCGTTGCCATCCACACTGTTGTCGTTTGTGTGCTTGCTGTCGTTGTTGCCATCTCCATTGCCATCCTTGTTATCATCATTGCCGTCCCTGCTGTCATTGTTGCTGTCCCCGTGGTCGTCATTCCGGTACCCATGGTCGCCATCCATTCTGTCGTCATTGCAGTCCATGCTGTCGTCGTTCATTTGCGGTCTCCATTCTCATCATTCCGGTCCTCATTCTGGTCCTCATTATCGCCGTTCCTGGACCCATCGTGTCCATGGTCGTCATCCATGTCATTCTGTTATGGGGGTCACGTCGTTAGCTTCCATCCTGGCATTGCTGTTGGTGTCGTGGTCGTCTGACACGATGTTGCCAGAAAAGACCTAAAAACCATGTGGAATTAGTTAGAGTAAACAAAAGAAACATAAAATGAAAACTTAGCGTGCTTTTCTTCTACACCTTTTGCCCATTGAAGTCAAGATGAACAGTGACGTGGCTTGAACACGCGTGAGAATTTCACCCCGCATTTGCCAATTGCCTAAACAGGGCCGAATTGCCATGTTAGTACAGGTGGCTGGATTTTCTTAATGCTATTACATGCTGTATAACAGCTCAATGGCCAGGGCAAGGCCCTGCAGGGATGTAGGTATGGTATGCCTACCCCTGAGGCAAATCCTTTTATTTTGTTTGGTTTTACATGGGGAGATATTCACAAAGTATTTTATTCCTCTGCCAAAATTGGACCCTTGAACACCCAACTTTGCAAGTACTCAGCTAGAAAATCCAAAATTAATTCTAGCAGTACTAGGTAAAGTATACATCATTGTTAGAATAAGTGCCTGGCAGTTCGTACTCCAGGAAATGTGTTGTAGCCAATAAATGGTAAAGCTGTGAGTTGCATGACTTGAATCCAAATAACAGGACTTTGATTGACTGGCCAATAATGTGAAGTTCCAAACACATTTTGGCTACAACACATTTCCTGGAGTACTAAGTGCCAGGCACTTATTGTGACAATGAAGTATGCTTCACCTAGCATTGCTAGAATTAATTTTAGATTTTCTAGATGAGTACTCACAAAGTTGGGTGTTTAAGGGTCTAATCTTGGCAGAGGAATAAAATAAATTGTGAATAGCTCTCTCTGTAGGATCAAATAAAATACACAAATCGCCCTACTTGTGGGTATGGGATACCTACATCCCTGCAGGGCCTTCCCCTGGCCATTGAGCTGTTATACAGCATGTAATAACATTAAGAAAATCCAGCCACCTGTACCAATATGGCAATTCAGCCCCATTTAGGAAATCAGCAAATTCCGGTTGAAATTCTCCTGCGTGTTCAAGCCACGTCACTGTTCATCTCGACTTCGATGGGCAAAAGGTGTAGAAGAACAGCACGCTAAGTGTTCATTTTATGTTTCTTTTGTTACTAACTAATTCCACATAGTTTTTAGGTCTTTTCTGGCAATGTCACATTAGATGACCACAACAACTCTCACACCAACAGCAACGCCAGGACGGAAGCCAACGATGCGACACACATAACAGAATGACATGGACGACGACCGTGAACACGATGGGTCCAGGAACGGCAACAACAAGGACCAGAACGAGGACCAGAACAATGAGAATGGAAATGAGGACCGGAACAACAAGAATGGAAATGAGGACCAGAACAACGAGGACGGAGATGGCAACTGAACGACGACAGCATGGATGGCAACGACGACAGCGGGGATGGCAATGACCACAATGGGGACCAGAACGACAACCATGGGGACAGCAACGACAACAGCGGGGACCAGAACGACAACCATGGGTACTGGAACGATGACCATGGGGACCGGAACGACGACCACAGGGACGGCAACGATGACAGCAAGCACAGGAATGGCAACAGTGTGGATGGCAATGACGACAGCATGGACGGCAATGACAACAATGAGGGCAGCAACAAAGACAGCAAGGCAGTGGCAGGGCCAGGGCCAGGGCCGGGGGCGGCAGCAGCAGCGGGACTGGTGGGGAATCCTGGGAATGTCAATGGAAGCAGCAGCAGCAGCCAGCAGGAATGGCAGGAGCAACAGGAGCAACACTGGCACCAGCAGCGCAAACAGCAGCAGCGGCAGCAGCAGCGGGAACAGCAACAGCAGCACCAGCAGCAGCAGCGATGGCAACGGCAGCAGCAGCGGGACCAGGGCCAGGAACGGTTGCAGCAGCCGCAGGGGTGGGGAAAAGCAGCAGCAGCAACGGAACAGGTGGGGGCTGGAGGACAAGTTACAAGTGATATGAGATGAGGGTGGGGAATCCCCCCACCGTCCTTATTTAATTTTTTATCTATGTAGAATACATAAATGACTTGCCACTTACCTGGCCTGAAAGTCAGAATGTGTGTATCACATGATGATCAACAAAGCGTGTCTACACATGACACATCACATGTGTGTGATGTCATGTCACGCTGGGCGCCCAGCGGTGTCACATCCCATATTGTGACACATGTGTGACATAGTCAACACAACATGTCGTCATATGAACAAATAACTACAAGACCAGATAACTACAAGCCCATCAAATGCGGTTGAAATTTTCTTCTTACCTCACTACACCACTGCCACCTTTGATAACATGACAGGATCTTTGGTTGTTGTACCAGGCAACAACCAGAGATTCTGGAGTGTTATTGGCATGACTGGTATGTGATTTCAGTTGGATTTGCTGTTTAGTTCACAGGCTACTCTATCTGCTGGTGCTTTTTTCACAGTCAGGTATTGTCTTTGTCATGTTTGCATTCAGATAAGGGATTTCTGTTAGTTGATTACTAACAATACTCTGTTCAAGGATTACGTTTTAGTGAATATTGTGGTATCTCTGCATGCCCAACCATCGGTGGTGGGTCCTCAGCAATGAGCACTTGCCACCATGGGTCTTCGATTAGTAATTCAGGGAGGGTGAATCCACCTGAGTTCCTGGCTGGGCAACCTACTTGTAGCAGGCCTGGTGGCATCAACAAGAATTTGTTGGGTAAGTCTCATTTTCATTATTAATCCTTGTATTATTGACATTGCATCAACAGGTGATGTATTTTACTTGTCTCAATTTCTTGCATTGTGTTTTGTTTGTATTTTCAATCAGTCTCGATCAAGAAGGAGAAGAGCTCCTTCTTTGAGATTGAGACTGAATGACTTTTCTGTATTTTCTGTGAAGTGCTCTTTTTACACTTAAATGTGTTATTTCACATTGTTGTACTTTAGTGGATGTAATGTAAATCGCTGGTGGCCATCTGTCAGTATTTATTGATTTTATCGCTGCTAACCCTAACCCTAAGTCCCTGGGAGGACGTTTGGAGGTGCACAAATATGATCTTCAGATATCTTCTCAAGATGAAAATATGTGAGTACATAGAAGAATGTTACTTGATTGAACCAGCCACTTTTCATGTAATTGGTTGTCTTGAAATTGGAGCATGTGACCAGACAAGATAAATCTCTCATATTGCTCAGTCATACCTATTGGCTAGGTGAAATGACCACCCACCTCTGTGAAAACCAGCTTGTGCTGGTTGATTAATTTATGTTAACTGGCCAGCCAATGCATCAGCCAACCCATTTCTGCTGGCCAACCACATTTCTCTGCTAGTCAGCCAACCAATGCCTGATGGCCAGGTAAAATATCCCTGCAGGTTTGCTGGCCAATGCCTGATAGGGAGCCGATATGGTTGGGCAACCCATGCTTGATGGCAAGCCCATATATGCCAGTGGGTCGGCTAACCCATGCCAGATTACCAGCCAATATATCCCAATGGGTTGGCCAACCCAGGACTGATGGCCAGCCAATAGATCCAGTGGGTCAGCCAACCCAGGCTTCCTAGCCAGCCAAATATGCAAGTGGGTTGGCCAACCCACGTCTGATGGGCAGCCAATATATGGCAGATGGTCGGCCAACCCATGTCTGATGGGCAGCCAATATATGGCAGACGGTGGAAAACCATTGATGAGTGTCTTTTGCCATATGGACATATCACTTATTGTGGATTCCAAATGGACACTGTGTCGTATTTCATGAACGAGGTGGAACATTATCACACATGCAGCCTCTGGTCCAACATGAAGTCAGGTCCAAAATCAGTTTGAGTACCCATTGGCTCTTTGGCAGACACTTTTGCAGGGGTTTTTTATAAACTGTTGGTTGACATCAAAAGTCCATACTCATATTTGTAATATCACTCAATGAATCGGTTTGTGTTTATTCACAAGACAGACGTAAGATACAAATATAAACAATGATATGTGGAGAAATCATTTCAGCACTCCCAAGACCATGACCCATTGCACTTTGAGTGAAATGCTCTTCATCATGTCATCCACATGCTTGAATGTATTGATCCTATGGCCAACCACATCATGCTGTGACTTTTCCTGTGTCGGATGGGTCAACCAAGGTTGACAATGTTAAGTCCGAGATGGGCCAGCTGATCTGGGCTGATAAAATGATATTGTTAGGTTCTTGATGGTGCAACTAAGGAATGTCAAAGTTATTGAGTCAGACGGGTGGGCCAAGTCTCTGCCAGAATATTGTCACACATGTCAGACTGTTGGGCTGATGTTCTGCAGGGGCATTGTTACCCATGTCAGACCATTGGGCTGATGTTCTGTGGGGGTCATTGTTACCCATGGCAGACCATTGGGCTGATGTTCTGTGTTCTTCGGGTCAGACCACTGGGTTAGTCAGCATTGGCATTGGCATTGGCATCAGCATCGGCCTCTTTGTTAGTGTAGGACTCAAATTGAATATACCATTGAATGATAATAGCAACAGAGTTGGCATAAGCATCAGATTGAGCATCGGCATCAGCATCGGCATCGGCATCAGCCTGAAATTCTTTTGCACCAATTGGGAAGGCAAATTTGTCTTCACGAGTAATGAACACCTAATGTTGTCACAGCTCTAAACATTTCATTCGTTTTGGCATCAGCAAAACAATTAGTATCGGCCTCAGCCTGAACATATCCTGAAACAACTACTGAAATGTACCGTAAATATCTGATGTAGTGGAGAGGTTTATGTAAGATGTCGTAAGGATCACAACCTTGTGGAGCACTGTCTGATTCCATACACATCCCACTGGATTCCCAGTCAGGATTCCGGGAATTCCCTGTGGAATTCCACAGCCAAATTCCCACTCTCTCACCAAAATCAATTTTTAGAATGAGGGATTACAGTCAAAAAGGTGCAGAACTCGGGGAAGAAGGCTCAGCGCCAGTTGTGAGTAGATAGTCTTGTGCCATACAAATCCAAATACACCCAACTCAATTTTGTGATAGTTGGCTCCTCACTTTTTTGTTTTGTTGTGGACATGTATTTTTAACACATGTCTGTGACATATGCCCTTCCAACTACCACACCATTTCCTGACCTACCTTTTGTGGATTTCAGCCAACTCATCCTCGGCCAGTTTGGTTCACAGATCAAACTCACCACAGTCCTCATGATTGTATTTTCCCTCACATAAAACTCCGACATGCTCAATTTCCATGCATGACAACAGCATCTGCAGTGTGATGGAGAGATTAGAGTGACAGTCACTGGATAGATTAAGGCATTTGTTTGGAGTTTGCAAAACCAGCTTGGTGCTACGACTGATGATCTGTTCCAACCATCTGATGGATTCCTCCCATCTCGAGATGCATGCATTACTACCATTGGCCAGAAGGTGGACAATATTGTGCAAGGTCTTGGTCCCTGAAATGGCCAGTTTCACATGTGGCTTGGTCATATATCAGATACTGACATTGCTCCTATTTGGCTATTGTGTATGGAAAGCAACAGTGATCAGCCCTTTTTTGTAACACAATATTCAATGTCAGACGCGGCATGGCATTAGGACCCAGGACACTCCACCAATGATAAGTGTTCCACATACAAGTAATATAGTAGTGTCTTCATAGCGTTTAACAAGTGTCCTCATAGCATCAAGTGTCTTCATGTACAAGTATCTTCATAGCAATAAATTCTGATATAAGACTGAGGCTTGATCAGACTACCACCAGACTATTGAGTAAAAGATATGTGGAATTGCTATTAGACAATCATGAATCTATACTTCGAGAGTCCTGGAACTTAGTAGGAGGCCTCAAAACCCTTCGCCAGCCAAACCAGCTTCAGTTTGTTGGAGGTGTCACATATGGGCTTGCACCTCAAGACGTTGCGGGTATTCGGGTGACTTTGTCGACGCCCATTCGGTTGGTGAGACGAACGACGTCACCGAAGTCTAGTGACGTCGGGTCTGTTGTGTACAGAATCTATCAGATATTACTTAGATAAAGGAGAAACACTCACCTAGCAATAGCT
This sequence comes from Hygrocybe punicea, assembly GCA_963556145.1. NCBI lineage: Eukaryota > Fungi > Basidiomycota > Agaricomycetes > Agaricales > Hygrophoraceae > Hygrocybe > Hygrocybe punicea. The sequence continues at coordinate 681,033 of OY744468.1, read as the reverse complement.
GTAGTTCCTGCACTTTATTTGCACGTTTTGGGTCACGGTCGCGCTTTAAACACTCACACTCCCAAACAACAATCTAATGTCCCACCACTCTACCTCATCCACACTGGTGCTCGAGGCACAAAGCGACTCGCCGCCGCCGCTATCCACCCCAAACAATCCCACCCAAGCCATGGCCAACGCCAACGGCAATAACGAATCCGGCCTGTTATCTCCCCTCGCGCTCACCCTGCTATCGTTCGACTCGCCGGGGCCTCTATCTGCCCAGGCCCAACTTGTGGGCGTTGGCTCAAACGAAGATGGCCGACTTTCTCCACTCACACTCAACCTTCGATCGTTCAACTCGTTGACGCTCCCACCCACCTCAGCGCTATGTCTGAGCATCGAAAACGACGGTCAATTATCCCCGCTCACCCTGGCCCTCCCATCGTTCGACTCTCCAGCACTTCTATCGGCCCCAGCCCAACTTTCGGGCATGGGGAATGAGAATGATGGATTGTCACCCCTCCCTCTCTCCCTCCAATTGTTTGACATCCAACATAGCAGTGAAGGGTCTCCCGAAGCGTCGTTAGTTCCTGTGCAGGCCGAAGTTCGCAACGACGGTGGAGAATCGTTGTAAGCAAATGGATAATGTGAATATGGCGCGTATCTGTGAGTTTCCCCCCCCTTGCTTGCCCCTCTGTTTCTCGCATTGAAATTATCAGGGCTAACAGTTTTGCAGGTGATGTTGATCTGGGTGATGAAATTGCCATGATGGGAGTGGTTGTTAGAGGAGAATAATGAAAATTTTTGGATACTCCCGTTTGTGAAATGTTGAATTAGATAAATGCTCTTGAAGATTCTGCTCTTGCATAGATTCGCCCTGATGCTTTCACTTCATATGGCAAGCTCTGATTTGGTCTTTGAGCAAAGCTGGTGATAGCGTCCGGCAGTGGGATAGCAAGTCAGTGATCTTTGCTTTATCATGGAATCTTGACAACAATTGCAGGCATGTGTTGTGAAACACACCGTCTTTTCTTCTCACCCATGACCAAGGTGAACCAGAAAAACCAATACAAGCCATGCCGTCAGTCGTTTTTCATTCCATCTCTTTCTTTCTGGCTGACACACTCCAAGCTCCCGAGGACGAGCTACGCGAGCTCCTGTTGTTCTACTACAATCTCGGTCTAAACGACAGGAAGGTTGTGTCGTCATGTCTTTATCATTTCGATACGGAGCAATATGGGCTCAGGTTGAGTACCTCCTATTACGCTTCCTTCGTAATACAGATTACAACCTCAACAATCAACAGTGCATCAACGGTCAAGCGTCTCAGGCGGAAGTGGGATTTAAAGAGCACCCGTCAACAGAACCATACATTTGATTCAATCTCAGGAGCAATAGAGGAGATACGCAGGCAGTTCCCGAAGCGTGGTAGCGAAAACATCTGCAAGAACCTCCGACAAGAGTATGGCATGCGTGTTTCACGGTAATGTACCAGTTTTAAACATCCTGCTATATATTGATTTTTTATGCCACAGGGCATTGATATCAAATTTTCTCATTTCAACTGAACGACATGCTGTTGAAGGACGCCGCCATAACCGCTTCAAGCGAAAACGCTTCTGGTGTGCCGGAGTGAATGATATCTGGTGTCAAGACCAACACGATAAATGGTTACGTTTTGGACTTTATTTCCATAACAGTGTTGACCCATTCATGTCGTACAACAACTGGTTGAAAGTCTGGTGGACCAACAAAAATCTGAAGCTGATCGCCAGCTTCTATATCGAAGCTGCTTGGAAAACAGGGGGTAACGTGTCCATGATTCCTTGTCTGCAAAACTTCATCTCCTGATGTTATCAAGGAGCTCCGCTAGTAACTCAAAGCGATCCTGGTTCAGAAAACTTTGGTGTCGCCAATTCACAAACTCTGATACGCCACCGGCTTGATCCCACTCTCAGCGACACCCTACAACACCAATGGATGAGGGAAAAGCATAATATTAAGTCCGAGGCAAATTGGTCCGTCTTTCGTCGGGATTTTACGCCCGGCTTCAAGAATATCCTTGATCATGGTGTGAATAGTGGGTGGTATGATGCTAGTGATCCACTCGAAAAGTGAGTGTGTCCTATTTTGAGGGTTCTTAGCATTAACATTTTGGTCAGTTTCGTCTTTAGGTGGCTTGCGATACCATGGATTCAAGCTGAACTCGACAGATGGGTTATACAGCGGAACCAAACAGCGCCACGCCGAGACAAGAAAAAGATCCTTCCTCATGGAATATGTCATATCCCATGCAGCTCCGCCGGATTCCGACGAACTCCGCTCCGGACTTTTCCGCCGACTTATCTTATCTTATCTTATCTTATCTTCTCGCGTACGTTATTGTTCTTCTCTTGTTAATTACTATTCTTCCCCATCTCCGTTTACTCCGACCTCCTTTTCTCTTCCTCCCCTTTTGTTTACTTGTCACCGTACATAGCAACCTTTTATCCCTTTTATTTTCTTCCGAACTCCGGTCCTCTTTCCGGAGTTCATATTGTCTTCACGTCTCCAAGGACATGACAATTAGTCTACCAAGTATATAACTAGAACTACAATGTTCTGTAACTCCGTTCAGAAAATCAACTTGAGTTCCTTATTTCTTACCCACTCTCAAACTTAAGGCTTTCCCTTAAGCTCATTAGTTATCTTAATACTTAGTCCGGAACTCCGGACTAACTCCGCTCCGTCCACGTCTTCTCAATACGACTTAAGGAAGTAGTGAACCTACTTCAAGAGTTGACGTCTCCGCTCCTCCGAAGAACTCCGATCCTTCCGGAGTTGCACGCCTCTAACAGTATTTTCTGAACAACTCTTGAGTCGTATTCCCTTTACATTTGATCATGTCTTTCCAAGGCTTCTCCCAACGAAGAACCCCCACACGTTATCGACTTACACGACCGGCAAACACCTCATCCCAACGCCCAACGATAACCCCGGTCTCTCCGTTAGAAGAAACTCACACTCCGAGACACGAACCGTTTCCGCGCCCAGTCTTCGAAGAGAACAATCCTCTCGGACCGGGCAATCCTAATCGCGATGATACCAACCTTGCTGAGGCCATCGCTCTTCTAGCCACTACTCTCCGAAACAAAGGAGACGACAAGCAACGCACCAAAGTCCGAGAACCGGACACGTTTGACGCCTCCGATCCGACAAAACTCCGCCCTTTCCTGGTTCAGTGTCAACTGAACTTCAATGATCGACCAACCGCTTTCCAAACGGACGGCGCCAAAGTCAACTTCGCCCTCTCCTACCTCAAAGGGATCGCACTTGCGTGGTTCGAGCCTTACCTTTTGGAGAACCCAGATATCGATACCTATCCGCCGGACTTCATGTCCGATTACGGAGATTTCTGCATGGAGTTGCAGAATAATTTCGGACCTCTGGACCCTAAAGGTAGCGCCGAGAGCGAGTTGGAAAACCTTGTAATGAAGGATAACCAACGAATTGCGAAGTATATCGTCAACTTCAATCGTCTCGCTACGCAGACTGGCTGGGACATCGGTGCCTTACGGCATTCTTTTTACCGAGGACTTCCGGATCGCCTCAAAGATCAACTTGCCCAATCCGAGAAACCAAAGAACCTCTACGAGCTGAAGGATAAGGCTCAACTCCTTGACGCCCGGTATTGGGAACGGAAATCGGAGATTTCCCGCGCTTCGGGATCCTCTTCTGCTAAAGCCTCTACTTCCGAGGCCAAGTCTTCAACCGAAAAAGCTTCTGAGAAGAAGTCCCCTGCCAAAACTACCAACTCCGGTAGTACCTCCTCCACCACTCCGAAAACCCCTCCTGTCTACGCCGATAAGCTAGGCAAGGATGGTAAACTCAAGCCCGCGGAACGTCAACGCCGCATCGACAATAAACTCTGCATTATATGTGGAGGAGCCGGACACATGGCCAAGGATTGCACCAAGGCCAAATATTCGTCCACTCGCGTTGCCGCCCGCGCCGCCTCCACTTCCTCCGCACCTCCGGTCTCTAGTTCCGATTCTCTAGAGGAGCCGGAAAAATAGAGAGCAGTCTGCATACTCCGGCACAGGATGTAGGCTGCGTTGAACCTGACTGTGCGCTACCGGAAGTAAAACTCAACGCGTCCGCTCTTTCTAACGATTCCTTGACGATTTCTCTTTATCATTCTACTACGCTTATCGTTACCCTTGTGGATTGTGGATCGACGCATTGTTTCATTGACCCGGAATTTTGTTCCCTTCACAATCTTCCTATTTTTCCTACTGCTCCGAAACGCCTCCGCTTGTTTGATGGTTCCTCCGGTGGAATCATCGACAAATGTGTATCTATCTCTGTCCGTTTTTCTACTGGTGAAATTCTAATCTTAGAATTTTTGGTCACTCCGTTGGATCCGTCTGTTTCCGCAGTTCTTGGATATAGCTGGCTCGCCAAATACAATCCGTTGATTGACTGGGTCGAGCATAGCGTTAAATTCCGTTCTTCTGATTCCGCGCCTCCGTTGTCGACTCCGGTGCCTAGCGAGGCACCACTTCCGGACCCTCCAGTACGACCTCCGTCCTCTCCGTCTACTCCGCCTGGACCTTCTTCACCATCCGCCTCGAAGCCTGACATCTCCTTTGTCAGCGCTCAAGCCTTTTTGCGTGGTTGCAAAGTACCCGGCACTCAGGTCTTCCGTATGGAAGTCCGATTACCTGACGCCACCGGTCGCTCTGCAAGCTACGGCCCTCCGGAGTCCTCCGAACCCTCCGTGGACCTTCACAATATCCCTGAAGAGTATCACGAATTCGCTGACGTCTTTAGCAAAACGAAGGCTTGGAACCTCCCTGGACACCGTCCTTACGACCTCAAAATTAATTTGGAGGATGGTGCAAAACCTCCTTTTGGCCCGATTTACTCTATTTCACCCTTAGAGCTCGAGACCCTTCGGGAATTCCTTGACAAGAATCTCCGGGCGGGTTTCGTCCGCTCCTCCCGTTCTCCCTGCGGAGCTCCCATTCTTTTCTCTCGGAAGAAAAATGGAAGTCTTCGACTTTGCGTGGATTTCCGAGGACTCAATCGTATCACGAGGAAGGACCGCTATCCTATCCCTCTTACGGCGGACCTTCTCGACGCTCCCCGGACTGCGCGCATTTACACTAAAATCGACCTTAAACACGCCTACCATTTAGTCCGGATTGCCGAAGGTGATGAGTGGAAAACAGCTTTCCGCACTCGCTATGGCTCGTTTGAATGGTTGGTAATTCCGGAAGGTCTTACTAACGCCCCGGCGGCCTTCCAACACTTCGTCAACGATATTTTTTCCGACCTCCTTGACGTCTCTGTCATTGTTTACCTTGACGACATCCTTATTTATTCCGATGACCCCGCTGATCATGTAGACCATGTCCGCGAGGTCCTCCGACGACTCCGGAAACACGGCCTCTATGCCAACGCCGAGAAGTGCTCTTTTGGCGTTGACACGGTGGAATACTTGGGTTACATTCTTTCCCCCCAAGGCCTTTCTATGGATCCTGCCAAGGTCCAAACTATCCAGGATTGGCCGGAACCCCGGAAGATCAAAGATGTTCAATCCTTCCTTGGATTCGCCAATTTTTACCGGCGTTTCATTCCGGACTATTCCTCCATCACTATTCCACTTACCCGGCTCACTCGTAAAGGGTTACAATGGAATTTCGATGATAAGTGTCGTTCCGCCTTCAATGACTTGAAATCCGCTTTCATTTCCGCCCCAATCCTTTCCCATTGGTCACCCGAGTTTGACACTCTGGTGGAGACTGATGCTTCCGATTACGCCGTTGCTTCCATTCTCTCCGTACGCCATCCTGACGGTGAAATTCATCCGGTTGCTTTCCGGTCTCGTACCCTTTCGGACTCGGAGTTGAACTACGATACCCATGACAAGGAACTCCTTGCCATCTTCGACGCTTTCACTGCCTGGCGGCATTATTTGGAAGGTACTGCTACTCCGGTCGACGTTATCACCGATCACAAAAATTTGGAGTACTTCTCCACCGTCCGCTTGCTTACCCGCCGTCAAGCCCGCTGGTCGGAGTTCCTTTCCCGCTTCAACTTTGTTATCCGCTTTCGCCCAGGCAAGCTTGGCACTAAGCCCGATACCCTTACTCGACGCTGGGACGTCTACGCTAAAGGGGGAGATAGCGACTACGCCAAAGCCAATCCTCACAATTTCCGCCCTGTTTTTGGGCCGGAACAATTGGCTTCGTCCCTCCGAGCGACTTCCCTCGAAGATGTAGTCCTTGGCGCCGGATTCACCATAGACGTCGATTCCCTTCACTCCGATATCATCTCCGGACTACAGGTTGATCCTATTGCCTCCGGACATGTTTCCCGTACCACCTCCGGCCCAGATCCTCGATGGTCTATCGACGATTTAGGTTTTCTACGCCTTGATAATCGTATCTATGTCCCCGATGTCAATGACCTACGACTCCGGATTTTGCGTTCCAAACATGATCATCCTACTGCAGGACACTTCGGGCAAAATAAGACTCTCGAAATCATCCGGCGGGAATACACCTGGCCCGGACTCCGGACTTTTGTCCGTGATTACTGCAAGTCTTGCACAACCTGCGCGAGATCCAAAACCCCTCGGCATCGTCCTTACGGATTGCTTAAGCAGCTCCCTATTCCGGAGAAACCATGGAATTCAATTTCCATGGATTTCATCGAACAACTTCCGGACTCCGAAGGATTTACGGCCATCCTAGTTGTGGTTGACCGTCTTTCCAAGCAAGGGATCTTTATTCCAACTTACGATACGATTACTTCCCCCCAACTCGCACATCTTTTCCTTATTCACGTTTTTTCTAAGCACGGAGTTCCTAGTCACGTCACCTCCGATAGAGGCACGGAATTTGTTTCCCATTTTTTCCGGTCTCTCGGAAAGGCCCTCGACATGAAACTCCACTTTACCTCCGGTTATCATCCTGAAGGCGATGGCCAAACGGAACGCGTCAATCAAACCCTTGAGCAATATCTCCGCGTTTATTGCAATTATCAGCAAGATAATTGGTCGTCCCTCCTTCCTCTTGCGGAATTTGCTTACAACAACGCTCCAAACACCACTACCGGAGTTTCTCCTTTCTTTGCCAATAAAGGTTACCACCCTAACCTTTCCGTTCACCCGGAGCGCGACCTCTCCTCCGCCCATGCACGAAAATTCGCTGTGGACCTCGATGAGTTACATCAACAACTTCGACAAACCATCTCTGAGGCACAACAACGTTATCAACACTACGCGGACTTGAAGCGCGCTCCGCCTCCGAACTTCAAGGTTTCGGATTCCGTCTACGTCAAAGCTGAGCATTTCCGGACTACTAGACCCTCCAGGAAACTTTCTGAGAAGAACTTGGGGCCTTTTGAAGTTATTGCTAAGGCCGGTACTCACTCATATACCCTCCGTCTTCCGGAGGCTCTCCGCTCTGTTCACCCGGTCTATCATGTCTCTCAGCTCGAACCGGCGACTCCGAATACCATTCCTAACCGTGTCCAACCTCTGCCTCCTCCGATCGTTGTCGACGGAGAACCGGAGTTTGAGATCTCCGAAATACTCGATTCCAAGATCGACAACCGCCGTCGTGCTTGCAAGCTACTGTACCTTGTACGTTGGGAGGGCTACGAAGGCACTGACGAAGAAACTTCTTGGATCTTGGCCTCCGAACTTGGACATGCTACTGAGCTTGTTTCGGACTTTCACTCCGCTTATCCTTTGAAACCGGGCCCGTCCTATTAATTCTGTCTATTTACGATTTTCGCGGACTAATTTCAAGGTTTCCTCCTTTCCCCAAAAAATCCCCCTCTTCCCACTCCGTTTCCGTCTCCTCCGGCGCGATGTCCTCGGACTCCGGAGTGTACTTCCGGAGCTCGTATGAATTATCTCTGAGGAACTCTAAGTTCCTCAGATGGTCGGCCCATTGAGCCGCATGTTCGCGGAGATCCTCCACGGTGTCCCATACCCCCTCGCATGCCTCCGCGACCCGTCCCAACATCGCCGTGTTTTCTTCTGTCGCCCGGAGCAGCTTGTGAAGAAGCTGCTCCGTCCTCGTCAGCGGTTTCTTTACCGCGGGCTCCACTCCGCGGTACTCCGATCCGGATTCCTCCTTTTCCTCCTTTTTCTTTTTCTTCTTCACTCCACCCTCTTCACCATCTACCTCGCATCGCGCTTTTCTCTTCTTGCATGCATCGCAACTCCGCGCCTTTCCGGACGCGGGCCACACGCAGTTTTCCCGGCGTTCCGCGCACGCCTTGCATTGTACGGCCCTGCTTCTGTAGTCAACTCCGGTCTTTCATTTATGTGCCTTTGCTTACCCGTCTCTTTTTCTCTTCCCCTTCTCCGCACTTGAGGGCCCCTCCTCCGCCGCCTCCACTTTCTTTTTCTCCTCCTCCGCCGCCGTTTTCTTCTTCATTTCCTCCTCCACCCTTTTCATCGCCTCCGCCTGGATCTTCTGTCTCCTCTCCTCTTCCGCCTTCTTCCTCTCGTCCTCCGCTTTTCTCCGTTCTTCTGCCTCCTCTTTCGCCCTCATTTCGGCGAATTCGCGCTCCATCTCCTTGATGCGCGCGGCTATCTCTTGCGAGGACGATAATTGTGAGGACGACATTTTTTGGATTGTCTCCTGGCCAGGAGTTTGTTTTATACCATAGGCCCTCCGCTTTGAACTCCGCTGCGGTTCTCCCTTTGTTCCACAGGCGTCTCAAGGGTTCGACGCTAAGGGGGAGATACTGTCATATCCCATGCAGCTCCGCCGGATTCCGACGAACTCCGCTCCGGACTTTTCCGCCGACTTATCTTATCTTATCTTATCTTATCTTCTCGCGTACGTTATTGTTCTTCTCTTGTTAATTACTATTCTTCCCCATCTCCGTTTACTCCGACCTCCTTTTCTCTTCCTCCCCTTTTGTTTACTTGTCACCGTACATAGCAACCTTTTATCCCTTTTATTTTCTTCCGAACTCCGGTCCTCTTTCCGGAGTTCATATTGTCTTCACGTCTCCAAGGACATGACAATTAGTCTACCAAGTATATAACTAGAACTACAATGTTCTGTAACTCCGTTCAGAAAATCAACTTGAGTTCCTTATTTCTTACCCACTCTCAAACTTAAGGCTTTCCCTTAAGCTCATTAGTTATCTTAATACTTAGTCCGGAGCTCCGGACTAACTCCGCTCCGTCCACGTCTTCTCAATACGACTTAAGGAAGTAGTGAACCTACTTCAAGAGTTGACGTCTCCGCTCCTCCGAAGAACTCCGATCCTTCCGGAGTTGCACGCCTCTAACAGAATACCAGAGCTCATTTGCCTGCATCCCGAACAATATGGTGCATTGGACTTCAAGGTATGAATGTAGTCGTACAGCGTTCAATGCCGTCTCATACCCATTCTAGGTGGTTGTTCTGGCATCATTGCTAGATGAAGCCGAAAGGCTCTATGCTCCTCCTGAAGACCCAGTCTTCCAACTCGTGCCTCCACCATTCGAGGAGCGTGTGCACGGCCTCTATGCCGGCATTGGGAGGCCACCCGTCTCATCTAGTTCATTCTGGGTCGTCTATCTCCAACTATTGCAGGCTTTTCGTGCACTGGGCAATGCCGAACTTACACCCATATTAGAATCTCATCAGGAGACGCAAAGGATAGCAAATGATGGTGTCCCCCTTCTTTCCGGACTTCGGGAATTACGAAATGGTGACAATGTAGTTGGCCCCTACGGAGAACCGGGATTCCCTAATCATACACGAGCGGAATCTGGTGTTTCCGAATCTGTTCTGGAATATGCTGACTTTACAGATCAGGAAAGTAGTTCTGACGAAGAGTAACTATCATTATTGTCCATGTATTGTCCAAGAAATTTTCTATAACTATGGGTATCGGTTGGATGAAAAAAATTGTAAGTAAAGAGAAGAGATCGAAAAAATAGTCTATGCAGAACCGGAGAACATTATGGCATTGATCAGACCCTCTTTTTCTTCGACTTCCTTCCAGATGGCCCTCCACCCTCAGTTATCTCCCCTTCCTTGGCTAAGAACAGGCTGCCACACTCCTGGCCTAAAACCTCCAACGCTTGCTCTTGCTGTAGCCTTTCCAACATCAATCCAGGTTTCAAGTGAGCCTTCGGTGCTGGCTTGATAGGAGATAGATCATAGAATTCACAGAACTTGTTGCAAATATGATCATCTCCGAAGTAGGTGAAGGAGGCCGCCAAATTCCCATCAGCGAACACACGCTCAGGTCCGAGGTCACTTTTGATACAAAGTAGGCATCAGAATACATAAAGAACAAGTAAAACTTACGGCGAAGTGATTATTTGCGGATCAGAGAGTAAAGTGAGACCTCCTGTGAGAAGTTGAATGTCAGCATGATTCTTGGCGACAAAACAATATTGTATACCTTGTTGATCAGAAACAAAGACATGATGCTGAGTCTCGAGCATTTGGACGTGCTGAGCAAATGACAAGAATAGACCAACGTATTCCCTCTTTGAGTCCAGCTGCGGAAGAGGAGCTGCCGAAGTGTTGTTGATATACGTGAGGAAATCTCCGTCTGATCCATCAACGACTTCCTCCAATAAATAAGCATCTGGTTTATTGTTACCAGCCACCGCCAATGCTACGTTGACATAACGCATCTTCGGTACAAGAAAGGGTGGCTTTCCTCGAGTCCAGTTTTCCTTTTCCATAAACTCGTATACGAGGCGCATCAGAGCTGAAGCCCAGTGTGAACAGTTGATTTCGGTGGTCAGTAATTCAGCTTGTTTAGGACCTTCAAATATAATTCGAGAATCCGACGTTCAGCTGTTACAAAATGCCTGCTTGACACAAACGGCAAGAGATTCCGAGCCTGGAAAGACCGGCTTGTTGGTATGACCAAAGTACGCCACTTTGCAAGTGCCAGAAATGGGGTCGTTGGTATTGAACGTGAGGATGATGGGGAAACCTTTGTCCACGAGGAGAACAGGGGCCTTCGGCTTTGCAATAAGGTGATCAATGGAAGGGAACTCCGTTGGGTAAACCATGCATTCCATGATTTTGAGGTCAACTTCGAAACAGATGAGTTGTCAGGGCCATTAGTGCATGTTGATCCACTTACATATCCCTTGCATAGCTTTCCGACCTGGTGCTTTTTGTGCTTGCAACGCATGCCTCATGTTACGTTTTACCCCGATTTAACCCCCGCTTCCGACCCCGACGTCCCTGACTCAACGTCACAAGACAACATCATAGCCTGGGTCCGGAACATCGTCGAAGACAACCAACGACGGTATCCCAATCCCCGTGATTACCCTCATCAACCGATCACCGCCGATACATCATACACGTTGATTCAAGCACTCAATAACACCGCGCAACACAATCATCGAATCAGCTGTCTGCTGACACCAGACCTGCAACACAGCCGTTGGCCACCTCGTTGGCACCCCAAAACGCATAGACCACGAAGCCAAGCAAGACGCCGTTCATCCCGGAGCTTATCCTCCACGCAGCCACGCATGACGAAGAAGCCGGCCCTGAAGCTGTTCACTAGTATATAATCATTGACATTCGTAGTCAATAACGTTAAGTTTAGTATAGCTACTCTTCCCCCGATCGCTACCACGAAACCCAGATACCTCTCCTCTCCTATCCGTTTGTACTTGCTTTTCTTTATACACGCATCCTCGTTTGGTTTATTGTTGCCGGAGTTCGCCGCTATACGAACAGCGATCCGTAACATAATACTAAACTTTCTCTACTCCCTCGATAATAAACCAAGACGTCCTGGAACCCCGACGATACCAAACCCCAGACTCAGAACGCGACGACGAATATCATCTCGCGCCCGAAACGTCAGATTCCTCTGACGACGACTTCGACCAATACGTCGCAACACAGACAAGTGTCCGAACCGCGCCTTTCCCCTCATCATCATTTCTTCCTCCAACATCTACTTCACACTATCAATCTCAATTCCACACCCAAACCAGAATGTCAGACACCGAAGAGAACCACGAAACCCGAGACACCACCACTGTTGCACCCGCAGCCCCGTCGCCTCCAAAATCTCATATTGCTCCGCCGACTAAGTACGATGGGAACAAAGAAGGATTCAAAACATTCTTCCGCAGTGCCTTCATCTACATCTGCGCAAACAGGACTGCATTCGACAGTGAAGAAAAACAAATCCTTTTTATCCTCTCGTACCTGCAAGGCGGACTCGCTGGACGATGGGCAGACGAGTACGTCGACATTGCCCTACAGCACTCCCCCATCAACTTCGGCTCCCTGGAGGACTTCACCAAGGAATTCAAGCGGCACTTTGAGAAACCGGATCAGAAGAAGGACGCATTGACAAAGTTGAACGACCTGCGCCAAGGAAAAATGACAGCCGATGAATTCTGGATTGAGTTTGACACTCTCCGACGTATCGCTGGACTTGGCGAACTCTTGAACGACGAATACCTCATTCAACTCGTCGAATTACATATGAACAAACCACTGATCGACCAGATCTACACCGGTATGAAGATCCCAACCACCGTCGACGAATGGCGTACGCAAACGGTTCAATTGGACCAACAATGGCGACATCGTCAGAACCAGATACGATCCATGAGTTCACCCACAAAAACACGATATAACCCAAACACACCAACCGCATCGACAACCCCCCGACCACAACAAACATCAACACCTCGTCCACAGTCAGAATCTGTCCCGATGGACGTTGATACACGACAAACGACACCCCGACAGCAAACGTTTACTCGTTTAACGGATGAGCAACGGTTGGATTTCATGAAAAAAGGAATCTGTTTCAAATGTCGACAACCCGGACACATCTCACGCAATTGTCCGGAACAACAAGGACGGCAACAGATTCGTTCTATGGAAACCGTTCAACAAACGCCGAGACAACAACAAGACGATGGCAAAGACGCTCGAATTGCTGCATTAATGGATGAGTTGGCAGCGATGAAGTTGAAGCAAGAGGGTTTTTGAGAAAGCGACGTGAAGCGCAGGAGGCCACGATCGCACAACTCGAGAAAGATGTACACGTATGCAAACAATTTAATGGTGTATTTTCGAAACTCAAAGACCTCCGCAATAACCTAAGACAACAACCAAAGGAACAACCAGAAACAAAACCGAAACAGGAAAGTAACACGTGGCCAGATACCCATGTTACAGCTGATGAAGACAAAACAACGAAGAAGAAAACAATGGTCAAATCTGAATTCAATGCCATGGAAACGATTGTGGCCATCCGATCGACCACAATGGGTTTTGCCCTCGACCTCTTGCTTGATTATGATGTATACGGTCGATGGACCGAAAAGATTTCACCAGGTTTGGTGCTTTCTCTCAATCGTCGTACAATTGACGAAGCAGTTCAATGGTTGGTACAAAACATGCCGCAAGAATCACCACATGAACCACGAACTCTTGAACCAATACGAGCAGTAACACAGAAAGATTCTGAACTTCGTATGGCATTACTCGTCCATGGTTTCGTCTCGGTCACTCAAGATGGTCGTCAATATCCCATGACCGGTTTGATCGATTGTGGTTGTACGATCTGTGCAATCGATATCGGTTACGTTAAAGCACATAACATTCCCACGAAGCCATACGTAAACCCGTTTAATTCGTATATGAGCGATGGGACGCAACCGAAAACAGGACAGATCACTGAATATTGCGAGTTGCAAATGCGACTTGGGGATCATCAAGAATTACTTCGTTTCGCGGTAACAACGTTAGCGAAAATGGACATCTTCCTCGGATACGACTGGCTCAAAAAACATAACCCAGAAATTGATTGGCGCGAAAACGAAGTCAAGTTCTCACGATGTCTTTCGGGTTGTGGCAAACCATCGACGATACGGTCAACCGAATTCAATACTGTGGTCTGGGAACGACCACTTTGGTTCAATCAAGTAATGGAAGAAACGATGAGCCCAGCGCATTTTTGTTCATTCATGACCAAATCAACAGAACTCGCGATCAATGCACAGAAACAACAGAAAGAGAAATCGTTCGAAGAACTAATCCCCGAAACGTATCATGAATATCGCGATGTCTTCGAACCCTCTGGTTTTGATGAGTTACCTGCACGGAAACCTTGGGATCATGCAATCACCCTGAAACCGGATGCGCCAGACCACCACGACTGCAAGCTATATCCATTGTCTCCCATCGAAAAACAAGACCTCGACAAGTTTCTCGATGATAATCTCAAAACAGGACGAATTCGACCATCGAAATCACCTTATGCATCCCCTTTCTTCTTTGTGTCGAAGAAGGACGCTGCCGAACGACGACCAATACAGGATTACCGCTGGTTAAATTCATGGACGGTCGATGACAAATATCCGTTACCGTTGATTAACGACATCATCAATCAACTTGCTGAAGCAAAATTCTTCACAAAACTCGATGTTCGGTGGGGTTTCAATAATGTCTGGATCAAAGAAGGCGATGAACACAAAGCTGCTTTCCTAACCCCGAAAGGTCTTTTTGAGCCAACTGTGATGTTCTTCGGGTTGAAGAATTCACCACCAACGTTCCAACGGTTGATGAACCATGTCTTTCGATATGAAATTCGCGAAGGCTGGCTTTTGGTGTACATGGATGACATCTTGATCTTTTCAAAATCACTGGAAGAAAATCAACGACGTACGAAACAAGTCCTGAAGATCTTTCGGGAAAACAACTTGTTCCTGAAACCCAAGAAATGTACATTCGATAAACCAAAAGTCGATTATCTCGGCCTTATCGTCGGTGAAGGACAAGTCCAAATGGATCCCGTTAAAACCAACGCAATTACGGATTGGCCAGTTCCTACTAATCTCACCGAATTGCAACGGTTTATCGGTTTTCTGAATTTCTATCGTCGTTTCGTCAAAAACCTTTCCCAAATCGCTGCTCCTCTGCATAGGTTAACAGGAAAAGCAAAATGGGATTGGACGGAAGAACAACAGAACGCATTCGATCGATTGAAGACAATCATCACAACCGATCCTATCCTTGTCCTACCTACACCCGATAAAAAATTCATCATCGAATGTGATGCCTCCGATTATGCCATAGGTGCTATTTTGTCACAAGAACAATCCGATGGGCTTTTCCGACCTGTCGCGTATATGTCGACAACAATGTCACCAGCAGAACGTAACTATCAAATCTTCGACAAAGAATTGCTCGCGATTATACGAAGTTTTGAGGAATGGCGTCATTTCCTACTCGGAGCAAAAGAACAGGTTGATGTTTTCACCGATCATCGAAATCTTGAATATTACCGAAAACCACAAGACCTCACAAGACGACAAGCACGATGGATTGCATTCCTACAAGATTACAATTTCCGCTTGTTGTATAGAAAAGGATCACAAAACAAAAAAGCCGACCTCCTTTCCCGACGTGTCGATCACAAGCCAAAAGAAATAGACAATACAGGTATGGTTGGTCTTCCTAACTCATTGTTCATCCCACCAGAACAAGCGATCCGTCAAATATTGCATACTTCTCCTACAAACGATAACATTATTGCCCTCCATCATGACAATCCCACCGCCGGTCATCCCGGCCGTGACAAAACAATCGAGTTGATTTCACGGACAACAACATGGCCAACTATACGCGAAGATGTAGAACGTTATATCAATGGTTGTACGGGATGTCAACAGAATAAACCACGACGTGGAAAACAACTTGGACAACTTTTCCCACATGACATACCACCCTATAACTGGCATACAATTTCCGTCGACATGATTGGTCCCCTACCGGAGTCACATGGCTTTGACGCCATTCTAGTTGTTGTCGATAAGCGGTCGAAACATCCCATATTTGTTGCCACAAATACGACATTGACTTCGGAAGGATGGGCACGACTATTCCGTGATCATGTCTTCAAGCGTTTCGGCATGCCACGCTTTGTCATCTCCGATCGCGGTTCTGTTTTCGTCTCACAGTTTATCACCGAATTATATTCCCTGATCGGTATCAAAGGACGCCCAACGACAGCATATCATCCACGTGCTGATGGACAAACGGAACGGATGAACCAAGAACTCGAAATTTTCCTTCGATTTTTCACCAATTATCAACAAGATGATTGGCATGAATGGCTTGCCCTCGCAGAATTTGCATTAGCCAATCGCGAATCTTCCGCCATCAAAACTTCCCCCTTCTTTGCAACACAAGGACAACATCCATGGACAGGTCTCATGCCTGACATACACACACCCATCGCAAACGAAGCCGTTCATGATTTCATTACACGAATGAAAACAATACAACAAAAGATCGGCGAAATAGCGGATGTCACGAAGCAAACAATGAAGGATAAGTATGACAGTCATGTCAAGAAATTTGTCTTTTCCCCTGGTGACAAAGTCTGGCTAAACGGAAAGAATTTAACCACAGATCGACCTAGCAAGAAGCTCGATAATCAGCAATTCGGTCCGTTTACCGTTCTCGACAAAATCGGTTCTTCATCGTACAAACTGAAATTACCGAAAACCTGGAAAATCTTCCCCATATTCAACGTCGCTCTCCTCTCCTCTTTTCGACCTCCTTCTTCTCCCATTCAACAAAAATACCATCTTCGACCTCCCCCCGAAATCATCGACAATGATGACCATTACGAAATAGAACATATTCTCGACTCCCGTATTCGCCGAAATAAATTATATTACTTAGTTCATTGGCTCGATTATCCCCGCGACGAAGATTCCTGGATCCCGGCATCCGAAACCACATACTGCCAGGATCTCGTCAATGACTTCCATAGATTACATCCCAAAGCTCCATCTTTTTTATCTCTCCGTTCCCTTTTTACTCTTCCCCCTTCCGTTATCCCCCCTTTTTCTTCTTCTTCCATTTTACTTGCTATATATCCCAAAAACGCCATCCTCATCGCCAATCGTACAAAGAACCACGAATTCCGAAAATACATCTTCCCCAATAATATCACCCACGCCTATCTTTACGAAACCGCCCCCGTCGACGCTGTCACCGCCATCATCGAAATCGCCCCCCCAATCATTGCTCCTGCCGTAATTGCCGACGACAAAGGCATTGGCAATTCCGACTTCAACACCCGTGTCAAAGTTTGTCCGTACGCTTTCCCTATCTTACATTACTATCGCCTTCCATCACCTATCCCCTCCGCCGCCCTTTCACATGATTATGACATTTCTACTCCTCATCGTTTTTCGTTGCTTCCTTCTTCGTTCACACGCGATCACCCCGTAAACCCCGATCACCTCGTTTATTAGTTGTACCGGCCCTAATCTACCCTTTCATATATATCGTCTGTTCTCTTTTATTTCCTTTTTTCGCTCTTTGCCTTCTTCCCCATGTCTGCCTCTGACGTTTATCTCCCTTCTTCCCCTTATTACCGTCTTCTTCCTCCTCGCTTTCGCATCCCTCGCTCGAAACGCCGCCTCTGCGATCGTGGTGTTCGCTTCGCTGTTGACCTCATGCGACCCTCTTCCTTCGGCTCCGTTCATCCAACGACGGCCATCACCCATCTTGGCGTTGACCCGTTCTTCGCCCCACGATCCTTCTACTCCGTGCGTCCCATTGGGCCTCCCCCTCCTGCTGTCCCTCCCACCGTTCCCGTCTGGTTCACCGATGATCCCGTGGATCCCTACCGCGAATTCATCGACTGCGCTGCCGTGTATGATTCCGTTTTCCCTCCGGTTAATCGGGACGATTCCCCTTGTTCCGGGGGTATTGTTACGTTTTACCCCGATTTAACCCCCGCTTCCGACCCCGACGTCCCTGACTCAACGTCACAAGACAACATCATAGCCTGGGTCCGGAACATCGTCGAAGACAACCAACGACGGTATCCCAATCCCCGTGATTACCCTCATCAACCGATCACCGCCGATACATCATACACGTTGATTCAAGCACTCAATAACACCGCGCAACACAATCATCGAATCAGCTGTCTGCTGACACCAGACCTGCAACACAGCCGTTGGCCACCTCGTTGGCACCCCAAAACGCATAGACCACGAAGCCAAGCAAGACGCCGTTCATCCCGGAGCTTATCCTCCACGCAGCCACGCATGACGAAGAAGCCGGCCCTGAAGCTGTTCACTAGTATATAATCATTGACATTCGTAGTCAATAACGTTAAGTTTAGTATAGCTACTCTTCCCCCGATCGCTACCACGAAACCCAGATACCTCTCCTCTCCTATCCGTTTGTACTTGCTTTTCTTTATACACGCATCCTCGTTTGGTTTATTGTTGCCGGAGTTCGCCGCTATACGAACAGCGATCCGTAACACCTCAGTCAAGAAGTACTGGTGGTACCTGTGCTGGTGACTGATTGTAATGCCAGTGAACGGGTTCGAGGGACATCGGAAGAGTTGTCATCGGCTGATAATTCGGCATGCTGTCGTTTGGGCCTGGGTGGAGCTGCAATTTCTTTCACTTCTGCGACAAGCTGAATGACAGTCAATCAACCAGACATTCTTCGGTGCGTTTGCATACCTGTAATGGCACAGAGTCGTCTCGGATACTGTTGGTATGTGCAATTTCATATAGTTCATGTGATATTGCTAGTATCAACTCGAGAACCTTTCCACCAGCTTCAAAACGTCTTTTACCTCGAAACATTTTGAAATATTGTTGCGAAACAGCATCAACATCGAGATTCCCTAACCCCTTTGGTAAGAGCTCTTCCCATTGTGCGGATCGGAGTTCGATGTCATTAGGATTGAGCCCCATGCCTTTTGTCCACTTAATGTACTTGTGTGCTACAGCCGTCACTCTAGTCAACTTGAGATCATTCACGCCGCTATGAACAGGTATGGATCCAACGGTCTCGCAAATATCCTGTGAACGCCACGTTGAATTGGCTCTTGTGGAAATGTCATGGCTTCACTCACCGCGACCCATACGGCTGTTTTTCGACCTGGAAGCAGCACCTTCACCCAAAACTTGATAACGATGACCTCAGCGACAGGCCCAACTGCAAATGCCTGGGCACTGAACCGATTCTTTAACTCCACGTAACGCTGATGGGCTTCTTGATAGCCGTTGACAGTGGGTAGGTTCCGGAATTCCGCAGGGAATGTTAGTTGCGGGGCCTGATTATAGAGGGCTGGTGTTATGATCACCGGCCCCGGGGCTTGAGGGGGAGGCAACGGTCGGAAACCATCATGTCGAGCTAGATATCCAAGTGCCTGCACCAGATCTGTCCGCTCTGTAACATTCGGCATGTGAGTCAGCATATCCATAGGGTAATATTCTCATACTCACCACCGCGCTGTGCAACAGCAACTTGTCTCTGGATAGATTTAACACTTTCCGCAGCTGTGTCTCATATGGGTTAGCAAAACGGAGGTAAAATGATGAAAGTGGTTACCATCAACACGGCGAGTGGTTTTTTTGTTGAGGTAGTACTGATGGCAGTCAGAGCACACTTTTCGCCCAGCCCGAGAGCGATCTTGGTTCAACAGATAAAATATCCCTGCAGGCGGCTTGATCTGCTTCTTGCATGGACCACCGCAGATGACAATTTCATTTTCAGATGTGAATTCGGCGTCGTACTGCGGCATGGATTGAAATATAAAAAGGAATGTTGGGGAGCAAAGGAGTGTTGTGTTGGGAGTGACGAGTATTCCGAAGGCAGGGACACTGATGTGACTGAATAAAATTTTATTGGCCGTAAATTGTGTGAAACGACGGAAGTGTAACCTCAGTCCGAATTTGGATTTCCATGCCGATTGGTGTTCGACTGCTGAACTCTGTGTATTGTTATCGTACTTTAAAGGAAGCAAAGTTTACATATATATCATGATCTCGAGACCGACCAGCCCCAAAATGTCCGCACAGGATCAATCAGCTTGCCTAGCAAATATGTTGCGAAAGTGTAATACATTTACTTGCCGACACGTTGAATACATTTTGAATTGAGTAGCATTTGAAGGTATGGTACACAATACATATGATAAACGGCATTCCACTACTTATTCTTGCTAAAGGGAAGTCATTTTCGGTGGAAGCTGATCCGGCGCTCAGTGCTCTGGAACTTGGTAGCTCTTGATAGCTTTCTCATCTGTGACGCCGATGAACTGCTGTTGTAGGCGGTACGATGCATCAAAATAGAAGAGGTTGCTGTTGGGGTCAACACGGTGGAATGTTGCAATGTCCTGGCAATTGGGGAGCGTCACTGAGGCCCCGATAAGCTGTATGTGTGTTCGTGTGCATACCTTGCCAACCACGGTTGGGGCACACAACAAGATTGGCTTGTCTGTACCATAAGCAATAGGATACAACTTGCTTTGAATACGATTCAAACTAGGCCCAGTAAAGGCCTGCCGAGCCCACTCTGGAAGCGCCATGATGGGGACGTGTTCGCCCTCAATGACCGGTTTCCACTTCGGGACCGGAAAGTGGATCTCCTCATGGTCCTGGCGTGTTCGCTTGAGCGAACCGTCAGGAAGTTTGCACTTTTTGTTCGACATGAGGTGGCCACCCTGGCTAACCGCTGTGCCCGCAAGGTCGACTGTCGTTCTCGGTTGGACAATGGAGCCAGGTGAAGGGTGATCTTGGGGGTTCATGGTGTGCAAACGTGTCAGAACATGGCAATCCCCAGCAAGTTCCCTAAGGATCCAGACAACAGCCTTTGGCCTTTGGCCACCTTGACGTTGATAAGCTCGTCACTGGGTGATGGACGTACCTGTCAATACATGGGTACCCCTCGGTATCGAAATCATAAAGACATGACGACACAACCTTCTTGTCGTTTAGACCGAGATTGTAGTAGAACAACAGGAGCTCGCGTAGCTCGTCCTCGGGAGCTTGGAGTGTGTCAGCCAGAAAGAAAGAGATGGAATGAAAAACGACTGACGGCATGGCTTGTATTGGTTTTTCTGGTTCACCTTGGTCATGGGTGAGAAGAAAAGACGGTGTGTTTCACAACACATGCCTGCAATTGTTGTCAAGATTCCATGATAAAGCAAAGATCACTGACTTGCTATCCCACTGCCGGACGCTATCACCAGCTTTGCTCAAAGACCAAATCAGAGCTTGCCATATGAAGTGAAAGCATCAGGGCGAATCTATGCAAGAGCAGAATCTTCAAGAGCATTTATCTAATTCAACATTTCACAAACGGGAGTATCCAAAAATTTTCATTATTCTCCTCTAACAACCACTCCCATCATGGCAATTTCATCACCCAGATCAACATCACCTGCAAAACTGTTAGCCCTGATAATTTCAATGCGAGAAACAGAGGGGCAAGCAAGGGGGGGGAAACTCACAGATACGCGCCATATTCACATTATCCATTTGCTTACAACGATTCTCCACCGTCGTTGCGAACTTCGGCCTGCACAGGAACTAACGACGCTTCGGGAGACCCTTCACTGCTATGTTGGATGTCAAACAATTGGAGGGAGAGAGGGAGGGGTGACAATCCGTCATTCTCATTCCCCATGCCCGAAAGTTGGGCTGGGGCCGATAGAAGTGCTGGAGAGTCGAACGATGGGAGGGCCAGGGTGAGCGGGGATAATTGACCATCGTTTTCGATGCTCAGACATAGCGCTGAGGTGGGTGGGAGCGTCAACGAGTTGAACGATCGAAGGTTGAGTGTGAGTGGAGAAAGTCGGCCATCTTCGTTTGAGCCAACGCCCACAAGTTGGGCCTGGGCAGATAGAGGCCCCGGCGAGTCGAACGATAGCAGGGTGAGCGCGAGGGGAGATAACAGGGTGAGCGCGAGGGGAGATAACAGGCCGGATTCGTTATTGCCGTTGGCGTTGGCCATGGCTTGGGTGGGATTGTTTGGGGTGGATAGCGGCGGCGGCGAGTCGCTTTGTGCCTCGAGCACCAGTGTGGATGAGGTAGAGTGGTGGGACATTAGATTGTTGTTTGGGAGTGTGAGTGTTTAAAGCGCGACCGTGACCCAAAACGTGCAAATAAAGTGCAGGAACTACAGCTATTGCTAGGTGAGTGTTTCTCCTTTATCTAAGTAATATCTGATAGATTCTGTACACAACAGACCCGACGTCACTAGACTTCGGTGACGTCGTTCGTCTCACCAACCGAATGGGCGTCGACAAAGTCACCCGAATACCCGCAACGTCTTGAGGTGCAAGCCCATATGTGACACCTCCAACAAACTGAAGCTGGTTTGGCTGGCGAAGGGTTTTGAGGCCTCCTACTAAGTTCCAGGACTCTCGAAGTATAGATTCATGATTGTCTAATAGCAATTCCACATATCTTTTACTCAATAGTCTGGTGGTAGTCTGATCAAGCCTCAGTCTTATATCAGAATTTATTGCTATGAAGATACTTGTACATGAAGACACTTGATGCTATGAGGACACTTGTTAAACGCTATGAAGACACTACTATATTACTTGTATGCGGAACACTTATCATTGGTGGAGTGTCCTGGGTCCTAATGCCATGCCGCGTCTGACATTGAATATTGTGTTACAAAAAAGGGCTGATCACTGTCGCTTTCCATAATTGTGTCCCAATATTGCTGAATGCATGACTGAGGACTGTGAACCTCGAGCTTTATGTCAAACCATCCGGGAACACAATATTCCATGTGTTATTTTATGTGAAGGCACTCAAGTATATCATGATGTTGCTCTGACAACTGGATTTTGCCCATTTTGTGAGGGAGGCTGTTTGTTTTTTTGATCTGTTTTACTTTTTATTTTTACAAAATTAATTATAAATTTGTAGATGCGATACTCTCCACATCATGAATGTATATCTGACCCTCAGAATTCATCTGGATTCTTGGACGTCTATCTCAATTCTGCTAAATATCTGAAGATTGGCAAATCTCTCTGGGTTGATCGAATCTTTTCACGTGTGGTTCTTAATGGCATATATAGCTTCCATGCATCATCATCTGCATATGCCAACTTCTGGAACCACAGCTATGGCCATGGAATATCAATATCACGTCATCAAATCTGGTGATCATTTGTTCAAGAATTGATCTGAACAATTGCTTCCTCTTCTGATATTGATTTCACCTTGCACCCTGGTGCTTCTCCAAAAGACATGGCAGAAGCTGCATTTGAGATTCTAGGTGAAGATGGAATCATTCGGAGTGCAGATTGACATGCATGCTCAGAGTGTACACATGCTTACAAAGCAACATCTGATATTCTTGCTGGTGGAGATCTTGCTGGTACTGTAGGGGTTGATAAAAATTGAGTCGTGCCTACCCTTCAAGGACCTGATGCAAATTTAGCATTATTAGATGCACAGTTTGCTCATCAACAAGGTGTTCAGCAAGCTCAAACCATGGAGGATGCTATGGATCTTGACCATGCTCCTGTGAGAATGGTAGTGGTTGATGGGATAGCAATGGGGCACCAAGTATTTTATTACCTTTCACAATGAAAACAAATACTAAAGCGCTATAATATGTAGCATTGTGCATATGATGGCTGTACTGGAGACTTGGCCAATGCCAGAGGTGAAGTTTTCTGTTCTCAACATGAAAACCTCTATGGCAATATTTGCCATGTTTGGAACTACAACAATCCCAAGGTTGTGCGTACACAAGTATGCTAACAACATCAAGAATTGTGGTATCGGCACATTATCCGTTATGGTCGCCAAACATTACTTGGATTTAATCGGCTTCTATGTCACTCTGAGGCTGAAAATCTACCATGGCTCCCTCAAAATTATCACCAAGCACAACCTCATGACCAACCAGCTGGTACTCAGCGTCAACATGCCAACTATTTCCAGCCATCCCGATTCTACTGTGTTGAGACAATTTATGCGCCATGTGGCATTGTTATCGCCTGGACCAAGTTTTTGAGAGCAGAATCACCAACCAATATCTTGGAATTTCTGGAATCAGTATTTCCAACTGAAGACTCTTATCCCAATTTCCTCTGTATTGCCAAGGCCTGCTTAGTGCTTCAATCATGCATTGCTAATGGAAGCTGGAACACATAGAAGAACACAACAAGATTTATCATGGACTCCTATCATTGTATCAATCATCAGGTTGAGGACTACAGTCAAGTATGACCATTTGGGCTAGCATGACCATTTGGGCTAAATCACTTTTTCACGCTAACACCACAAATTTTGGTCTCAGAGATTTTGTAAAACTAATATATGGTATGTGAGCTGTATGTGGCCGGTTGCTCAATGACTCTGGGTCAGTGGATCTAGTTACCAGACACTGATAAATACAAGACAGTGGGTGAAATGAAATTAATTTTGGAATGATCACAATGAAGTAAAGATCTTTTGGCATTGAGTGATGTCTAACACAAATGTTGAGAATATACCAGTTATATATCACCAGATTTCAGAGGTTTCAAAGGGTAGTTGACAAAAGAAAGGCTATTCAGAATGATGGTGAATCCTCTGGGATGCTTAGATTGTCACGTCACATATTACCCAATTTGTTTTTTTCCTTATTTTGAAACCAAAGTGAAAGCCAGACTATGAGCCAGAGACGTTGAGACTGCCAGAGAGACCAAAGAAACAAGCAGATGGCAAGGAAGAGGGCGATGACAATGAAGACAACAGCAATGATGAAGCGATGGATGACAACTGGATGTACATAACCGGTAGTTAGCGGTGTGATTCTGTCACAGCCCAAATGGCCATCTGGCTCCGATAACGGGCTTTTCCACTGATCTGACTTAATATACCACACCCATATACTGATTAGCCTCAAAGTATGGTAGAAACGTAACATGAGTCCTAAGTGTGTGATCGGCTTCCTAAAAATCTGTGCTAAATCTTTGTGTAATTAATCCGAGACCATTTTATATTTCATCAGCCTAAATGGTCATACCTGACTGTACATTTGTTGCAAATGGTGCAATCCTGCTCCATTAAATGGTTCTCAACCAAATCTTGTCATTGTGGAACAAGATGGAAACAATGTCCAACATTATAAGCATGCTTTTAATACACAGGTAAGTCAATGATACTTTTATGTATGTCACTATATTCACAGTGTAATTATTAGGCCTGTGAACAGCTTAATGCATGGCTGGCAGGCTATGAGTCAATTCTCAAGCAAATGATTCCTTCCAACTTCAATTGGTTTCTACATACCATGCTGTTTTATCATACACAGCATATTATTGATAAGCAAACAGGAGATGAAGAAGAAGTTGAAGATGATGATGGGTCTGAAAGTGATGAGTAGATGGTTGTTATCTAAGTTCATGTTCATATGTAGTATCTTTTGCTTTTGACAATAACTGAAAACTACAATACAACAACACCAACACCAACACCAACACCAACAGCAGCAACAGCAACAGTGACAATGGGAACATAATGGGAATAAAGTGAACCATGATGAACCTTTGAAGGGCCCTTGGACTTTGCTAGAGCTTTGGACAGGTTTACCCAACCATCGAAGACAATGCTAAGATAATGATGACTTTTTTGGAATTGATATGGATCAGTATACACTGGAGTTAACAGTTAGAATTTAATAGTCATTTAGTATCTTGAATATTTGAAATATCTAGGAATATAGCAATAAAGTGACAAATGTTTTGCAAGGAATCCACCTGGACTCCACTCCCTACCAAATATGGAGCATGGGAAAATATAGCCTAATGTGGTTAGCCCATTGTATACCCAAACCCAATTATAGTGTCAGATTTATTTTATTTACAAAATTGAGTGAGAAAAATGTAAAAAAGTTGAAAAAAGCCAGCACTTTTCAAAAACTCGGCAGGATTCCCAGTGGATTCCCAGTAAATTCCTGACTGAGTCACTCCATTCAAATAGATTCCACCATCCTCACGGTGGCCATTTTCGTCAGCTTCCATTCTGTTTGCTGGCGCGTTGTGTTCTGCTGTTGGGTGTTCAGAATTGCCTGTTTGGCGTGGGGTAGCTGCAAAAGGTCAATAATTAGTAAAGAACACAAAAAAGTTAAAATCAGAAATTTACCTCAGGTGCTCCTCTGCATCCATCTCCCATTGTTGACGTGTTGTTGAAAACAACGAGTTGAAGCTTGAACAAGCCAACTGGCAGTTGCCGATTTCCCAAATGGGTTCAAGTTGCCAAACAAGGAAGTGTGGTTGAAGCTTTTTAATCTTCTGGCATGCACAACAATGCATGCATACCCAAAGTGAGATCCTCAAAAGATGTAAATATAGTATACCTACTCTCATGTCAAATTTTGTATTTTATTTTGCCCTGCATCAAGAGCTATCCACAATTTATTCCATTCCCCTGCCAGAATTGGACCTTTAATGATATAACTTGGTCTTAAAAATCTGAAATTATTATATAATAATCTAAGGAGGACTTGAATAAGTACTCATTGGTGTACACAAAAGTGCCTGATTGTTGGTGGACCAGGACCTATGTTGCAGCCAGCAAATGCACAGAATTGTGCATTGTGGCTGACCCATCCAAAGTCGCTGCTTTAACTTTGAACCTGTTGTTTCTCGTGATGCCGGGTACGAGGATGCCCCAACAGCCAGGACAGAGTGCCAAGACAACCACAGTGGCAATGAGGACACAGACCACCAGCCAGGGGATGGGGACGGGGACGAAGGCAGACATTGATGGCACGACAGGACGATGGAGACCATGACGACAATCCAGGGGATGACAAGGACAATGACAGGGTAGGAGACGGAGATGACAACGACAATGAGGATGAGAGGACAAGGATAACAAGGACAATGACGAGGACGACAGGAATGGGAACGGGAACGACGGGGAGGGGAATGACGGGGATGGGGATGATGGTGACCACGGGAAAGGGAACGACAGGGAGGAGGACGGCGGATTGAAGACGAAGACGACGAGGACGATGGGAACACGACAAGTATGTACATCCCACCTGTCCGCCCTCTTCTCCTGCCTCTTCCTCTCCCACTCCCACTCCCTGCTGCCCATCCCCCCTCCCCTTCTCCCACACCCTCTCCCTGCTGCCACTCCCACACCCTCCTCCCACACCCTCCCACAGCCTCCTCCCACACCCACACCCACACTCAAATCCACAGCCACACTTCCAGTCTCAGTGTATTATTTAATTATGTATTTTGATAAAATAATGATTAAATTGATATTTCCATGCTCAGTAATAGTGAGTGGATATGTAATGATTCCAATTGAGAGTGGAGTAATATTAAATAAAAAAAGGACAAAATTGCAAGTGGGGTAATTACTGATTGTGGTATAAATGTTCTTTGGGAAGAAGTAGCTCCTGTGAGTGATGAAGCTAAGAGTGAGATATTGTGCATTTTCAAAAGAATAATTTTGTAATGTGGGTATTCCCTGTGCTTTGCATAATTGCATTTCAAATTATATTACATTTGTGTAATGAACGGACTGACACATGTTCTTGACTTTATATCACAGTGTCTGAATAAATATTGGTTTGAGCTTTTGTGAGCACTGCCAATGTTGTCAACAATAAATACAAACAGGCAGAGTGATACGTGGCACAAGCCTGTGGACCAACATGGGGTCCGGTTGCAGCAATAGCTGGACCCAGGTCAACCTGATCCCGCAGCAAGAGCTAGAACCTGGTCAACCCAATACCAGAGCAATAGCTGGACCCAGGTCAACCTACCCTACAGCAAGAGCTGGACCTGAGCCAACCCACTCCTGCAGCAAGAGCTGGACCATGGTCTACCCAGTCCTCCAGCAACAGCTGAAGCCAGGTCAACCTACATTCCATGAACAGCTGGCCCTGGGTCAACCCATATATCCAGCAATACCTGTTCTGGGTTAACCCCTGCATGGCAGAGCTGACAGCAGGTTGACATACCCAGCAGCCATTTACCAGCAAGAGCTGTACCTGGGTCAACCTACCCCAACACAGTTCCACCACAAGAGCTGTAATTTGGGTCAACCTACCCCCACAGCAATAACTGCGCTATGTGTACCTACCAATTGCAGCTCTATCTGTTATTGGGTTAACCAAAAGGACTGGGTCTACTGGACAATAAACAGCAGATACGGTGATTGTGTTGCATGGTGTTATTTAGAGCATGTATAAGGGTGTATGATGTGTGTGGTTCATTGGCAGTGATCGGATGATTGGGATATTGTCTGGGATCAGATAACGTCTTCGGTTGTTGTCAATGATGTTTCGGACCCAGTTAATGATGTCATCATGTGAAGCGGGTTCCGAATCAGGGGTAGGATCAGAGTGAAATGTGACAAAAAATGACAGGCAACACCACACACATGACCAGGAACATGACCATGACCAACACCAACACAACCACAACTAGTGTTGCACAGGGGTAACCATAGGGTACAAATATTCAAACCTCTACCCTCACCTCAAAAACCCCATCATTGAGGGTAAGAATAGGGTTTTCCAGGGTGAGGGATGGGGGTTTGAAAAGGGTATGAATAATCCATGAGAGGAGTGAAGGTGTACATGAACATTATAAATATTTTAGTGACATAATTTTATAACACAATAAACTATCTTTAATGTGTTAATTACAAAGCTAAATTAGTTAAAACTGTGACAAGAAATATGTTAGAGGCCTGAGCAAAGCATTTTCATAAGATATGCACCTAAAAAAACTAGTCAAATACATCTTAAAACTGCTTAGTAAGACCCTTACATACTCTTCCTCAAACCCTTAAAGGGTAGAGTGTGTACAGGGGTATGAATTTTGAAACCCTTACCCCCTGTACCCTTATGCTGAAAACCTGGGGTTTACCTGTACTCCTGTGCAACACTAACCATCACCAAGATCACAACCACCACAACCAACACCTCTGATATATGCCCAACAAGGACGATGGAGCATCCAAGGTTGACAAAATGGGTGGCAGGTTACTCCCTGCCACCCACGTATGTTCTTTATTTTTATTTATTCAAAATTAACTAACACATTCACAAATTAAAGGATGACGCACCACCACCACCATCACCACCATCACCACCATCACCACCATCACCACCATCACCACCACCACCACAACAGCCACGACCATGACAGCAGCCAGCAATGCCGCACCAGACATGCCAACAAATAAAGGTGAACAGGCAGAATGAGCAATGGGGGGGTGGTGCATCCACCCCTGCTGCTTCATGGTACATTTTTTCTCATCAAATATTTTCATTGATTTTAGTCTCATAATACAGAGTATAATGCTTCGTGACACCACCACCACCTGGATGCAACTGAAGCAGAACACACATATTGTACACATGCATTTCACCAGGACTGGGCCTTTCAGCCCCCTGCTCCCCAATCTCACCTCGCAATGAGGCTGGCCACATCAATTGATGTGTGCAGCTCTCTCATGAGGTCAGAAATGGAGCAGGGCAACTCACCTGCCTGCCCCCCAATCCCACCTCGCGAAGATGTCAGCTACGTCAACTGATGTGCATGGCTTTTGTGAGGTGAATATGCAACAGTTTCAGTTTAGACCGAGCTTGGACCAAACCAAACTGATCAAAACAGTTTCAATTGGTTTCAGTCTAGTTCCTGGAAATCTTGGTAGGAACCGAACCATTCAGTCCCAGTTTGGGGCAAAAAGGCCAAAAACTGGACCGAACCAAACTTCCCCAACACTAGCCCACACCCGTCATCAACACTCATGGTAAATGGGTCATCTCTTAAGAATGCATCATTGAAGCTATATCCTTCATCTCCCCTCATCGCTGCTCAGAGCTACACGACTATGGCATTCACATCAGACAACTTTTCACAGCACTACCCAAACCTTTCCATCTCTGTGTTATCAGCTATAACAAGGCCATCCGTCTCCATTGTGCCTTACGACGTAACATCCTCCTCACAGAATTAAACCTACTCACTGACCTCTACACCCTCTGGATCCAGAACCTGACCCCTGCCCCCTCCTCTGACAGAGCAAAGCAATCCAAACCCAAATGTTACAACCCTTGCAGGCATTGGAATGAATCCTGGTGCCCTAACACCACCGCCTCCTGCACTTATCGCCATGTCTGTTCCAAGTGCAAAAACCCTGGCCACACAGCCCCAGACTGCCCTCCTGCTCGCAAATGATGATGCCCCTCCTCCTTCACACCCATCCTACCTTCACAATCTCCTCTGAACCAATTCCAATTCAAATCTTGACACCCTCACCATCTCCACTGAAACCATGCCACCCCTTCCTCAACCACCTGCCCTTTGCACCATCCATGAAAAACCACACCTTTTCCAAATCACCACTCCCATTCACATTTCAACCTTTCGATGCTACCTCCTCACCCATCCCACCTCTCTATCTGCCAAGATCTCACCACTGGCTTTTGGCCTTGGGCAGAACCTGACCCCTCTCATCCTCTCATCTGAGACAACTCTCAGTCTCTCACAGACCACTCCAAAATGACACTCATGTTATTTTTGTCCACAAACAATGTGACAAGGAGATCCATCTAGGCCATTTTTCCCCTGCATTTGGACCCAAGCTTCTCCTTGGCATGTTCACCATTCCCATTGGTGTTGTTCCAAAACCCCATTCTTCCAAACTATGCCTTGTTGTTGACCAGAGTGCCAAACCTTTTTCTTTTTTCCCCAACTCCCTCATACTGCGCGACAAAGTCTCCATCCCCCTCAACAACCTCCATCACCTTGGCTGCACCCTTCACAAAGTCCATTCTTCTCATGGCCCTGACATCCACCTGATCCTCTTCAAGTCTGATGTATCCCAAGCCTACCGCCACCTCTCTCCATTTCCTCTGGAAAACCATGCAAATCATTACAATTGATGGCATGCACCACATTGACCGCAACAATAATTTCAGCAACCGGGGTGCCAGCGGCATATGGGGCACCTTCATGGGCCTCATCCTCTGGATTGCCATCTTCATTCTGCACCTATCCAACCTATTCGCTTATGTAGATGACACCTCCCCCTTAGAATTCAAATCTAACACCCTCTAGTACAAACCATATCACCATCATTTCCTCACCAAGCAAACCCTCCCCCTCCACTCCTGGGATGACATTGATCTCCCCCATGAGGAACCAAAGCAACTGTTTGGTTCCTCCCTCTCCATGATCGGCTTCGATGTTGATCCCAATGCCATGACCATGACCATGCCCCCTCTTGGCAATGTGAGCTCATTGATACTATTGGCACTTTTGCTCACCCAGGCTCATGGCACTCACTCCAGGAATTCCAATGCCTCACAGGCTCGATGAATTAGTCCCTCATAGTGATGGACAGGTTTGGTTTGGTCCGGTTCAGGCCAAAAAGATCTGAACCTTGAACTGAACCTAAGGTTCAGTTCAGTCAATATGCTGAACCTTGAACTGAACCTTGGGTTCAGGTTCAAACAGGTTCAGTTCAGGTTCACCCTGATCTGAACCCTGAACGAAACCTGTAAGTGTATCATAGGGCTAGATTACATTTTTATTTAGTATAAATGCCTTTAATTTATGCCTTGTGGTTATATAGCATGAACAAAGGTTCCTTTAGAGCAAATTGTATGTATTACTGTACATTTGTATCACTTAAAGCTAACATGTTGAAGAAATTAAGCTTATCAGCTTCAATGTTGCAACTGTGGTACTTAAAAATAATGATAATATAATACATCATATGTACTTGAGGCTTACCTTGGCATAATCCTCAGATATTATACAACTTATACCAACTTATCCTGACAAATCCAGAGCTCAAACCCCCTGAAGGAGAGTGGCAGGATTTAACAGGAAGTTGTTAGCTACAACAAGACAAAAGTAATCATGTTTCTTCCAAAATTAGGTAAAATTATATCACATTTGTTGAAGTTTAGGTTCAGGTTCAAACTGGTTCGAACCAGGTTCACAGAATTTCCCCCCTGCCTGAACCTTGAACTGAACCTCAGGTTCGGTTCAGGCTTCAGCTTGAACCTGAACCGTATTTCAGGTTCAGTTCAGTTCAGTTCAGGTCTGAACCTTGGTTCAGAACCAAACCTATCCATCACTAGTCCCTCAATGCTAGCGTTGCCTTCACCTGTGAACTCTTGTGGTTCACTGACAAAGCCCTCACCCTTCCCAGCATCTTTATCATGTCCTCCACTGACTGAGACTCCTCCTCTGTGGATCTCATCCTTTACACTGATGTCTGCCTGTCCAGCCTCACTTTTTGGGCCCCCTCCCTGTCACATGGCTTCCAATCCCGTGTTCCTGACCCCACCATCAACTGCATTTTCTTCTGGGAAGCCCTCACCATCATCTCCACCTTTGTTGGGCCCTCACTTCTCTCTCCCCCCCTCCACACCACATAGTGATTGGCACGGGTAACCTGTGGGTATTCCACGGCTACCCGTACCCATACCCGTGGAAACCCATACCTGTGCCATGGGTACGGGTAACCTGCGGGTTGACCCACGGGTCTACCTAGTGTTGCCGAAGTCCAGTTTGGTCCAGTTTTCGGCCTTTTTGGCTGAACCGAAAACCGGACCCTCGGTTCAGTTCGGCCCCCCGCTGAACCAGAACCGGAACCGCATGGAACGGTTCCATGCAGTTCCGGTTCTGGTTCCGATGCGGTTTGAACCGCGAACCACCTTCCTTCACCCTCAAATTTCCTCGTAAGCCACAGCACCACGTCAATTGACGTGGGCCTGGGGTTGCGAGGAGTTGGGAGGGTGGGGAGGAAGGGGGGGACCGCCCGCTGCCGTGGGTGCTGTGTCGCTGCTGGCGCCGTTGTTGCAACTGCTGCCATTGCTGCGGTCGCTGCTGCTGCTGCTGTCGCCGTTGCTGCTGTCGACGCTGCTGCTGCCGTAGCTGTGCTGCTGCCACTGCCACTGCTGCTGCTGCTGCTGCCATAGCTGCTGTTGCCGTAGCTGCTGCTGTTGCTGCTGCCGTTGTTGCTGCTGCTGTTTTCGTTGCAGCCGTGGCTGCTGCCACTGCTGCTGGGGTTGCCGTGGGGCTGCTGCCACGTCCACGCTCGCGGGCGTCATGGAGCTGTGGGGGGTAAGTATAGATAAATAAGTGAAAAATAAAAAATAAAAGGCGACGTATCTTAGCAGCGGGGGTGGGCGCACCACTCCCCGCTGTGTCCCGTTCTCGCTACGGTCCCTGATTTCCATCGTGGGCGTGGTGTGGGCATGGGCATGGTGTTGGCGTGTGGTTTTGGCATGGGCGCAGGCAGGCGAGGGCGAGGGCATGGGCGTGGGCGTGGGTCGTGGGGGGCTTCTTTGGGTAAGAAAATGTCAGTAAAGTATGAAATAAACTAACTACTTACCAGTGTTGCTGTTACTGTTCGTTGCTGTTGTGGTTGAGTCAAATCCGCGTGCATTCGCGTGTATGTTTAAGGTCACATGACCCAAGTTCTCACGAGTTCATACACAAAAAATTAACATAAAAATTGAATATTCTAGTATCTGCCTACAATGAGTTCACGGTTTGGACCTGGTTCCAAGCCGTTCAGAAATTTCTGAAGGGCCCTGAACCCCGCACCGGACCCGTGGTTCAGTTCAGCCAAAGTTGCTGAACTTGAACTGAACTTAGGGTTCAGTTCAGGGTTTGAACCGGGTTCAGATTGGTTCCGAACCGGACTTCGGCAACACTAGGTCTACCCCAGAGGGCCCAACCTCCCATTACCTTGCGAACACAGCACTGACGTCAATTGACGTCGCGCTGCATCTTCGCGAGGTGACGTGGGTGGGCCTCTTCGTCTCCTCCTCGTCTCCCCCTCGTCT
Source organism: Hygrocybe punicea (assembly GCA_963556145.1). Lineage (NCBI taxonomy): Eukaryota > Fungi > Basidiomycota > Agaricomycetes > Agaricales > Hygrophoraceae > Hygrocybe > Hygrocybe punicea. The sequence continues at coordinate 647,407 of OY744468.1, read as the reverse complement.
CCTAGGTGGTATCCTCGCGGACGCGGTGCCGGTGTCGATTGGCACGGTGACGCCGGTTCGCGAGGTGGGTTGAGGGCGTGCCGTTGCCAGCGTGTCTCAGGCTGGTGGCTGTTTGGCCGGCACTGCTCTTGGCATCTGCCGTTGGCCCACTGGTTGAGGCGGGTGGGCGTGGGCGTGGGGGTTGGGGAGCATCTGCGGCTGTAGTCAGTAGCGTAGCAATGTATAATTACAATAAAGGAAGACATACCTGTTGCAGTGGGTGGTGGGTGCACCACCCCCGCTGCTCCTCTCTTTGCCTTCGTTGTCCGTTGTGACGGCGTGTTTTGTTGTAGACCCGAAATGGGAATCTACGAAAGTGGTGATCAGCTAAAAAGTGATCAGAGGAGTAAAGTCTTTCTGTAGTGTCTAGTCAATCCAACCCGAATCCAGGGTTCTTGATCAGAGGGGAAGTGAAGGGAGTGGAGTACGAAGACTAATATGGAGACGATACAAAGCGAGGACTAAGAAATAGAAATGAGGCAGGATAATAAGATGTGATATGATAGGATGTAATGTGATACGGTGCAATATGATGGGATGCAATGTGATGATATATGATATGGTTGTAGTATAAGGGTACATCTTTTATACTACTGGGAGTGATCCTGTGCTGTAGTAACTATGTACTACAACCGAAGGCTGTAACTGATAGGAGTGGAGTGGAGCGGAGTATAGGAGGAATGGTGCTATGTACTAAGTAACAGGAAATGAAGATATATCATATGTAACTATATACGTAGTGATTCCGGGTCGTTAGGGACATTGCAGTGCGTGTAGGAACGAATCTGGAGGCGGAATCTGGAGCGGAATCGACGGAGAGGACCAGAATCGGGCAGAATCGATGATACGTGAATGGGAATGGACGGGGACGATGTGGGATATGAAGAGGATTCGGGTCCAGATGGCCCGGAGCCTCTACACCGTTGCCACCACGCTTGCCGTCGTCATTGTTTGCCATCACCCTGGCTTGCCATTGTTGTTTGCGATCATCGTGACTTGTCGTCGTCATTTGTGATCGTCATGCCTTGCCATTGTCGTGGCTTGCCGTTGTTGCTGGTGCCGTTGTTGCTGGTGCCATCGTCGCGGTTGCCATCATCGCGGTTGCGGTTGCGGTCCTCATCCCCTCGTCCCCGTCCTCGTAGTTGGTTCGTTGTCATGGTTGTGTGGTGTGTCTGTAGTTGTCTGGTTAGTCAGTATGATAGAACTCTATAAATAAATACTTATTGTAGCGTGGGTGCACCACTCCCCGCTGCTCTTTTCGCCCCCTAATCTCGCCCTTCTTCGTTTTGTTACATTTGGTCTTGCAGTTGCCACGTAGTCGAGGTCGAAGTCACGTGTCACGGGATCGTGACACTACCCGTGAAAAACCCGTGGACCCGTGGCATGGGTACGAATAAATCACGGGTCCCAATTTGGCTACCCGTACCCGTACCCATGTGGACCCATACCTGTGACCCGTGCGGGTTTCAATACCCATGCATATGACTAACACCACATCGTTATTTTCACTGATAACACCAACTCCATCAACCTGTTCTCCTCTCTCCATGCTCAACCACTCTACAACCCCCTCCTCACCACCATCAACCTCCTTACCTGCTCCCATGCTGAACTTTGCATCTTCCACATCCCTGGCCACCTCAACTCCATCACAGATGCCCTTTCCCATTTCCACAACGATCTCATCTTTTCTCTTGTCCAACACATCTCTGTATCCCTCTTTATAGCCCTTCACCTCATGCTAGGGGCCCCATGCCCATGATTCCACACCCATGTGTGTGCTGGCAACCTTCCCGGCTTCTTGACATGTGATAGCCTTGCCCACAAATGTTCCATCGCTTGGGGCATGGCCCTTGACCACTCTTCTCTTCTATCTTACTCCTCTGCTCTTCAGTCCTACCTTTCTTTCTGTTCTGCCCATGCTTTTCCTCCTTCTCCCACTCCTGACACTGTCCTTTTATGTAGTTTACATTTCACATTTTCTGAAACCCAACTCTGTTAAGACCTACCTTTCCGGCATCTGCAGTCAACTCGAATCCTTCTACTAGTGCTGTTCCGGCCCGGCTTGGCCTGGAAGCCGGGGCTTTGGCCTGGCTTCAGGCAGCTCTGGCTTTGTGAATCCTCAGGCCAAGCGGGGGTTGCTGGCTCTGGCTTGGCTCCAGCTGGCTTTGGCTTAGGCCACGGCTTTTACCGTCTTGACAAATTTCAATAAAGAAAAAGAATCTAGCCTTAATCAGAATCATCGTCATCAGTACCTAAAGCCTCATCATCATCATCTTCAATCAGCAGTTCATCCCAACCCTTCTTGTCTGATCTGTCTTCCTCATCATCCAGGCCGCCGTCAGTCTCTTCCTCTAACTCAGCTTCCACAATCGAAGATGGGGCTACTTCACGAAACAACAGGTCATGTCGAATAGCACATTTCACACATTGCAAAGCCTCCACGATGTCCCCCTTCAAGCAGCTCCGCCATTTGCTGACAGTAATCCCACCCTGTGAGAAGGCTCATTCACTTGAGACCGAGGAGGCCATAATGAAAAGGTAATTACGAGCCAACGAGGCCCAGGCCGGATGGTAACGGTGGGCATTAAACTGTAAAATGAGATGAGCTTCGTGACAGAAATGGTATTCTCAAGCCACTAACCCCCCACCATCTCACTGTCGACCAGCCTTCAGGCACTTGTTCCTGAATATCCAGGTATGTGCGGAAATCCTGCAACCAGGGCTGGTTGGGATCCTCCGGTGTAGCAGGACCTGCTACCAGGCTGGTGTCCTCATCATTGGAGAGCTCTCGCAAAAGTACATGTATCTTCTTTTTTTTTGCCTGGCTTGCTTGCTTTGCACTGACATCACCCGTCAATATCAAATATCACTCCTTGAACTGAGCAATATAAATTAATATCAATCAATTAGTGGAACATTAAACTTACAACATCCTCGGCACACCGTATGACATCATCTTGGAGGTCTGCCAGCCAGTGTTCCTTGAAATATCCTAATTTCTCCCTGGGATCAAGGACTAGAGAATGTTAGTTAAGCATGAACAATACACAAAGAAACATGGAGCATACGCATTGCCATGATGTAGGCAGGGGAATCACCAGATTCAGCAAGATATTACCAACTCACTTGGGATGCCTGAGAATGAGATTGCCCAACTCATTTGGGGATAGCTGAATCAGGCTGAGATATATCCTGGGCCAACTGAGATGGTCCAGGCTGATGTTCCCAGGATATATCCTGGCCCAACTGAGATGGTCCAGGCTGATGTTCCCAGGATATATCCTGGCCCAACTGGGATGGCCCAGGCTGATGTTCTCAGGATATATCCTGACTCAGCTGCACAATTCAGGCTCATAATACTTTTAATGGTAGACATCATAGTTCAGACATAATGCAAAAAATGTTCTTGTACTGCCACTACTGCTCATCTCCCAAAATTGGTTGAAATAAACTACGTGCACTTGACTCCAACCTTGCCCATGTCTGAGCTTGTTTGTAGGCATAACTTGTCAAACCCTGGTTGTGGAGCGAATTATCTCCATCTATCTCTTGTTCAATGGCCCAACTTTCCCAACTTTGCTTGTAAAATTTGAAATAATTTGGTGTCCACTTCATCTCATGGTGAAGCCAAATAACCTGTTCATCCCACCGATTAAATCTTGCACTGGCTCGTAACCAATTGACTCTGTAAACTGTACACAATCTTCAATTGTTAGCTGAGTTAGGAAATACAAGTTATACTCACAGTCTTTCATGTGTATACTGAATTCATCTCCATCCACCTGATCTCCAATTCTCCAGAACCATGGTAACTTGTATGATTTTTGTCCAATTCTGTTTGCCTCCATAATATCAGCAGGCATCTGAAGGTCACTTTTAGTAATAGCATGATAATTTGAATCATTATATCCCAGTCTCTGTCATGCTTCTCTAGCATGGTTGTAGCTAGCAACAATTCTTGTGATTTTTTCATCCAGTGTATGAATCTGACTCCAAATTCGTGTGGATTGTTTAGTGCTTTTGGAATTATGAATCTATATCAAAATCACTAAGTAAATTTTGTCATAGTTAAGTCAACAGACAGACCTTTTTGCGCATTATCAGGGACTTTCCACCTAATGCCACCTTCAACCGCTCCAATGCATCATTCAACTGCCCAAGTCATAACTGAGCCTCTTGCTTGCTCAAGTCATTTAATCCTGGTTGGTTTTGACACTTTGTGGTAAGATTGGATGGAAGAAGAAGTGTAATCTTTTCTGGAGTGTGTTTCACTTCTTCATCATCATCTAAAAGCTTCTCTTCTTCTTCACTTTCATCTCTAGAAATGTCAACTCTCATAAGATCTCCACTTCCAATATTATTCATAACAGTGAGTGCAGAGAGCTTCTTCTAAAAGCTGTTAATGAGAGCTTGAAGTCTTTGTCGTTTCTCTTGAAGGGTCTTCTTTTCAGCTAATGATGGTCGGCGTAGTGTTCGTATATGCTGACAAAGAGCCATTCTGTCATAGAAACATATAAGAAATAACTTGAGCTTCAATGGGATAAGAAAGACATACTGTGCCTCCTCCACATTTAGTCCAATGGACAATAGACTAGAATATCCCATCATATTGCCAGACTTGTTTTCAATTTCAGCAAGTTCCAACTGTATCTCTGCAAGACTGCAGACTGAATTGATACATCAATATTGTACTAATGCAATATTAACCCCTGCTTACCATGATTTTCATCAACATCATACATTCTTAAGATATCGCCACGTTCATCTATGGCCAATTCTTCTAGCTCCTTCCACTCCGCAATCCACTCATCACTAAGTCTATCAGTCAACTCATCCAAGGCATCCTTCATATTCTCTCTCTCAAGGACAGCTTCCTTCCATTTCTTGATAATATATTGAGCTGCAAAAATATATTCAAGAGAAACTTATTGAGACATATGTGAATCATACCTGACTTGATCAGTTTCTTCCAATTTGAATCATTCATATAATTATCCAAAACCTCCTGACGATGAGCTTGAGACATTGTGCTGGTTGAACCAGCTGCCTTTTTCAGATTGGACCAGAGTGATTCTAGGATCTCCCCAGCAATTTGTCCAGCTCCATGGATAAAGTTGAGGGAGTATAGAGGAAAACATTCTTGAATATGAACCCCAAGATGAAATTTTCCAATGCCATATAGAAGTTCGAGATCTTCTCTCAGATCTAGGGTGTTGCTTTGAGAAACCCGCCAGAGAAAGTTTTTTGACCATGAACACATGATGTCATAAATTGCAATAGCCTTTGGTGTGAGTGAATTTTGAGCCAATGCCTGGCAGAAAGCATAGTCCATGTTGACTTGTCTAGAATAATAGAGTGAATATGATTTATTTAATCACAAAACAAGAAGACTACCTTTCACCCTTCTGAAAATCCACCACACTATGTGGATAGAAGCATCCATGATTGGCACAAGCACAGGCACCCACTCCAGTAGTGCAAAGATGGTCCTTATGGTGTACATTGGCTTGACTAATGGCTCTGTGATTTTGACATTTATGTTTCTGAAAAAATTGTAAGACCAGCTAATATATTGAAATAAATACAGAGGACCAACCTGATTCTCTTCAAAAGAAGAGGCAAGATGCTGCTGATAGGCAGATTCACCTGTCATGAACTGATGCCCATCACTCAACCAAACATCCTTCTCAGGACATTTAGGAATGACATGATCAAGCTTGAAGTTGCCATCTGCAACAATTTTTGGGTAATATACCCATCTGTTGTAGTATCATGAATAATGTGCACCTCTCTCACAACATAGCAGAAAAAGTACATACGGTGTGTCTGAGCATCTTATTTCATCCTCAGTAACATTGATGCCAGGTTGGGGACAACTTGGACAAAAGACTGCAAGACCACCATCTTTGCATTTAATAGTGGAATCATGTGCAAAGCCAGCCCGTTTCAGATCAGTCAAGTTTCTCCATTGCCTTGACACACGCATTAATTCACGATAACGGTCCTACAAAAGTGATTTGTTAGTGGCTGACAGGATAACTTGCAAAAAAAACAAAATGTACTGGTATCAAGTGTGGAAAATTGTTGTCTGTCAATCTCCTAAGCTTTGAATAAAAGTTGAAGGCAGAAACTTTGCACTCCATAGCTTCAATGTAGAATTGGTGAAGAACCATAAAAGTAAATGCAGTAGTGGGACGAGATGATGTGGCTGGAAAGAATCGCATGTTGAAGAGCTGTGTTTCATGGGTAGCTGTTGCTGAACATTGGCACCAGCAAACATGGCATCGATAAATCCCAGAGCTATCCACAAAAACCATAGTTGTGGTTTGAGACTGGGAGACATCATCCATGTTTTCTACAACCATGATATCATCATCTTTATCAAGCTGCATATCATCATCTTCTACATCCTCCCAGGATTGTGATGTTGTTGGTTGAGGGCATGGATTTCCATCATGTCCAAGATAAATGATTAGACCCAGTTCTCCAAGATCAGCACGATCAAAAAATTGGCCTGTCCAATACTGGATTTTGTGAAAAGGATTGTGTTGGTGAACTCGAAGACAGCAATTATTGCAAAGCAATCGTTGACCAAGGCGGCAATCAAGACATCGGTACAGCCCTGGACACTGCTGACAATTGATGCATAACATGTTTACTGGTGGAGCTTCCAACTCAACCAGTTTTGCCAAGTGAGTCTGTCAATGTTTATGCTTCCATTCTTGGAGATAATCATTCTGCGTCTGATAATTGATTGAGTGGAGAATCATATGAAAACTATGACAGAAATAAGCATACTTTTCCTTGCTTCAAAGCCTGAGGAGATTGGGGTTCTTCTAGATCTTGTAGTGGTATATGAATCTGTTCTGTAACTAAAGGCTGTGATCTTTCTCTATATTTTGAATGATGGTGTATAGAGGAAGATCTGGTCTGATTTTTGGCCAATATTTTGACTTCACCTCTAGAAGTGGTCTTCCTGACATATACTGTCTCCACAATTGTTCCCTTTTGTCTTTTTAACTGTTTTTTTGGCATGGTAGTAGTGGTAAGAGTGAACAAGATTCAAATATTTTTTTTTGCAAACAACAAAAAGTCACATGATCAGAGTTCTCAGGATCACATGATCCTATAGTCCAATTCAATAACTCAGCCATGATTCAACTTTCACCATAATCTACAATTGTTTTTACAAAAATGAAAACAAAACATTGCAATAAAGTTGGAGTTATCTATCAAGATTGGAATCCCCTATTAATTGCACTAGCCAATTCCTTGGCCTGCCCACCAGATTTTTCAGCAGCTTTTTTCTCCTCCAACTTCTTGTAATGCTCCTCAGAACCTATAGCTTTAAGATGATTGGTGACTTCTTCACTCTGGCTCCCTCGTGAGTAGGCCTCAGTACCATTGGGAAAGTGGTCAATATAAGGACCCCAATAAAGCCCAATACCCCAGCCATCTCCACCATTCAGAATTGCCTTGGTAAAATAATCGTCCTGGCCTGCATAAAGGGAATAGATGTGCGGACAGAATTTGCAGTTGACTAAGAGTGTGAATTGATCATTGGGATGTGACCCTCATTCAGAGGATCCGATGCGACCACATGCTGGGCATTGAGGAGAAACTGTGATCCCAAGGGGACGTGACCGTGACTCCGAACAAAGGAAAAAATGCCACCCCTTCTCCCGATTCATCACGGCGACATCAGTGTTACGACCCAGGTTTTGTTCTTCCACCAGCAAGTTGCCAATAATAAATTCCATATTATACTTCTCAAGAAACACCTTGAGAGCCAACTTTTGCAAGAAGGGTGAAGCAATGTGGGGGTAGAAGTCAAGTTGTGTGAAGCCAACAATCCAATCAAATATGTTGCTATACAATAAACTTTAGTCTCCAAGTAAATTATTTGAAAAGGAACATTTACCGCTTGGCCAGGTCCTTGAGCATGGTAAGAGAACCATCATGTGAAAAAATGTGGGCACATGTCAAGAGGTAGAGATGTGTTGTTGCTGTGGTAAGCAGACGCTCCAATCCAGGGGAGAATAGAACAGAGAAAAGCTATGAAGTGCAAATATGTTATTATATCAAATTGTAAATTAATATGTAATACCTACCTCAGGAATAGTGAGTGATGCACCACGATCCACTTGACAGTGCAGCAAACCAGTATCAGGGTCAGAGTGGGTGTGCAAAAACACAATAATGCGTTTGAAATCACGTCTTATCCATATTGGATTAGAACAGTTAAAAGGAATAATTCTGAAACATACTTGAGTAGAGCCAATAACACTTTCTGGACTTTTCTCTCCTGAGTTGACACTGAGGCAGAACTGGAAGGATCGAAGGAAAAGTCAATGTCGAAATATTGGAGGACCTGATCTTTCTGCTCAGGAAAGTAGGCATGAAGGTGATGGTACACCAGAAAGGCTGGGTCTCCTCCTTGTGGAATATCAGCCAACCTAAAATTCAGTATGGCAACTGAGGCTGTATCGACCAAACGCCATGCTCCTCGAATAACAAGAGCCCCCAACTCTGCAGGGGTCCCATCCCAAATCCGATTTCCAACAACAATTCCCTCCACAAAAATCAGTTAAAGGATAAATGTGTTACACTTTTTACTTACTGTGTATGGTGTCAAAATCTTATTCTTCATCTGCCGGTCATACTTTATGTGGCATTTGGGACAAATAAAAAAAGTATCATTCTTTATCAGAAATCCTGGACTTGCAGAAAGTGTGATACACTTGTCCATGCATAGAACCCTAGGGCAATAGGCACAGCAAAAGACTTCACCACCATTGCCACAAGAGCAACACCACTGGTGAAAGGAATTTAATTAGTATGGGAAGCAATGACAATGAGGGCCTACAATATTAGATGGCTCCTCATGTTTCCTAAAGTCTAGTGGGAAGGGCTGCATGGGCTGCAGGGGCTGCAAGGGCGGCAGAGTGGCTATCTGGGGTACACTTTCCATTTCGGCATCTGATTGGTCATCGCCCAAAAGAGAACTCAAATCAGATAACATTTCCAGATCAAGATCCAGATCTTTCGCAAGCTGAGATTGAGGAGCTGGTGCACCAGCTTTTTTACTGGCAGTAGTAGCAGTAATTATGGGCATATTTGTGGTAATAGAATGGCTGAAAAATGAGAGAGAATGAAGTTCGAGTGCAAGAACAATGCAAACTTGCAATGAGGCAGCAATGCTCACATCAAACTCCGAAACTCTGACTTCGTCTGACTTACTGACTTCGTCTGACTGACTCACAGGTCTGTGCCGATTCTAGTCACAACCACTACAACGACGCCGACAATGGCTCCACCAAGTTGCGGCTCCACATCCCACAGAGACTGCACACCAAAGCTGCCAACAACGACGCCCAACGTCCATCCACAACGGACACCACATCCGGGAACGACGACCCCAACTCCCAACGCCCAATGGCCCCACGACGACGATGGCAACGCCGAACGCCTAACTCCAGACACCCAACGGCCCCACCACATCCGCCCAACAACAACCCAAACACCCAATGGCCCCTACCCCAACAACGCCCAATGCCCAATGCCCAACGACTTCACATCCGGCAACGACGGCCCCTCAACGATGACGATGGACCCTACCCAAACGCCAAACGCCCAACCCCAACGCCCACCACAACCGGCAACGACGACGACGGCCGCAATGGCCCCTCACAAACCCAACCCCAACGCCCAACGACCCCACCACATCCGCCCAACGACGACCCAAACACTCAACGGCCCCTACCCCAACAATGCCCAACGCCCCACATCTGGCAACGACGGCCCCACGACGACGACGACGGCCCCTACCCCAACACCCAACGCCCAACGCCCAACGGTCCCACCACGTCCGGCAACGACAACAACGGCCCTTACCCCAACACCCAACACCCAATTCCAATGCCCAACGGCCCACCACATGTGGCAACGACGACGATGGCCCAACCCCAACACCCAATGGCCCCACCACAACTGGCAACGACAACGACGGCCCCTACCCCAACGCCCAACGCCCAACACCCCACCACAACCGGCAATGACGACGACAGACCCTACCCCAACGCCCAATGCCCAACGGCCCCACCACAACCAGCAACAACAACGACGGTCCTTACACCAACGCCCAACGCCCAACCCAACGCCCAACCCCAACGCCCAATGGCCCCACCACAACCAGCAACGACGACAGCCCAACCCCGCCCAATGCCCAATGCCCAACGTCAACGCCCAACGGCCCATCAAAACCGGCAACAACGACGACAGCCCAACCCCAACACCCAACACCCAACGGCCCCACCACGTCCGGCGCCCAACGCCCCATCCCAACCCCACCACCCAAATACTCGCGAACTTGCGAAACCACCGCTGCCCTGTCTATAGGCATGCCAGCAAAACTAAGTACACACAGAAAATAAGCTTAGATTTTATTATCATAACTCGTTACTACTACTATGTATAAATAAATGAGAACCTTTTAAGTTACCTACCCTGGACCCATGCCCAGGGAATAGCAGAGAGGCCACCCTCTCTGCTGGTAACATATCCAGGTCTACGAAATGGAGTGCAGATCACACCACAGGCTGCACCCTCACCAGGACTTCGGTGCCCTGGCATCAAGCAGAGAGATTCGGCTCTCTCTGCCGGGGGAGTGGGAGTGGGAGAAAAGCACTCAAGGGGTGAAAACGAAGGTTTCGGAGGTTTTAAATACAATTGAACCATCACGTGATATTTTGAACATGTGATTGTTGACGTGGGAATTTGCACATGTGATTGTTGACGTGGGAATTTGCCACAGCAACTCAAGTTTGCTCCAATTTCTGAGTTAGTACTGCTCCAATTTGCAAGGAAAATCTGTTTTAGCTTCCAGAGTTCATCCTAACTTCCCTTACCACTTCTATTTCACTCATCCTCCAGTCTACCTCATACTGAACTACAAATGGCTTGGGCTACTGAAGAAATCCAGGCAATTCTCAAGTCTCACTACAACAAATATGTTTCCACCACCAACAATGAAAATAAGAAAAAAATTCGAACTGAGATCATCAAAGAGTTGCATCAGCTTCAAAAGGAGAGGAAGGGAGCCAACAAAACACCACTTGTTCTGCCTGATGATAAAGACATTCTTCACAAGGTTAATACCATTTTAATTATACTTCTCTTCATTTTAAACATATTAACCTTGAGTAGAAAATTGCCAATTGGTTTAAGAATGAGTGACAATCCCAACAGAACAAGAAAAAGGCTAGAGGTGATACTCACGAGTTGGAAAATCATGTTGAGAAGGATAGTGGTGTTGGAAAAGGAAATGATATGTGGGGTAAATGATGGACACGGAGAACAGCAGCAGGATATTTATTCAAGAGGGAAGTGGAGGAAGAAATGCAAAATTTGATTAATGCTGGCAGCCACACTCATATGAGTGCTTATCAGCCTGCACTCTCGAATGTCTGGAATGGCCTATCAGAGGAGGATCAAGCACATTGTGATGATGAGGCTAGAAAGTGGAATACAGAAGCTTGGCCACGTGAACAACAAATGGAGTATGTAATCATACTATGGGAAAGTGAATATGTAATTGACTACTCCAGCAGAGAGGCCAGGACACAACTCCATAGAACAGTAACAAGCTTCATGAATGATCTCCATCACAAAATGGGGGTTCATGTTGTCATCTTAACCACACATGTGAATGAGAATGATCAAGCTTCTGTATCCAAGTAAGTTTTCATTTTCAAGAAGTTAAACATCAACTGAAATGCAACAAGATTTGAGACCAATGATCCTACGGCTAAATTCTCCAGGCATTTTTCCAAATGGAAGGATAGTGATTTCTATGATGAGTGGTGTAAATTTGCACAATCTTTCTGCAAAGGTAATTGACAATCATGTTTCACATGTGATGATTAATTCAAATGACATTGTAGAGAATGAGGAAGACAATTCCAAGCTTTCACCTTGGGCCATCACAACATTTGATGATGACAAATATACATATCTGCCTGAAAAGCCAGTCGATGCTGACCCTTTGGTTGTGCGGATGGTGCTTCGCAACTTTGTGAAATTAGTGATGAGTATGTCCTCACAATACCATTGATATGTATTTATTGTTAATGTGTGTACAGCATTTTACACTCGATCCTCCACTGTACACTGGAAGGAAATTGAGGCCAATCCCCAGGGTTTTTTCAAGTCCACATCCATTCCTCATGACAATGACATTACCATCAAAGAGCCATCACGCATGACAAATCAATGTGCAAATGGGCTATATCACTTCTGGTATATGAGGCAAGCAGCTGGAAAATGACCACTGCAAGTGAAACAAGAGTTACGTGCTGTGGAAAAGAAAAAAGTAGTTCCTGTAAAACAGGCAAAAAGGTTGTATGTTGAGGTGGACAGCGCTGAGGGAGAAGAAGTAGAAAGTGCCCCAGCTGCAGGAGCAGCTCATAAACAATCACCAGCAGGCACCTTATACAGCAATCAAGCATTTCTCAAGATGTTATCATCCATAAAGGAATATCAGGATGCCTTGGCACTGATAAAATATGCAGTTTGTTATATTTTCCTCTCATCACTCTTTAAATCTCATTTTATCACAGGATAAGCATGGTTCAAGCCATGCTGAAGTTCCTGCTTCATGGGCAAGCTGGAACTTTGCCCACAAATATCTTCCAGCCGAATTCTTTGCAGATAGTGATCACCCAGACAGCTGCAAGAGCTTTGTTGCTTGGATTGTAACACAACCCTGGATTGATGCTTCCTCTGGAAAACCCCATTGTACTTCATCCATTGAGCAGATCCTTCTTGGCCTTGGATTAGCATTGCGGGCATATACTCAGGCACACTTTATTCGAGACGATGATATACCAAGTGATTTTCCAGACTACACTCACCAAACAACACTTGTGGGATACAATTCCATTATGAGGGCTATTGAAGTTGTGCTAGAGGATATTGAAAGGTTGAACATTTATATATACTCTCATGCATAACTGATCATGAAAACTACAGGCTAAAAAAATTACCAGCTCCTCCAAAAATTATTATCAAGACAACAGGTATTCCAAGAGAAATACAGCGTCTGGGTCTGGAAATTGGTCTTGATGAGAATACAATCTCCAAGCTGGGTCAAGATTGGAGTCATCTTTGTGAGGCTTGGGTAGGTGCTAAATTGGCCCTGGTTCGCTTGGGTGGTCCCACCACACCACCTGCTTTGGAATTCAAGCCCCCTTGATCCTTAGTGAACTGGAGCTTGAATTGATCAAAGAAACAGGATGATATCATGGACTTTGATAGAATTGAAAAACAGATGGAAAAGTGGTGGCAACGGTGTACCTTGAGTGGTATATCTGCAAATAGTGTTCTGGAGAAATCATGGTGTTGAAGAGGACTTGGAGGACTTGTTCTGTTCTTGGTGGGACTAAAGGAATGGGGAAGTCGGATTGGGGGACAGGCAGAGCATGAAAGGTGGATGAAAATCGTGCTTGAGATGAAGTCAGTATTTGAGCAGATTCCATCTGCTGACAGATTGTAAGTCATTATTATGGGATAAGTTGTGAAAATGATACTAATTCAACAATAGGCAACGGTCCAAACGTCACATAGATCCAGAGGAAGAAACTGAGCAGGGACCTGAAAAGAAAAAATACAAGAAGGGCTGACATGTATCAGGGCTTTATGGGTAGTTGCAGCTACCAGGAGTTGACTATAATGAATCAATCAAGTTATTGTGGCACATGATTATGAGCACTAGCAACAAAACAGATGTCTTATGGACATATCCTGAAAACATAACCTAAGAACATTATCCTGAACAATCCAAGATGAGCCAGGAGACATCATGACAGCATCAGCGTAAACCATGTCAGTTGAGCCAGGATATATCCTGAGAACATCAGCCTGGACCATCCCAGTTGGCCCAGGGTATATCCTGGGGACATCAGCCTCGACCATCCCAGATGGGCCAGGATATATCCTGGGAACATCAGCCTGGACCATGTCAATTGGCCCAGGATATATCCCAGGAACATCAGCCTGGACCAACCCAGATGGGCCAGGATATATCATGGGAACATCAGCCTGGACCATGTCAATTGGCCCAGGATATATCCTGAGAAAATCAGCCTGGACCATGTCAGTTGGCACAGGATATATCCAGGAAACATCAGCCTGGACCATGTCAATTGGCCCACGATATATCCCAAGAACATCAGCCTGGACCATCCTAGTTGGCCCAGAATATATCCTGGGAACATCAGCCTGGACCATCTCAGATGGGCCAGGCCATATCCTGGGAACATCAGCCTGGACCAGTTCAGTTGGGCCAGGATATATCTCAGCCTGATTCAGCTATCCCCAAGACAGTTGGGCAATCTCATTTTCAGGCATCCCAAGTCAGTTGGTAATATCTTGCTGAATGCCCTGGGGGAATCCGTAGTCTTTTCATAATAGTCATCAATTTTCATACAAGCGGCGTTCAAGGCAGCAATGAAGGGGTCATATTTTGAACGCTCAGCTCGAGTGGACCATGCCTTGTGTAAGGCTTCAAGCGCAGGGATTGCAAGGTGGAGGGTGGAAACTTGATCAGAGGAGAATGATTGTTGGGCATTGTCGGCATGCTGGATGGGTGTCAGAGAGAACTGCATTCAACCAAAAGGGAACATACACCGAGAAGACCAAGGAATAAGTGCACTCGCTCCCACTCCTCGGCAGTGAGCTTCAACTGGTGTATTTTGTCACGTTTCGCGGAATCCGACTCTTCGTAGCGTAGTTCATCAACAAAACTTTCAATGTACTGTTGGGAATCCTTTCAATAATGAACCTTGTGAAGACACCTGTACTTGTACCTTTTTGTTTCGTTCAGCCCAGTCCAGCATTGTAAGTACATCAATGACCACCGGACCTTCATATCTAATATCAGTTGCACAGGACGCACAACTTGGGCTTTCAACTGAATAGTCTTCCACATTTCCTTTCGCTTTGAAGATGAACGTTCCTAAGAAGCTTGGACGTCAGTATAGCAGTACATCGCTACAGGGTGTGCAATACCTTGACCACGATGGCTCGAATTAACCCCACCTCATCCCGAGACGTTGGTATGTGAGCATCTGGATTCTTTGGGTCAAAATGAGGTGACTTGCTGTAAGTGGTGATCAACGCCTGTGTTGCCAGGTTAATAACATGAACAAGACAGCTGCATATATAATCATCAATAAAATAATTGGCAACATATTCTAGACTTACTTGATTTTCTTCCGGCGCCATTGCCATTTTTTCCCCGTAGCTGCCTTCAACTGTGTGGCCATATCCTTCAGCATCGTCGAGTTATTTGATGCATTGTCACAAGTGACATGGCCAACCTGCAAGGAGGACATAAGCACCGGCAGGGATGTGGAAGTCGCGGCTGACAACTTACCTTGTGCTCAATGCCAACACGTTTTGCTATCTTAAACAGAGCCTGACCCAGGCGTTCACCATTGTGAGCATTGCTGACCCGTGTGAATCCCAAGAGGCCACTCTTGAGTTTCCAATGCGAAGGACTCGCCTCCTCGATCCAATGTCCCGTCACGGCAAAATATCCGTCCATGTTTCCCACCTGCCATGCATCACACATGAGGTTCACTTCTCCAGTAGCAGTCGGACCCATGAGACAATAAGATGAGAAGAAATGTCACATACGAGGAGTCAAAAAGTCTTCTGCTTACATTGAGTCGAGCCTTCAGATTCATAAGGTGATCTTTGAACATCCTCTTGATTGCACCTCAGGTTGCCTTCCAGCCTGGGATCTTGACGCCTTTCATTGCATGGGAGGCAACATCAATCATCTCTTTAAATTTCGGGTGGTCGAGGGCTTGAATCGGCTACAGGGCAAAAATCAATAATAAATCACATATGAGAAAAAGACCCTACCTGGTCTGTTGATATGAGCCACTCAATGGCAGCTTGCCGAAACAATTTGTTGGAGTACGAGATCACTCGTTCTGACTTTTTTTTTCCAGTGAGGTCACGATCCAAGGTTCAGGTGGCCTGTTCAGCATCTGCTTTGCATTTATCGATATCTCCTGGCAGCTTTGACTCATAGTTGGCAACCTTCGCCCAATTGTGATATGCACCCTGGAAAAAAGGTTAGAAAATGAGCGGAGACACAGAAGAAAGCACGAACAGAGTGGTGTGCTTCCAGATGGTGGCGCAAGGTCGTGACTTTGTCGACAATACTCGTCTTGGTTCTATAATGGACAAAGGTTTTACTATGTAAAGAAAGTAGAAAACACATGCAACCTATGGGCAGAGTTTGCAGGTGCAATACTTTTTCTTTTTCCCATTGATCTCCCTAGTGATGCTGGCATGGAAGAACTCCTCAACATCGCGCCGTTTGTCTTCGCGCGTCGGGGTGTTTTCATGGATATCCTGGACATCAACATCCAGGAGAAAACCTTGCTCGTTGACGTCTTGTGGATTACCTAGAGTAGGCCGCCTTTTGTTGGCTGCAGCAATGGCACTTAGCACAGACATATAAATAAAAAGTTGAAATCATACCTTGTGCGGGCTCATCCTCATCCTCGCTCGTGCCATCCTCATCTTCATCAATAACAACGGAAGTGGTACACTTGGGCTGTGAGGTAGACACCTCCGCATTAGTGGCGATGCGTGGCTTTTTAGCTGCAATAACATCAATGAGGGAAAGCAAAACAAACAAGTCTGAACTTACGTCTCTTAGGCTGCTCTTCTACATCTGCATTGGTCTTGTCATCAGCCGAAATGTCAACGACAGCTGACATGTTGCGTTTCAAGGATGGTATTGTCAGCGTGTCGGGAGGGGGGGGAGAAGCAGAAGATGTTGAATGAGAGGTCAGCAGGGAATGATCTTGCTGGCAGGACAAGAACTCCTGGACCGCTTGGCATTGGAACGATAATTGAGCTTGCTCGACATTGTTGGTATCCCTTAGCTTCGATGTGGGATTGGTCCGGTGAGATGGTCGTTTGTGGACAACATTAGTACTTCTAATATACAGTCAGTATAATGTAATAAATGCACAGAATGTTGACATACGTGAGGTACATGAGTTCAGTTTTCAAACATAGTAGTTTAATCTCGATGAGATCTAAAGGAAAGCTGGTGCCCCAATCTAATTTTGACAGATATGGACAAACGAGGCCCAACCCGAGCTTTCCCTGGCAGATGTGGAGTAGGCGACCATCAGCATCACAACAATCTTCTGCAAATAAAGCGTCGAAGTGCGAGTTGAAGGTCTCAAACTTGGTGTCATGTTCCGGTTTGTTCATCACAGTCCAGATTTTGTCGGCGGTCAACCCATTTGGTACAGAGGATGGTAGAGAGTTGGAAAGACGGATAATGACAAGGAGCTTGATGGCAGGGACAGTTGACATGGATAAACGCTGTGGATGGGACGCAAAGGCCAGGCTAAATAGATAAAAGAGGAGCCGTAGAGGGCCATATTGAAGGCACTTCGGCGAGACAGAGAAGCGATTCATCGAGGGAGGGAGATGCACGACCAGACGTGGGAGTCGGTTGGGAACACTCAAAAAGGTCTTGATCCGAAATAAACATAGACAAAGTCCAATATCCTCAGTTTTCATTAGTACTGTTTTGTGCTTATCATATGTACAGTAGGGGTTGAAGTACAGTACTGAAGCCATCAGCTTTGGCTTTCAGAAATCCCAGGCTGGGCCAAAAGCCATCCCAGGCCACGACTTTGGCCCGGCTTAGCCTGGCCTATTTGAGCTCAGCTTGGCCCGGCTGCCGGCCTGAGGCCGGGCCGGGCACAGCACTACCTTCTACCCAGACGTCTGCCACCACCGCTCCCACCACTTCATCAGACATGTCCTCTGTGGCTCTGCCAAACGCTTCTCCACAGGCGCCACCCATAAATGGCCCCTCTCACCCAGCGACCTCACCTCCATCCTCACTTATTACCGCACCCCCATCTCTCACAATGACCTCCTCTTCATCGCCACCCTCTTCACTGGCTTCCACACTCATGCACCTGAGGGAACTTTTCTGGCCTGACAATCCTGCCCTCCAATCATATTGAAAATTTTCCTTTCACTGGCCAGTCCATGCGTTGTGGAGGCGCCACCACTCTCGCCCAAGCTGGTATCCCCCTCAACCACATCCAGGCCATCAGCCATTGGCCTCTTCTACCTTCTGAATCTACATCCATCAACACCTTGTCCTGCTCGCTGCCCAACTCACTCCCTGGCCACCTCGATACCCCCCTCTTTTTTTTCTTTTCCTTTTTTTCTTTTCTTTTTTCTTTTCCCTTTTTTCTCCCTTGTACTCACTCATCTTCTCATCGTTTCCTCTCATCTCCCTTGTTTCCTCTCCCTCCCTCCTCTCCCTCTTCATAGCCTCTTAGGCTTTGACTTGTTTATATACTCCTTTCTTTTTCTCTAATACATAGCTTTTTTGGGCCGCCCTGCTGTCATCAGGGCCGGTCACACCCCACTACCTTCTCTGTCCCTTTATAAGGCTTTTTGTGAGGGAGGAATGATTAGTCGTAATGTTGAAGCCAAGTTCAAGCTCAGACAGGGAGCCACAACTTGGCAGTCACTGCGCCACATTTGACTTTTTTCTCAGTTTCCGCATGTTTATGCAAACAGCTGTAATTTGATTTATTAATATTTTTTTTCACAAGACAAGGATTTCCAAAAAATATGAGATAGTCCTCATCCACAAACAGTTACACCGCATGAAACTGTGTGACAATGAAGTAAAACCTCTGTAGATAACTTTTGGAGATGTTTAAAAAAAATCTGTTCCAGTGAAATGTTCAGAGAGTGGATCCAGAGGGATCTGTGTATTCAAAAGTTGGATTTTCAATCATTTGAAGGAGGAGATAGATATTTGGTCTAACCCATTGGTGTATGTTATGGAGGTGTCACAGTGCTTGATGGTTCATGATGTAACTGTTTGTGGATGAGGTCTATCTTATGAAAATGTCCCATATTCACTTTTGATATCATTGCAGCACCGAGTAAAATTGTCACACAGCCGAAGTGTAAGTCACTGTCAAGATCATTGACCCCTAGATCGTTGACTCCTAAAGATATTCTGTATCCTCCCCAAGATTCTACGAGGCAGCTCTTGCTGCGGCTGCTGCGGCTGCTGCCCCTGCTGCTGTTGGTCATGCTGCTGTCGGTCTCCCCACTCCCGCAGGCTTCTCCCCAGAACTGCCTCCCGGTTATCTAGCTCCCGCAGCGCTTTCGACATGTGCTCTAGCAGCTGATCCACCTGCTGCGCATGCGGCGCATACAGCAGTATCTCCTGCCCCTGCTCCATAGCCTCCAGCTGCCGCTGATCCTCAACCAGCCCCTGCTCCACAAGCTGGTCTTGCAGCAGTTGCACCAGCTGCTCCTGCTCCTCAAACCGCTCCCAATCCCGCATTAACCGAAATCCAATATTTGCGGTGGTGGACCACGAACCAGCGGTAGAGGACACCGTGGGCAACGTGGGCATCGCGGACCTATCGTGAGAGCCAGCCGAGTCGCTGTCGGCTCGTGTCTGAAAAGGAAACATGAGAGGGTAACCTTTCAGGTTGGTAATGTGGGTCACCTGTAACTGTCTCTTCTGCGAGTAGATAATAGAGAAGTGTGTCGAGGAGGGATTGAGCTCTGGGTTTCATATGCCGGAACACGGGCTACTCACAACCAGATTATACAAGATTGACTGCTCCGTTAAGGGCGAGATGATGCTGTCACGGGCGACGACGCTTGTTGTATTTGTCAGAATGTCAGCGCATGTGTAGGGAGGTCAAGATCTTGAGGGACGCACCTCCTTCGCACGATCGATTTCTCGCGGATGTCTCCAACCTGCACGGAAGATCAGCCTGAAAAGCATTCTGTCAGTGGAAAGGACGGCTATTTACCCTGAGGGGCGCAGAGACCGCGAGCATCACTGAGGTGAAGGCAACGGCGAGGACAGTGAAGAGCGGGAAACGCATGGTTCAGATGGAAGAAAGTGCTCGAGAAGTTGTTGTGTATTGTGTGTGGGAGACCAGCTCTAAGTTCCGGAGAGTACTGTGAGGGCCTTTATAACAAGTAGGCAAAGAGGAGAGCCGGCACCATGGTAAATCACAAGTAGAAGCCGAGAGTCTGTGCTGATGGCATGTCAACAGTCACCGGCATTATCAGGGGTGATGGAAAAGTGCTCCATTTATAACTAAGTCCACCGGATGTGAGGGCCTTTTATAATAACAAGTAGGCAAAGAGGAGAGCCGGCGCAATGGTAAATCACAAGTAGAAGCCGAGAGTCTGTGCTGATGGCATGTCGACACTCACCAGGGGTGATGGAAAAGTGCTCGATTTACAATTATTACACGCCCAAACGGGAAAAGCCCTTGATCCATGCCATGGACGTTATCACATCAGGACTTTCAACATTTAGTCGGGAATTATTTCTAAAGTTAGCAGCAAAATATAATCTAAAGATTTACATTTAGGCCAAATCTAAATATTGAATTTAAGTCATGAATAAATAAATGTCTAAATTAATTCTTTTCTCTTGCCTTTAGATTAGTCCTGCAATCAAAATAATCATCAGTGCTAAAGTGTGGAGGGAAAGTATAATTTAGATTTGAGTTTACTCAGGTTTGCTAGTCCAAATTCAGGCATCACTTGAAGACAAACCAAAAGTTATCATTTTGATAGAATTAAAACATTTAATTTATTGGATATCAAAATGTACCATTTTGGTAGTTATCAAAAGTTAAGATTCCATCAGAACTAAAGCGATTGTACACTCCCATCGCCCACTCATCACCCACCCATCGCCACTCGCTGCACGTGCACTAGTGATGGTCAGGTTCAGTTCGGTTCGGTTCAGGCCAAAAAAATCTGAACTTTGAACTGAACCTGAGGTTGGGTTCAGCTCATATGCTGAACCTTGAACTGAACCTTTGGTTCAGGTTCAGATAGGTTCAGTTCAGGTTCAGGCCAGGCTGAACCTGAACTGAACCTGTGAAAATACAAGTATGCTAGCTAATCAATTTTCTCAATCCAAATTTTTCTTTTATTTCCTACCACTCTACATTGTTGTTGTGCTAATGGTTTGACTCCTCAATTACATGTACTGTGTCCATGTTCACTGTGAATAAATCAATAGAATCTTGTGTTAGATGTGTCTGAAGCACAGTAAGCATGAAATATCCTGGATAACTGTTCAGATGGTCATTGCAAATGTTTTGTTGTATTTTAACTTGCAATCAGTATAACTGAATCACACAACATGGCATCCTAGGCTGAATTTCAACTTTACATTTTAAAATATATTTAAGTTTGCAAATATTCATGTTACAGAAGCACTAATTGCAACTGCATAAACTCTAACTAATCTAGATTCTATTATTAATGGTGCTTAAATTTCAAGTCAGTAAATAGTTGGACCAAAACTAAGTCTCTACTCAGCAGAAATTAGATTAATATGTGAAAGATTAGGTTCAGGTTCAAACCAGTTCGAACCAGGTTCACAAGATTCCGTCCTTGACTGAACCTTGAACTGAACCTAAGGTTCGGTTCAGGCATTACCCCGAACCTTGAACTGAACTTAGGTTCAGTTCATGTAGGTTCAGGTTCGAACCCAGGTTCAGAACTGAACTGTACCATCACTAACATGCACGTTAGGATAAGATGATGTCATCGTCTTCAACGCACGACAACAACAACTACGAAGACAAGAAGAACAGCGATACTGACAACAACGACATCGACGGTGATCACCAGCGAGGCCCGGAGGAGTGGTGAGATGACAATGCAGACAAGGACAACAAAGATGGCGGTATCGGTGGCAGCATGACCACTCCTATCGCAGCCAGATGACGGCAACGACCTCCACTGCTAACAGGCAGCAGCAAGGCGACGACGAGGACAATGGCGGCGGAATGGGGTTGTCAGGTATCGGGCACGCTCATCGCCCAGCCATCGCCAACCACACCTCCCACTCATTACCCCAGCCATGATCAATCCAACGGTGGCAATGATAATGAAAGCCCAATGGTCCACGACTACGACCACAACCACTACAAACACAACCACGACCGCTGCCATCGAATATGATGGCAGCAATATGGGGACGACGGCAGCGGCATTCACCACCACCACCTCACGACTTCCTCAACCACCAATACCACCACCACGAATGATGAAGATGACGATGACAGCAACAGCCCCAGGGAATGGCAACAAGATCACCACCACCATCTCTGCCGCCCATCCCATCGCCCTCACATTTTTACACTGAGGCTGTTTACAATTTTTGTCATTAGTCGCCGAGCTTTCTCTATCCAAGTTTCACTGCCACCAATCATCTCAGAGTTGTTATGGAACATTGCACGAACAGTATCAAAAATAACATGAGTTTTGAGTAAAACCTTTGTAATGTAATCTGACACATAAAGTAGCACTGCCATGATTGCTGTACCAGACTTGAGACTTGTAACATCTGTATTACAATGGAATACATATGTTACAACAGGGGTGACTGTGTTGATCATTGCTTCATGCTTCTTCATGTTTAAAACACCTGTTTCAGGATCCACCTCAGTGGTTTTGACAATTGGACGAGGGAAACGAACCTTGCACTTTCCCCATTTATTGTTCAAGCAACCTACATATTGTTTTCTTTTATTGAGGGTACCATCTTTGTTCTTGTTGGATGTGCAAGTGTGTATATTAGATTTGGACATGATGTCATCAACAGTGAAGTTAAAATTCTGATGCCAAGTTTTTAGAGCAGTACACTTTTTACATCTATCACACCTATTCTTACATGGTTGTGGAGGACTTATTGGTAAAGTTTGGGTGGGGTCTCTGTAATCAGACACTTGTGAAGCATTCTCAACATTAGAAAGAACTTCTTCTTTTGATCCAGTAATAAATTCACCTATATGTGTACTCTCAAGGTATTCAATTATTTTGCTTTGAAAATCAGAGTTGGTATCCATTATACGATCTCTAATCTCTTGTGGGGTCAATGAACCTCTAATCCACAACATGAGGTGAAGATGTAATGTGAGGTGGCCTTGTTGTTCAACAGCACCATAATATGCAGAGGTTTCTCCGTATATTCCAGGATGATCTGTGTTTACACCCAATATATGTTTGATAAAAAGCTCTACCATGAAATGAAAGAAACGTGCTCCAGCAACAGGATTCCTTGCTATAAGACAGAAACGAGTATCACTTGACAATATGGAAGGTTCAAAGTGCTCTTTAGTGTCTGCAAAATATAAACATATTGGATGTTTAAGATCTGCAGGGGACAGGGTAATATACCAGGATGGGGCACCATGGTAAGATATCAGTGACCAGATTTCATTTCTCATATATTTCTTGGATGTGATTGAACCGTCAACTTTACCTGCAACATGATCTAAATCACGTATGACTTGAAAACAATCTTTCTCTTCTTGTGTCACAGGTTTGACAGATTCACCAGTTGACAATCTCTTTGCCAGATCATGCAGAACACCTTGGTTGACATCAAGCAACCTGTCTGTGATTTCATAAAACTTTGCCTTCTCTGCAAGCAAAAACCCACCAGTGGTGCTTGCCTTGATCTGAGCATGGCTGAAAGCAACAAAAGGGAAATTGATATCAGTTTGAAAACGCTTGTCGTGATACATTAGCAAATGATGTTTGTGCTCTTGATCTGACAAAGAGGTGGAACCTATACCACCAAAACCATATGGAAACAGCCAAGGGAATATTTGAGGATAGAGTTCAGGATTTTTGTATATAGATTCAGGACTTGACCCATGACCAACAGCTAATACTTTTCCACCTCGGTTCAGATAACCAAGAGCTATTACTTTTAGTGAATTAACTGACTTTGTCTCAAGCTGTTCACCAGTCAGACCATGCACAACAAAAGGGCAGTCACCTTTCTCCGTGCCATCTTCAGTTTCATTATCAAACACACTGGTTCCTTCAGCAACCTTGTTTGTAGTGGCATGACGATATTCAACTGAGACCGGAGCCTCATCTTCAGGATACTGTGCCAAATTATCATATGAGATATCCAGATCCTGATAATCAGAATGATTGAGTTTTAGCCATTCAAGCACCTTTGCAACATGATTCTGCCTGACTAGTAAAGGTGTACGTTCAAAATCCTTGTCTGTAGGCTTACAAGGACCAGTAAATAAAATAGCCAATACTTCATCAAGATCTTCTATCGGAGGTGGGAGAGCATTATAAACCTTAGGGATGGGAGATTCAAAAGCAACTACATGGGAAGTCATCTTTCTCATACCAGATGCAATTCGCACAAAACAACAATTATGGCGAATTTGAGCAATTATCAACTCCTCTACAAATCAGAGTTGTGAGAGCGCTGGAGGAACATCACCTAGCCACAGACCTTGTGCTAAAGCAAGATGTGGAACTTTATCCTTTTGAATGTAAGCATGACAAGTATCACATATTTTATCACAACAGTAATCCAACACAGGACCTCGAAACTCACAAACTGGATCAGTTGAGGATTTTTGTTCTATCCTTGTTACTCCAGCAGCTTCAAGAACACCCAACATGCCTTTCACACTTTTCAGATGACTTAGTTTAGAGCAAGGGACAAGCTCACCACACACAGCACAACCTGCTTCTTGTATTTTGCTAGGCATAGAATCAGTACAAAAGTCTTGCACTACTCTACAAGATAGTTCAAAAGAGAGAGGCTGTGGTGGAAAAGGAACTAGAGGAGATGAATCCACTGCAACCTCCTTATCAATTTTCTCATTATTTGACAATTGGGGTTTTTTTGCAGCATATGCAAGGTGCTTTTTGGCATGACAATTATCAGCCCAATTTGGATTGGCAGACTTTTTTTGTCCAACTTTCCTTAATCTTTGATTGAAGACCTTTTTCCACAGAAAATACAGTAACATGATGCTTGCAACCATCACAGGTGTGATCATTGAAGTAGCCAACAAGTTCCTTTTTAGGGACATGTGAGCCAATTGAAACATTGTACTTATGTGCAATGTCATGCACAGCCTTAACAGGAACACGGGGGATGATGTTGATTAGAGGAACATTTGCATAAATAAATACCTGATCGGTTGCATGCAAAGTATCATTTGTGCATTCAATGTGCCCAATGGCATCAACAGCAAACACATATGGCCTACCTCCTCCTGTAGGTGTTGTAGTAAAATTAGTTGCATCATTTGGCTTCAAGTAGGCATCATGAAACTTGGGTGGGGTATTCTTCAATGTCAAAGCATAAAGTGGATGCAAGCATTGCCCAACAATCTCAATGGTTTTATATAAACTAACAGCAAGACTAGTACAAGAAATATCCATTGTAGAGCAGAGTAAACAAAAACATACCCAAAGTTATGAGCAATGGACAGAATGTCAACAGGTGCCAACTCAAAAGGCAATGATGCAATCTAAAAGGAAGGGGACAATGGGGGGTCTGTGGCGTGGAAGGATCGGTTATGGTCGCGTTTTTTCGGGTATCTCGCGTATGCTCGCGTTTTGTTGCGTTTGGTCGCTTATTTCGCACCTCGCGTGTGTAAGCCACATTTTGCCACGCGAGGCGCAGCCGAGCCACCGTTGTCCCCTTCTATAACCGCGAGGCGCAGCCAAGCCAGGATAAGTACAAAATGTCCAAATAAATTCAAAATAATCTAAACAAGTGTGTTAAAATTCAAATAAAATTCAAGACAGCAGCCTGGAGCAACATGCAAGGCAAAGCCGAGCCCGGATAAGTACAAAATGTGCAAATAAATTCCAAACAATGTAAACAAGTGTGTTAAAATTCAATTAAAATTCAAGACAGCAGCCTGGACCAACATATTGCAAGTAAAATTTAGTAAAATTGAAATGATCAATGCAGCCACTGGAGAACGGGGTGCTACAGGTGTTTTTGAGTGAAGCGAACAAACATCAGTGGCATAAAAGCATGTAACACTGCAGGACGGGTGCTACGGGTGTTTGTGAGCGAAGCGAGCAAACATCAGTGGCACAAAAAGCATGTAACACTGTTATCAGTAGCCGCCATGGGTGTTTGTACGCTTCGCTCACAAAGATCACACCACTGAAGACAAAAATCGATGGAATACAAAACATAAATTGAAAGTAAATAAAATAAAATAAAATAAAACAAAATAAATTCACCCTGTAGGAAATAAATTTACAATAAAATAAAATAAAATAAAATAAAATAACTAATACCGCAGCAACGCTCGGGTACCATCTAGTCTAAAAGGAAGGGGAGGAAGGGGGGTCAGTGGTGTGGGAGGATCGGCTTCGTCGTTTATGTCGCGTATACTCGCATGGTCTCGCTTGCCCAAGCCACGTTCTGCCACGCGAGGCCCCAAGCACTGCCTGGGACGTGAAGCTCAGTTGCCCAACCCCACCCAACCCCCAAACGACCCAACGGCCCCAAGACAAGCCCCTCCGACCTCCGACGGCCGTCCGTTCGAGCTCAAACTTGAACGTTTGGCCAAAATAAGGTATTTTCTTATTTTTAGCTAATTTGGCTATACTAACCATCTCCCTGCGCTCCCCAGACCCAACCACACTCGGAATCAACACAACGTCCCCCAGACATGCCCCTCCCACTTCCCGCAGCTGTCCGTTCGAGCACAGACTCGAACGTTCAGCCAAAAAAGGTGTTTTCTTCTTATTTCCAATTACCCCATCTCCCCTGCGCTCCCCTGGCCCAACCACACCCGGAATGGTCCCCTTTGTATTATGTAGCAGTAGTAATGTTGTACCCTGGGTTTAAATTTATTATTTGAAAACAAAAATGAACAGAACCTAAGTCATCTTTCTGAACCAAATTCAACTTTCTGAACCAAAATAAACATTCTGTTACTTATTTCTTGGTCAGTTACTATTGTAATATCCTCTATTATCTTCCTGCAAAATTTTTCATGTGTTTACATATGAAATTTCGGGTGTCAATTTCATATGCGATATAGTGGACAGTGTTCTGCACGCCTCGCACGAGTTTGGTCACACAACAACCAAACATGACCAAATTCCAACTATGTGGGGGAGAAAGAAAGCAATAATTGGCATTGAGCTGGCACATTTGGTTTGAAACATATATTGGAAACTGCAAACAAATTCTCCCCCACAATTTGAGCTATTGGTTGGCATTTAAAAATGTGGGCATTGTAATTAAATGGTGCATCTATGAATTTGGCTTGCTTACAAATTGGGCCATTCAGGAATCCTAGCAATCACCCCTTTATGAAGAAGTGGATGGGATTGAATATATAAATGTTATGTGGGTGTTGGGTTCACCTGTATGCAAAACTGGAATGCTGATATTTAGGCCAGTTTATCACAGCATCATGCTGATCCTCAGCAAACTCCTGAAAGGGACCATCAGGGTGAAAGAGAGCATGAAAGGCTGAAAAGACTGCAGATGACATCTCCTTCCATTCATCGACAAAGAACATATGACTGTCAGCCTCCGATCGTTCAGCCAAACTTTGGCATGCCATCCTCAGTCCCTGTTGACCCACAACAACCAACTTCATTGAGTCGTCATTGGCCAGTTCCAGTGGACATTTATCCCGGCTTGCCAAGACATCAGATTGCACATCATGACAGACGAGTGGCCTATTACCAGCAGCAGGCTTCAGGAAGGGAGGTTCCACCCATGTCATCTAATGTGCCACCTCCAAGAAACTGGGAGGAGGAGTTGCAACAGGGATTTGAATGGACACATGCTGAACGGGTCAGACAATGTGGACAATGAAATCAGCAGCGACCTGAGAGGCCTGCAGATTTTAATGCTGCACCTCAGCCACCTAGGACAAGTCGCTACGAGGAACTGAAGGCCAGACGTGCAAGGAAAAAGTCTGGACATCAGGACGAATTTGTTGTTGACGACCAATGGCAACACCAATTTAATGCAGAGTACCAACGGTTGGCAGAACAGGATCTTCTTGCCAAGCAGGCTGAAGAACAATGATTGCACCAACTGTGTCAGCAGGAGGAGCAAAGTCTTCTGGAATGCCAATGTCAGGCTATTCTTCGAGAAGAAGAATGTTGGCGGCAGAAGAACCTGGATGATGCCAAATGGATACATCTTGCACAACAGTTGGAAGCGGAACACCTGGCCCAACTGCGTCAAGAGCTGCAGATGTCACATGTTGCCAGAGCGACACGTTTGGCAAGACAGTTGGAGGAAGAACATTCATTGCAACAACAACGAGAGGAGCAGCACAGGCTGAGACTGCTTGAAGTGCGGTCACATCTGCAACATCAAGATGACCAGCACAGGCTAAGAGTGCTTGATGTGCAGTCATGTCAGCAGCAACATGTTAATCTGCAGAGGGCATCCCAGGAGGTTGTGCTAGAGGACATACAGAATCAGGACATTAGAGCAGAGGCTCATGCAGAAGCACATGAACAGGACAATGCTGTTCATGATGAATTGGTGGCACTGGCATTGCAGGTACAACAACAAGTGCCAAAGGGTCGACGACCATATGTTGAGCCACCAGTTCGCTTCAGCATTAAGAGGATGGATGTGGTGTGCTCTCACTGTGGTGCTCTTCACTTCATCACAGAATGCCTCTCAGGGTCTTCTCAAACCCATCCAAGGTTTGGCATGTGCTGTCTTCAGGGACAGATTCACTTGGAGCCTTTGCCATATCCCCCTGCCACCTTGAGACGTCTTCTCACAGAAAGCAATCCTCGTGCACGTGCCTTCAGGGAACACATATGCCAGTACAATGCTGCATTTGCATTCACCTCCATTGCTGTTCAGCTCGACATGACTGTCCTCCAAGGTGCTGGTCCTTACTGCTTCCGCATGCATGGTGACATGCATCACAATATGGGCACTCTCATTCCATGAAATGGTGTACAGCCTGCTTATGCCCAGCTCTACATTCATGACCCCCAAGCGGCTCTTGCCACACGTAATGCTCACAATCCAAACCTGGATCCCACCATCATGTCTGATCTCCAGATGATGCTTAATGCTGCAAACCCTTTCATGCCTCTCTATCAGCATGCATTTCGGATCATGATGGACAAGCCTCCAGAGGAACATGGAAATGTTCAGGCTCGCTTGGTCCTGCAGCCAAATGCAGATCGCCATCGCTACAACTTGCCCACAGTGGAGGAGGTCGCTGCCATCATACCAGGAAGTGGAGAAGAGGAGGTCAACCTTCACAGGGAGATCATTTTGCGTCTCAAGACTCCTGATCAAGGTGGTGCCCTCAAAAGGATCAGTCATCTCAATCCTGTCTACTGGCCACTCCACTATGTTCTTCTCTTTCCAAATGGAGAGCAAGGCTGGCATAATGGCATTTCTTCACTTCCTGGACCCAGAGGTCAATTCTGCACAGAGCATGTCACTCAGTGGCGCTACCATGCTTACAGACTCCACCAAAGGCTTCTACTCCACACCCCTCTTCGTGATCCAGAACCCGACACACTATTTCATGGTGGTCAGCTGTTGTAGCAGTATGTCGTTGATCCTTGGTCTTCGGTAGAAGGCTCAGAGCTCTTTTGGCTAAAGACCCATCAGAAGGATATCAGAGCTGATTTGTACCAGGGGGTTAGAAATGCTGTCCACAATGCAGATGATGGTCCTGTTGATCTTGGACAAGTTGGAACCTGCATCGTTCTTGTCTCTACACATGCTGGCAACGCTCGCCACATGTTCCAGCTGTTTCAAGATTCAATGGCCATCAGCAGATATTGTCAGAAGCCAGATCTCTTTCTGACAATGACCTGCAATTCAAATTGGCCAGAGATTCAAGAAGAGCTGTTGAAATATGGCAGAGAGGTTAACGATGGTCCAGGCACACCTTTAAGACGTCAAACAGCTCACGATCGCCCAGACATCGTCACACGAGTCTTCTACCAGAAGATGAAGGCACTGTTGAAGGAGGTCAGAGGGGGTCTCTTTGGAGAGGTCGCAGGATTGGTTTACACTGTCGAATTCCAGAAGCGGGGTTTGCCTCACATGCATCTCCTCATATTTCTTCGAGGTCCTTTCAAGATCTGCACTGTTCCAGATGTTGACGGCGTAGTCTCCACTCAGATCCCTGACCCTGTCGCCACACCCCAGTTGTATGACACTGTCACCAAGTGCATGATGCATGGTCCTTGCGGTGCAGAGTTTCCTAATGCTCCTTGCATGGTCAATGGGAAGTGCACCAAGCATTACCCAAAGACCTTTTCTGCAGAGACCCGCTTTGGAGATGATGGTTACCCAGAGTATGCCAGACCCAACAACGGTCGCACCTTCACAAACAGCAAGGGTCATATCTTTGACAATCGTGATGTCATCCCTTACAACCCATACCTTTCTGCACGTTACAACTGCCACATCAATGTCGAGATATGCGCTTCCGTCAAGGCCACATCAATGTCGAGATATGCGCTTCCGTCAAGGCCATCAAGTATATTCACAAGTATATATACAAGGGGCATGATTTGGCAACTTTGGCTGTGGGGCAGAATGGCAATGCAGAAATCGATGAAATACAGGAGTATATCGATGGTCGTTACATTGGTCCTCCAGAAGCTTGCTGGCACATATTCGAGTTCTCCATGCATGAGGAGAGTCCTACCGTGTATCGTCTTCCTGTCCACCTCAAGGATCAGCAGACCGTGTTCTTTGAAGAAGAGGACAATGCAGAGCTTATCGCGGACCGTGGGGCTGGAGAGGGTCGGAGGCTGCTGAGGGACTCTCCGACGGAGTCTAGCTGGAAAGCCTGGAAAGACTAGGATGGGATCTGTCTACTACATCAGATCAGCTACTGACTACGACGAACCGTGGGAATCCAGTCACGTGACAGGACAGGCACTACCACTACAGCGCTAACAAGTCAACTGAGCTCATGGGTTGGTTCAAGGCAAACCAGTCGCTGCCTGATGCTGTCAATCACACCTATCAGGATTTCCCCCAGCATTTCTTTTGGAACAAGAAGACAAAAGCTTGGACCGTTTGTAAAAAAGGTTTTGCCATAGCAAGGTTGACCTGGGTTTATCCATCCGCAGGAGAGAGGTTTTACCTCAGGACACTTCTAACCATGGTCAAGGGTGCATTGGATTGGGATGATCTGAACAAATTCGCTGGTGTCACTTATCCAACTTACAAGGCTGTTTTCCTTGCACGTGGCCTCTTGGAGGATGATGGAGAGTGGGACAGCTGTTTGAAGGAAGCAGGCGAAATACAAACAGGTGGTCAATTGCGCATCCTCTTCACCACCATCCTCATGCACTGTATACCAACTCAACCAGACGTGCTTTGGACTCAACATAGGGTTCACATTTGCGATGACTTGCGCTTCAGGATCATAAATCATCATGGAATCCCAGATCCAACAGAGGACCAGGTTTACGATTATGGCCTGTTTTTGATCAATGCCATCCTTCTTAATTCAGGCAAAAACCTCTCCCTCTATCCTCCTATGCCTCTTTCTGCAGGTGAATGGCAGGTCCAGCAGAATCCCAATCAACTTCTGTAGCAGCAATTGGATTTCGACCCATATGATCTCTTGCTTCATGTCGACTTCAACAGGGGGCGCTTCAATCTTGAGCAACATGCTGCTTACGATACCGTCATGCATTCCGTCAACAACAAGGAGGGAAAGGCATTCTTCATTCACAGTGCAGGTGGTGGAGGAAAGACCTTTGTGTGCAATACCATTGCCGCAACTGTTCGTGCCAATCACAAGGTTGCTCTCGCCGTCACCTCCTCTGCCATCTCTGCCCTCATCTTGGATGGTGGAAGCACCGCTCACTCTCGATTAAAAATTCCCATTCCCATCTTCGAGGATTCCACTTGCAGGATACAGAAACAAAGTGAACTTGCAGATGTTTTGAGGCAGACAGACATCATCATTTGGGATGAAGCTCCAATGCAGCATCGTCATGCTCTCGAGGCACTCAATCGCACATTAAAGGATGTCCTGGATGATAACAGACTCTTTGGAGGAATAACAATGCTGTTTGGTGGTGACTTTCGCCAGACTACCCTGGTCGTTCCCCGTGGCTCCAGGGAGAGGATAGTCAATTCCTCTCTCAAAAGATCTACCTTATGGCCACACATACAGGTCCTTCACTTGAAACAGAACATGCGTTTGGATCAAACCCCAGAGAGTGAGGCATTCGCAGCTTGGCTGTTAGAAGTAGGCGCCGGTCATGGATTGGGTCCCCAAAACACCATCCATCTCCCACTTAACATGCACATGCCAGAAAATACTGTCGAATCCTTGATTGACAATCTGTATCCAGGAATCGCAGATGGGGCTAAACCAGATCACTATTTCCTCAACCGCACTATTCTCTCTCCAACCAATAACTATGTGGATGACCTCAACCAGGCTATCCTTGACAGGTTTCCAGGTGAAGAGTGTATTGTCAGATCTATTGACAAAGTCGTTGGTGTCGAAAACATTTACCCCATCGAGTTCCTCAATGCTCAAAAGGCATCAGGCTTACCCTTGGCCAACCTTGCCTTGAAAATAGGCTGTCCTCTCATGCTTCTTCGAAACATCGATGTTTCAAATGGCCTTTGCAATGGAACCCGCATGATTTTGACAGACATCAAACCACGTGTGTTGCAGTATCGCATTTTGGGAGGAAAACATGCTGGACAAACCGTCTTCATTCCAAGGATTACCATCGAGCCTTCAGATGATTCATTGGGCATCCCTTTGTCAAGGCACCAGTTCCCTGTGCGGCTTGCCTTTGCCATGACAATCAACAAATGACAAGGCCAATCTGTGATCAATGTTGGTTTGGACCTTCGCGATCTTCTCTCATGGCCAGCTCTACGTTGCTCTTTCCCGCTGCACTTCTGGAGATAGGATCAAAGTTCTGTTTCCTCATCATTCCAATGACACCTCTACATCAAACATTGTGTATCGAGAACTGTTGACCGATATACTTTGATCGGGTATGTTGCCTGTCTATTATTGACTTTGAAATGTTATTGATGGCTGTTCTTAGATTTGGGACATTTATGGCTGTTCTTTGCTTTTTCTTGACTTTGTTTGGATCTCTATGTAGTAAAATGGACTCTATAGAATTAGATGCGGTTGTTATCTTGCCAATATTTGTTTGGGTGTTTGTATTGATATTGAGAACTTGGATGAGTTTGGGTGTTTGTACTATTGCTTTACTATTGTTTTGAATTGAGTCTGTTTTTTTTTGCTTTCACATGTGTGACTTTAGGGCAGGCTTTTGAGGACTTGGACTAAATTTTCAGTTTACCTATCTTCACTTGAGGGCAAACACTTGAGACTGTCAATCACAGTATTGAATAACTGTGCTAACTATCATTGATAACTTGGCTAACAAACATTTAATTTAATAACTTTACTAACATGTCAAAAATTTAACAACTAATATTTAATAACTTTACTAACATTTAAATAAACTAAACACCGTTGCGAAGCATGGGTACCAACTAGTGGTTACCAAGAACAGATGCATCACATTACACCTGGAACAGGGATGTGACTGCTGCCAAACAACAAACAATGAACATAAAACAATTGGTAACAACGGAGTGGCCACAAATTAGGGACACTGGGTAGAAAGTGGGTACTCTGAGTTCACTAAAATACATTCATCATGGCAATACAGCTGTCATTGTGTCAAAGAATACAGGGAATGAGAGACAATGGAAGGGGGCAATAGGGATAAAGGGACAGTCGAGTAGCAAGAACCAATAACTGCAAATGATTGCATTAAGTCTTCCCAAAAACACCCATCGTCAGGCAACATGGTAAAAGATATGCAGTTTTCACACACAAAAAGACACCCAGGCAGGGCAAGACACCAGAGTACAGCATAAGACAAGTGAGTGCATGGTCCAGAGCATCTGCAACAAGTGTCTGTCCAAAACACACCTGGTAGACACGAGGACAGCTAGCGTACAAGTCAACAACAGCACAGAAAGTGATGAAGCAACGGTACTCACATTATGCCGAGAAATTGCAATGTTAAACGTGCACGAGTGACAGCATAGTATCGTGATGCGAGACGAAAACACCGTGCTCGACCGATAAGCGGACACCTGGCACACAAGTAAAAAAGCACATGGAAGGTGTGATGAAGTAGTAGCACTCACACAAGAATGAGAAAAGCCAAGGCCAATCAACGCAGCGTCATCGCTTGGGACAGCAACAGTAATCACAATCAGGTTTGGCGGATTTACAAAAAGAACTGACCTTGTCTTCGAATGCACCATTGGGACAGCTAACCGTGGGTTCAAATGTGCAACAGAAGGTAAGAAAGGGCGTAACTCCAGGCCAATCAATGCAGTGTCATCACTTGGGGACCAAAACCGTATTCATAATCAGAGTGCTTGGCGGTTTTACAAGGAGAACTGACCATGTATTGGAATGCACCATTGGGAGAGCTAACCCTGGGTTCGAACGTGCAACAGAAGGTAAGGAAGGGCGTAACTCCACAACTGCACACAGGAGATGAGCGAGAGCAAGCAGGAGGTGCGAGAACATCACCAACAACGAGAAAATCAGGTTGGAACAGAAAGCGTTACTGTGACAGTCACGGGCACGAAACCTAGCTTCCGATCCTCCCCCAATATTAATTTGTATTCCCCAGCGACATCAATACATATAATACACATTGCACAGAGACAAGGATTCAGATTCAATCA
Source organism: Hygrocybe punicea (assembly GCA_963556145.1). Lineage (NCBI taxonomy): Eukaryota > Fungi > Basidiomycota > Agaricomycetes > Agaricales > Hygrophoraceae > Hygrocybe > Hygrocybe punicea. Next base: position 612,711 of record OY744468.1, on the reverse strand, counting down.
TTGCGTCACAAAACATGTATTTTCGAGCCATTACAAATGACAAGGATGCTAAAGCTCAGACCGAACAAAAATATGTAGGACTACACTAACAGGTAACACAAAACTATACAGATGGCGCTGCAGCCAAACCAAGCAAGATGATGAAGTGAGCATTAGTATAGAGACAGAGTGCACCCAATTGTCCAGCCTTGTAGGTGCTGAGGGTGTAGCCTACAGTGACGACGGTATTCTCCGGGACTTCCCGTTTCCCATCCCTGAACAGCGGTGTAAAAGGAAGGTTTTGGAAGTCGCAATCTGTGAAGTGGAAAGGTGACCCGGTCTCAGGCTGACCATCATAGACTGGCACTATAAAAAAAAGTGAGTCTTCAGACTCCAAAATCATCATGATCTAGTAATACTACCTTTGTCTTCAAATGCACGTGAAGTGGGGTAAGAGAAGCCCCGCTACTTGGCAGATCTAGATATCAAAGGCCCAGTCATGGTTGTGAAGAAGCCACCTGACTTGGCAAGAGACTCGGGACCTAAAACACATAAACATGTAGGTCAGCGATAGCTTCAATACAATGACAAAACAAAAACCTTGGCGATTGGAACCCTCGTTGCGGGTGAGGAACGAAATACCGAGAGCGGACACAGTACCAGAAACAACTTGGAAGGAAAAAACTTGGCCCCAGAGCAAGGTATCCCTACACATCTCCTGGGCGAAAGGCGCAATGGTGATTTTATGGACTGCATAGGGTGATGATGGGGACCCCCCACTGCCAACTTTAACCAAGAAAGACTCAGTCACAACACCCAACATGATACTGACAGCACTGTTGCTCGACCCGGTGATCTTGAGGCGGTTGGAGTCCACGGTCACTAAATCTGGGTGGATACGTGCAGTGTTGACGAAACATTGTGATTTTTCAAACAAGAGGCCACGAAGTAAACAACTAAAAAGACGATCCCATCAAGTGTAAGAAAGACAAATGCCAAGTAAAAGGATGGACGCAGTTGATGCCTCAGGGAGAACCTTTGCTAACGCCGAGAAAATGACGCGAGCATGATCGGCACCCTCATATTGCGAGAAGGGTTGGACAAAACAGAGTTGACTATGGGGTAAAAGCGTCAAGACCTAAGACGGTCACTGTTAAAGAAAGCTCTGACCTCAGATGAGGTAGGCCTTGGTATATCTTGTGCAGGACAGGATCTTGAACCGACGGAGACATAATGGAGGACTCGCTGCTGTCCTGATCCAAGGCATCCTCACTAACGTCATCTGGCCTGCCATTATCCTCAATAGAACTGAAAAAAGTGAGCCAAGGTGAACTGTACGAGAAACTACCCTTACAAATCTGCTTCGGGAGTACCACCATCTTCAACTGCCTTGGACTTAAAAGTGCTACTGATTGCAGGCCTGAATGCCAATTAATGAAGCGAACAGCAAGAATAAAGGAAGCCAAGTACCTTGGGGTGGCATCACGAGATTCAGATCCCTCAGAGCCAATTGCCGTTTCCGGCTCGGTGGCAGCTGCAACAATATTCAGTATGATGTCAGCAACTCTAATGGCTGGTAGTCAGTAAAAAGAATGAAGACGAGGTGGTGGAAGAGATTACTTTGCAGCCTTACGATCCGCATTCCAGTTTGGAGAAGAATCTTCATGAGAAGCTTTCGAATGCAGCATATTACCTGAAGAGCGACGCTTAGTTGGTCTAATCCAGAAAAATCAGGAATACAATGAGAATATGTGCGTGACCACATACACTGGACTATCGGAACCCAATTCTTCATTGACATCTCCTTCATTGGACAGCTCCTGTGGAGACGAGGGAGGAAGCACCTGTTTCTTTGAAGGAACACTAGACTGACTAACATGCAAGATGGCATCAGAAACAGGTACAATACGGACCGAGAACAAACGAACTAACATTTCTTCAAGGAGACGAGCCTTCTCCATCTTGACCCTAACTCTGCTAACACATACAAAAGAACATAAAAAAGAAAAAAAGCAAGACGAATAGACAAACAGTACCTTTGACGCAAACTCGACGGAGAGGCCTCTACACCATCCAGATCAGGTCTAAGCCACAACAAGTTAGACGGAAAAAAAGGTCAACAAGAAAACTCGGGGCGCACCCTACAGAACCAAAGGTAAAAGACGATTTTGCCTCCTGGATGGCAGCATCCATATTTGCTCTGCAAAATATGTGAGTAAAAAGAATGAGACAGCCACATTACAACTAATGCACAGAATAGAAATGGCAGGGAGATTGATGAAGTCGTCATCACCTGGTGTGGGATGACACGCCACAACCTTTTTCTTTGGTGAAACCTGAGGCTCATCGATGACCTTGTGCACATTTTTTTTCTTTGGTGAAACTAGAAGCTCCTCAACGATATTGCTAACACCACCTGGTGTAGGACACGCAGCGGCTTTCTTCCTGGGTGAAACCCGAGGTTCTTTGACAACCTCGCTGCCAAGTTTCTGTTTTTTGGGCGAAGCGATGACCCCGTGAATGATAACACTAACAATCACAGACATGACTGCGTAAAAACTCAACAAAAGACAAAAAATAAAGACCTACACGTCAGAGTCAGAGTCACCTTCCACCACGGCCTTCCATTTGGCTGCAGTCTTGGTGGCCAGACTCTTGGCGGCCGGACTGATGAAGGCAAGTGAGTCAACATCAAACACAAGAAATGGCACATGCCGTGTGGGAGAAGGAGGAGGAGACACAGAAAGTCTGAAGCGACAATGGGGGTTGAAGAACGATGAATAGTTCAGTTCGACATACTTGTTGGCAACACTTTCGGCACTGCAAAAGGATGAGAAACAGGTCAAGAGACCCAAAAAGAAGCTATGCACTGCTCATTTATTTTCCCTCCCTTTTTAGCAGGGGAACTACTCGAGTCAGTGACAAAGGCAACAAGTCGAGATGACAGCGTATTACCGTTTTGATGAAGCATTGCGGGATGACATAGTTATCTTCAAGCTTGAAGTAGGTAGGCTCAAAATCAGGATAAGCAGAACCTAAGCAATGGAATGAAATAATGCATACCTATATAAGAAAAATACAAAGAATTGTTCGTAAATGGATAGGCGAAAACATGAGATGGTTAAACCCATGGAGATACCAGAAATACCACAGGAGAAGCAGAGAAGGAAAGAAATGGCATGGACAGAGAACATGATGCAGTGAAGACAGCTTGAAAAATTTTAAACTATTAGTGAGAGATTAACAAATAGACAGCGGGAGAGGCTGCATTAATACCTCAATGGCCACTGTGTAATAGATAACCCACAGCGGACCCCATTCTAATAACACGTATGACATGATACAAAGGGCAATGCACTAGAGAATAAGCAGAGAACGACCGCTGCCAATATACATGGCAGAATAAGACCAACCGGACCGACATTCCATACAACACCCACGACGTGACACGTCATGCATCAGACAGCAAAGACACTCAGGATAAATGAAAAAGGCACACCTGAGCATTGAAATGAATTCACGTACACTGAGGCGAGTTCATCGAGGACTCAACTGACCAAGAGATGCCTCAGACAGCCCAGGCACGCTGGATAAATGAAAACGGCACACCTGGGTGTTCACGTGATAACATCCAATCCGAGGCGAGGTCACAAAGAATGGAAATCTAACGAAGTCACACAGTTTTGTCACCGCCAAGCCACAAGTATTCAATGTAGGTGATATTGTGGAAGTGCAGGTATCCTTCGTCATGGTGCTGCTAAAGAACATGAGATACAAGATGATGTCAGTTCTTTGAGCAATTGTGCTGCTCGATAACACATTCAGCAAGGTAAGCACTCCATCAATGACAAAGAACGCAAATAACATACATCAAACACAGGAAGCAATGCACACGCGCTTATCAATGGAACTGGATGCCACACAACCCAATTTTACCTTAAAATGCAGGGTAGGATATGAGGCGCAGAATGAGACACAGAACGAGAGGGGTGATAAATGACCAAACATGGAGGTTGACAAGTGATGCATTCACAAGATGTTGCAATATCCCTGTGGCCACGGCAAAACTTAAAAAAATCATGTATATAGATTATCATATATACATGTCAATGCAATAGACAAAGACATGTCGACCAAAACACAAACAAGAGGATAACAAGAGAACGTGTAGGAAACAAGAGGATAATGAGAGAATGCATGGGGAAAAGCAAGGGCAAAGAGTCAAGCTAGTCAAGCCCGGAAGGAGCCGCCGGCATTTGCCGCAACGATAGATTGAGACCGAAAGCTGTTTGGTGTGCTCAGTTTGTAAAGACCGGTCCTCATAAATTTGGACTCGGAATGGTGTTCAATGACTGTGGCAACATCCAGAAATGATGTTGTTTGTTCATCGAACACCATTTCCAGATATTGCCACAGTCATTGAACATCATTTTCTGGCATGTTTACCGTTATCGAACACCATTTCCAGATATTCCCACAGTCATCGAACATCGCTTCTGGCATGTTTATTGTCATTGAACACCATTTCCAGATATTGCTACATTCACCAAGCACCATTTCCAGATATTGCCACAGTTAAGGTTTAACACAGGTTGGGGTAAACCCGGTGACCCACCGGTTCGGGTCTGACCGGTGTGGGTACCAGGTTGCCATGTCGGCGACCCATGCAACACCGCAACCCGGACCGGTGGGTTCACAGTAGTGATGCCAAAGTTTGGTTCGGAACCGATCTGAACCCAGTTCGAACCACGAACTGAACCAGAAGTTTGGTTTGTAGTTCTGGCACTGACATGCAGTTCAAACCGTGTTCAAATGTGGTTCAAACCAGGAACCGTAATATATATTTACCTATGTAGATACTCATTTAGATACTCAATTTTTTGCATTTTTTGTATGCAGTCACGTGAACTTAGGTCATGTGACCTTAAACAAACATGTGTGACACTTCACTTTTGACTCAACACTAACATTACTCAACAACTACGGTAAGTAATGGCTTGATTTCATATTTTACTGACATTTTCTTACATAGAATAGCACCCTGTGGCCCACCTTGACTGCATAAATAAGGCGACGATGACGACAGCCAAATGATCCCCAGCGACAGCAACCACAACAGTAGCAGCAGCAACAACAGCAATGCCAGCTGCAGCAGAGCAACACCGAATACCATTTCCTGATATTTCCATGGTCATCGAACATCATTTCCTAGCATGTCCACCGTAATCAAACATCATTTCCACATATTTCCACAGTCATCGGATACCATTTCCACATATTTCCATGGTATACTTCTAAAGGACACACAGAGCTGTGATGCACTTCAACCAAATTGCAATAATGTCAAAGCATCACTGCATATCACACTTGCATCACAATGAAGATACAATGCAATTGGGATGTTTCATGGATAGTTGCAGTGTCTCAAGGCTAGAATACATCAACTAGAAGGCTTTGGTGATTTGGAACATGCACTCCCTTTCCCTTCCTCCGAGTTTCACCCCTTCTTCCCACATTGTGTTTTCAGTCCCTTACTGTATTTATTTGCTATGGGGGGAGACATTTCTGTGCCAGCCTCTCTGTCTCCTGAGTATGTATTTCTTTATTGGCTCCTTTTTGATGTCCTGTAGACCTTAGCTTTGTGGTTTCACACACCCACCTCTTGACCACATACCCTGTTCTATACTGCACCAAACCAGGTCTTCTTCTGTACTACCTATGTACCAAATCTGGGCCTTGCCACTGTTGCAGGGCAAGGTTGCATATGCTTATTCCTTTCACCAAAAAACTGAGGTTGCCTGATTAGAGATCAACAAAAATAAATAAATATTATGTGTATCTAATTAATTGATTTTCCAGAGCCTTGGAAATACAAATTAAATAATTATTTTATGCAAATCCAAAATCAAGCAATAAAATATCAGAGCAGGGAACAGGAAGGGGGAGCAGGAGTGGGAGCAGGAACAGGAGCAGGAGCAGGTAGGAGTAGGAGGAAGGAATGGGCTGGGGAGGTGGTGGGGAGGGGAGGAGGGAGGACATCACACTCTACCACGCATTCCTTAGTAGTCCTTAAGGACTCCTCAAGGACTCCTCTGCTAAATTGCAAGGAGTCCTCAAGGAGTCCTTAAGGAGGCCTTGATTTCCTCACCATAGAAACTTTTTCCTTAAGGAGTTTGTAAGGACTCCTTGGCCCTCCTAAGGACTCCTGAGCAAGGAGTGACTAAGGAATCCTCAAGGAGTCCTCAAGGAGTCCTGAGGAGGATTCCTCCCCAAGTAGCATTCTCCGAAGTTCTCATTACATATTTATTAATTATTATTATTGTTAGTACTAACTACTACTATTTAATGAGGCGGTATGCCCCAAATTGGATAGTGGATTGTGGTGGGTTTATATACCTTTATTTGGTGCACGGACCATTTGTGGAAACACGTCAACAAATGAGGTCACATGACAATCAACAACCTACCAGCAACCTCGCGTCTCACCACCCAATGCCCCACACCAAGCAGCAACAGCAACAGCAACAGCAACTTCACGACACGGACGAACGCAGGTGGCCACGGAGTGGGTGGTGATGTGCCCACCCCCACCTCAGTTTGTTTTTATTGTATTTTTCAATTTTGATATTCTGTTACTGACTATTTCCTATGAGGTCCATGCCCACACCCACAGGAACGAGAACGAGAACAGGAACAGGAACGAGAATGAAAACGAAGATGGGAACAAGAACGGGGACGGGAACGAGAGTGGGAACGAGAACAAGAACAGGGATGGTATGTTTTACATTTTTTAATTCTTATATTCTGTTACTGACTATGACCTACCACATCCATGTCCACGAGAATGGGAACGCAATGGGAGCAGGAACCGGAGCGGGAACCGGAACGGCAACAGCAACAGCAACTTCACGAATGCAGGCAACGGTGGGGGTGGTAATGTGCCCTCCCCCGCATGGTTATGTTTTTTATTGATGTTGTTGTGTGACTGACTATTACCCATGATGCCCACGCCCACGCGAGGGACAGCCAATGGCCAGCAACGACCCCCAGACCACCACGATGCGAACAAATGGGGAGGAGACAGGAACAACAGGAAAGGAGAAGGAGGCCAGACCCCAATGGCAACACCCAGCGCAACAGTAGCAGTGACCACCGCGGCAACAGCAGCAGCTGCAAAGGCAATGGTGGCAGCAGCAACAGGCAATGGCAGCAGCCCAGTGGCAATGGCAACAGCAATGGCAACAGCAACAGCAACACATGGGCGACGGTGGCAGCAACAGCAGCGGCAGCAACAACGGCAGCAGCGGCATGGCAATGGCAGCAGTGGCACGGCAATGGCAGCAACGATGCCAGATGACGACAACGACTCTCTCCCTTCGACCTTCCCCTTCCCTCTCCCTCCCTCTCCCTCCCTTCCTCTCCCTCCCTTCCCTCTCCCTTCCTCTACCTTCACCCTTCCTTCCCCTTCCCCTGCCCAATCTATCCCTTACCCTGCCCCCTCCCTTCCCCTCTCCCTTTCCCCTCTCCTTTCCTATCCTTCCCCCCCTGCCCCCCCTTTTCCCCCTTTCTCCCTCCCCTTTCCCCTTTCTCCCCCCCCTTATTGTAGTTTTAATCATGTAATTAATTTGTGAAATATTAAGAATCCTTTTATTTAAAGCCATTGATATTTGAAAATACAGAAAATAAACCAGGAGAATTGAGGAGTCCTTGAGAAGTCCTTGAGGAGTCCTTGAGTCCCCTATTATATAAGATGTACTGACTATGTTCATGAAAACTCCTTGAGGAGTCCTTAAGGACTCCTTGATTTTTGAGGACTCCTTGAGGACTCCTTGGGTCGTGAGGACTCCTTGAGGACTCCTTGAGGAGTCCTAAGGAATGTGTGGGAGAGTGCAACATACAGGGAGGAGGGGAGGACAAGGGGAGCAGAGGAAGGAGAGGGGGAGGAGAGGAGGGAGAAGGAGGAGGAGGGACAAGGGAGAGGAGGAGGAACAAGGGAGAGGAGGAAGGGGGAGGAGGGGAGAAGGGAGAAACAGGAGGGGGAAGGGGAGGAGGAGGAGAGGAGAAGGGGAGGGAAGAAGGGGCAGGAGAGGACAAGAAGAGAAGAAGGGGAGAGGGAGAGGGGAATGGGGAGGGAGGGGAACAGGAGCAGGAGCAGGAGCAGGAGGCAGGGAGCGGAGGCAGGGGAGAGGGGAGGCAGGGAGAACAGGAGGAGCAGGAGGAGGCAGGGGGAAGCTCTGTATGTACATACCTCGCCTTTCCATCCTCATCATCCCTGTCCCCATCGTCCTTTTTGTCATCCCTGTCTCTGGTGTCCTGGTCATCCCCATCCCCGTCCCTGTCCCTGAACCCATCCCCATCCCCGTTGTCTCATGTTGTCATCATCATTGTCGTCCTCGTTGTCTCGTTGTCCTCATTGTCCCTGTCCCCATCCTTGTTGTCCCCGTCCTCATCCCCATCCCCGTCCCTGTCCCCATCCCTGTCCTCGCCATCATTGTTGCTTTCTTCATCACGCTACTGCTGTTGCTACATCACGACCAGCAGCGCCAGCACCTACACTAGCATGGTACCAGTAGGCACCAGCGGCGGCATAGTACCAGTCAGTGATGGCAGTAGTGCGGTGAGAGGATAATGGTGGGATGGGGCAGCGTAGATATGAAAGTATTAGCATATCTGCTGTTGTATATAGGTCATCGTATCAATGCAATTCATTTTATCACAATGAAATGGAATCCTAAATAATAAATAAGCAATATAAATGGTGTGTTTGCAGGCACACTCCTATATCATATTCTATAGGGAGCAGGCAAAGCTATGTAATGCTACATAGAGCCCAGGCGATGCTACATAGGGCTATATATCAGGGACCTTCCTAGTATGCTATGAGTGCTATGGTTGCTATGACTAAGCTACATAGCACTGGCTCTCAGATCAGGGTTTGCTGATGCTATGAAGACAACAAGAAAAACAATGATACTGACAATAACGAATGACGGTCATCACCAGCGAGGCCGGAGGAGTGGTGGCGATGACAATGACGAATGACGGTGATGACACAGACAAGGATGGCGATGAAAATAGTGGTACACCCCACCACATCAGCAAATTCCTGGGTCCTTTTTGAGGCCCTTGGTGACGTTGCACTTTTTTCAGACACCTTGAACTTTTTCCCCAGGTTTTTTGAAACCTTTTTTCAAAAAATTTTCACCTTTAGCTATTTGGACTGGTTGAGAAAATTTATTGGGCAGTGTTTTTTTTTTTTTTTTTTTTCCATCTTTACTTTTCAGTTCTATCTTTGATGTAGAGGGACTTAGAAGACTGGATAGAATGGTTTTTAATGACTGGTATAAATTGACCATCTTTTTATATCCTTGGAAACTCTTGTACCTCTTTTCAACCTTGTGAGCCTTTTCTCTAGTTTTCTAAGAATACCTTTTATCACTTTTATCACCATTTGGTCACTTGAACACCTTGAGCTACTTGACCACCTTGAGTCACTTGACCACCTTGAGCCACTTGACCAACTTGGTAATTTTTGGCACTTTTATCACTTTACCAACTTTGGAACCATTTTATCACTTTTATCACTTGACCAACTTGGTAATTTTTGGCACTTTTATCACTTCACCAACTTTTGAACCATTTTACCACTTTTATCACTTCATCAAATTTGGCTACTTTTCATACATCATCAAAACCTAGTTCTTCTACAGCTTTATATAGAGCAACTTCAGAGATATCATAGCATCTCACAGCAGCTATAGTAAGCTCTTATGGTTTGTAGCACTACTAGTAGCTTTAAGTTTGCACAACTTTTTCACATCAGCAAATCTACAGAACCCCTTTTTGGGGCTTTTTGTACCTTTAAAAGTGCTATAAATTCAAAAATGGCTCAAGCTCGAGCTTCTTTTCTATGCTATGTTGTTTTCTTAGAAAAGTGTTCAGTGCTTTTCAGAAGTCATAAAAAGAGCTTAAAAAAGTTAAAAAAGTAACATAAGCTAGCTCTACCCTCCCACTCTATTTTTCCAATTGTATGCTGGCCTTTTGGCTCCACAGGATGCTATTTCATTGCATGAAGGTGGGCCAGTGGTGGTCCTGTTGAGCTGCTTTGTTGCTGTGCCATGTTGGTGCTGGTGTGGTGCTGGTGCTGGTGTTGGCACTGTGCTGGTCATATTCACACTGTGTGGAACTGCTGCTAGCAATGCAGTGGTGCCAATGCTGGCATTGCTGCTGGTGCCTTTCTGGTGCTTGTGCTTGGGCAGCCTGCCACTGGTGCCAGTGTTGGCCTGTCTCTGGTGCCTGGCATGCATGTTGCCAGTGATCAGGCTGGCACAGGTGCTAGCATGGGGCTGGTAGCACTGGTGCCAGTCTTGGTTCTGGCCATGCTGGCATGCTGGTGCCCTACCATTCCCCTGGGGGTGCTTGGCTCTGAGTCAGGCTTAAGCTTAGGGACACTTCATGCCATATCTGTGGCAGTGTTCAGGTCATCAAGCTGGAGTGAGAGCCTGAGGTCAAATTTATGATCTGGATCTGTTGTTACTTGGAAGGTGAGTTCCTTGAGGTCTGATTGTAGTGTTACCCTTGTTGTTGTCTTGTTGAGCAATAGGAAGAAAAAAAAGCATGAACCTTGTCCCCAAAGGAACCATACAACCTTATTGAGCTGCTCTTTGGGAAGGTAGGGTAGTATCTCTGTGGCCACATTCATATCATTGCACAGGACAGTAGTCTGGTACTCTACAATACTCAGAGTAGTGGTGTGCATGGCCCAGCCTAAGAGAGAAAGAGTAGCTGGAGATGTTAATGTTCTTGTCTCTTAAATGTGGTTATGCAACAGAATGTAGTAACCCATTAGAAACGTTGGTCTGTGGTCTCCTTCTAAAATTGCAATGGAAAAAAGAAATTGGATGAGACTGACATGTGAAAGGGGCTGATAGTGTAAGATTCTTTGCCAATGAAATAGCAGAGCCTGTTTGTGGCTGTGGTATATATGAAACAGTCCTCTATCCATTTTGCTGTTTTCACACTGTAAATAAGTCAGCATGGTACAAGGAGAGTTTAGTGGGACAAACTTCTCAGTGAGCTATGTAATGAGATCAAATGCCTCCTCAATGCCTTCATTTTTGATTTCCACATTTTCCTCCAACTTTGCATTGTAAGCATCCATGTCAAAGCACAGCAAGTCCTTTGTGATGATGGCTACCAATGACCCTGTTCCTGAACAGAACCTTGGCAATCCCAGAACACAATGAATCCAGCATTATGTGCTCCAAGAACAATGTAATGCATCTGAGTCCATGCTCCAGCTACCCATTCCTTTTACAGCACATTCATGCTCTCAGAAGTTTGTATATTTTTTGGTTTGACATGACTCTCTGGGACAGCATAGGTGTTGGAATCAGGTCTCCAAGTAAATAAAATACTGTCCTCAAATGAATTTTTCCATGCAAAACAGTTACAAAGCAGCCATTGGGCAAGTGGATAAGTAATGTTGCAAAGGTATCAGTGGCTCCAATTTCTTTGGTGGTGACAGGAATTTGGGAACCTTGTAATAACATCTTCCTGAATCATCTGGAGATTGCCAGAGAACACTTGTTGGTTTTTGGTATACATGAGTTTGCCAGAGGGATTCATGCTGAAAGTTGCAAGCTAGACATGATGAGCAATTCATTACAACTTCAGCAACACTAATAGTACTGTTAAGATCTGAAATGATGGTACCTATCACCTAGAAAATATCCTGATCTATTCCTTGGTTCAGGTCTGGTGCACATCTCTGTGCAAGGATGCAAACCAAGTCATTGTAGGCTTTGATGAAGGCATTGTCATCCTCATTCAGTTCCAACCCTTTTGGGTGGAACCCTGAACTGAACTTCAGGTCTGGTTTGGCACAGAGCCAAACCCAGACCCAAATGGCCTTGAACCATTTCTCCACATTCAGTCTGGGTTCAGACATGGTCTGATACCAACTGAGGTGGGTTCATCTCCATTCTCCTTATGAATTGCAGGCACATATGAATGGATATGGTGCTGCTCTTTGTGAGGTAGTTCGGTTGTGTTAAAATGTGAAACCACAGAGGGTGTGGGTCTGTGAGTTGGCTGTGGCTACCTTATGTGTGGGGACACAGTAGGCCATTGGGGCTTCTCTCTGAAAAAAAAGTTAGTAAAGTGAGAACTATTTAGTTACTTACCACTTTTTCTTGTGAGTGTTGCTGTTGTTGTTGTTGAGCCAATGTTCCACATCTATGTTCAAGATCACATGACCTAAGTTCCTGCAATTCCCTATACAAAAATTAAGTATATTTAAGTATCTACATACAATGAGTTCACAGTTTTGACATGGTCCTGAGCCATTCAGGAAATCCTGAAGGCCTTCAAGTTGGAACCCTGAACTGAACCCATGGTCCAGTTCAGCACTTAGCTGAACTTTGACTGAACCTGGCCTAGGGTTCAGTTAAAGGTTTGAACCAGGTTTGGCTTGGTTATTGTGACTAATGAGAAAGAAAAGAAAAGAAGACACTGCGGGGGCAAGTACAAGAGCATCAGTTGGAGGGAATGTGGAAAAGGGGGGGTCAACCCACAAGGATTAGAACAACTTGAAGGTGTTGTAATATTGCAACTATAAGGTGGTGTCTTGAAAAAAGCTGGGCAAAGGATGGAGCTCCAAATGGAAGGCAACAAAGAGCCAAGCGTGAGCAATGCAGCCAGACAGATCGTGTCCAAGCATAGAAAACCTAGTGGATAAGAATGAAATTGTGTCTTGAAAAAAGCCAGGCGATGGGTGGTGAATTTGGAGACTCAGACTTGAAGTCTGAAATGAGTCTGACGCAAACTTGAAGATGGTGGACATTAGAAGAGCCAGGTCTGGGAAGGCAACAAATAGAGCCGAGCATGAATAAGTTGGCAGTGCCATGAGTGGTGCAGCCAGAGGGATTGTGTCTGAGTGCAGCAAACCTAGAAGGTAAGAATGAAGTTGTGTGTTGAAAAAAGCCAGGTGCACGGACTTGGACTTGGAGTCTGAAACGAGTCACTGGCAGATGCAGATGGCACAAAGTTGTCGGACTTCAGAATATCCGGGTCTGAAAGCCACTGTCAGAAAATTCATGTAAGACTTCATCACGGAGACGTACGCTGCACAAAATTCTACCAATTTCCCGCCCACTTCCTCAATGCCCCCTAAAAAAAAACTGTGGTTCCTCAAATAACCCTCAACCTGAGACCAGAACATGATTCAATGCCTGGAGTGCCTGACAAACCTAAACCCCAAAGGACCTCTGCCGAAGTTGCAGCCACCACTGCACTGAAAGAACAAGAAAAGCAGAGACTCTCTGACGCTAGGTCAGCGGCTATCCTGGGCATGTTTAGGAAGGAAAATGAGATGAATGATCAGGACAGGTTAATTGACAGCACTGCAGACCACTCACCTGTCAGCATGAAAATAAAGGCTTCCAGGCTTGTTGCCCAGAATGCAGCATTGAAGAGAGTGGCCGAGATAAAGGCAGCAGCATTGGACTTGGCAGCAGCAATGGATGGTATGTCGCACTGACTTTCAAAAGCCCTATCCAAGTGCCACATCACATTATTCATTTCAGATGCTGACAAAGATTCGGAGGAAATGGTTACCTTCCCAGTGGTGGCCTCAAAGACAGTGGAGGCTCGGACAGTAACAAAGCAGGGAGTGGTGGGTGAGCCAAATGATGCTGACGCTGAGAGGGAGAGGAAGCAGGTCGAAAAAAAAGCCAAGAAGACGGAGTTTAAAAAAGAAGTCAACGCCCAGCACGCTCTTACCTACCTTGATGATGATCACCTGTCCACCCAAAAGCGGAAAATCGTTGATGGTGATGTTGACGGGTGAGCGCTAAGTCTTTATGTCGTGATTGGGGGGGTTGGGTGGGGGGGGTAGGGGGGAATAGTATATGAAAGAATGAACGAAATGAACAAATAATATGCCCCCCCCATCTATCACGATTCAAATATATTCACTTGCCAAGCCATTCTCCAGCATTGGAAAGACTCCTAAAAACGCCCTTCCGTCGCATGAGCTCATCGTACGTCCCATCCTCCACCACCCGCCCATCATCAACAACCAAAATCCTATCACACATCCGCATAACAGGCAACTTATGCGTCACCATGATTGTCGTACATCCAATCTTGGCTCGCTGAATCGTATCCAACACCACAGCCTGGTTCGTTGGATCCAGCGCAGACGTGCATTCATCCAAAATCAGTATCATTGAGGGCCGCGCGATCTGCAATTGCTGAGCTTGGCCACCAGATATAAGCGTTGCGTTCTTGCCGACCATCGTATTGTACCCTTCCAGAAGACTCGGGATGAACTTGTCGAGATTTGCAGCCTTGGCAGCCCGGCGGATATCTTTATCCAACAGAGACTCGCTCCCGTATGCAATGTTTTCTGAGATGGTCGCGTCAAAGAGATTCGGGTGCTGGCTGATGACGGCCACGTGTTCTTGCAGTTGATGCACTTGGGTGGAACGAAGATCCGAGTGTCCAATGAAAATGCCACCAGAGTCAGGCTCATACAGCCGTTGCAACAGAGCGGCTATAGTAGATTTTCCAGATCCGGACGAACCTACGATAGCGACACTTTCGCCGTCGGCTACATGCATAGAGAGATTCTTCAAGACGGGGACGTCGGGTCGCTCGGGATACGAGAAGGAGACTTTGCTGAAAGTGACAGCGCCAGTAGGGGGCGGTCGAAGGGTCCCCTTGGATTCGTTGGTATCCATAGACAGTTTCAATAAACCATTGAAATCTCGTGTGGCTTGAACAGACTTCGTGATCTTTTGAGCTGACAACGGAGAAAAAACAAAAAATAGTTCAGAAAAGGGCACAGCAGAAAGAAAAAAAAAGGGACATACTGCAAGCTAGCATCTGAGAACCGATAGTGACAGTGAATACAACCAAGCTCAACACTTCCTGCATCTGCAGATACGTATAAGTGCCTCGCGCAACGAGTACCGCGCCAACATAAAACAACAGGGCCTCCGCCACGTAGATCAAAGAACTCGCAACGCCATATGTCGATCCCTCGACCAAGCCGCCCCGCACACCCATCAAAAGTGCTCGGTCAGCAGCCAGGGTAAACTGGTTCCGGAAAACGCTTTCAAAAGCCATGGAACAAATAGCACGAATATTGGAAAGAGCCTTGAGAATTAAACCATCCGTCAACAAAAAATACAAAACAGAAGCCAAAAAAAATCTCACCTCATAATAACTCTTCGCAACCTCCTCCGTAGCACGTTTACTCCTCAGCTCGAACTCCGCCACCAATTTCGTCTGAAACACCATCGCAGCAGCAAACACAGGTGCAAACGCAAACCCAACCAACGTCAACTGCCACCCCTGCACCAGCGCTGGAGAGGGAATATCCAGACCTCTCAGGGGAAGACTCAGAGGGAGTCGCAGCGGGGAGGGGAAAGCAAGGGAAACCCTGAATGGATGACTAAGCTACTAACAGGAAAGGGACAGACTATCTAAGGGTCCTCGGGGTCTTAGGGGCTCGCAGCACCTGCTGCAGTGCCCACACAAACCTAACCCCAACCATCGCTGCCACAACGCAGCACTGGCCCAACATGATGACGATCAGATTCCCCGCATCGTCGCCGTCCTTGAATAGCACTTGCACAAGACGCACGGTGCTGTTTTCGCTCTTGTCGAACAACCGCTTGTCCTGCGCAAGCACAAGCTTGAAGCACACCTTCCGGATATGCGTCACCCAAGAATTAGCCACATTCTCCAAAATGAAGTACTTGATGCCCAAGAAAGGTCCGTCCAGCGCTGCGACACCCAAGATGATCCCACCAAACGTATTGATAGTGGACATATCAGTCGCCCTATTTGAGACCGCAAAAATAAGACAAGACAACAGGAACGAGAACACAGGAGTCATGGCACCATTGAGCAAAAACGCAACGAGGCCGAGCAGGATGAGTGGCTTGCAGGGAACGGTGGGGTAGACATCTCGCACGAGGCTCCAGAAGGACTGCCGCATTTCAGGATTTGAACCACCGTGACCCATGTCCGTTTGTGGGTGCTCGACTTTGACTGTGGTCGCGGGTACCAAACTGGTATCATCCCATCGCGTCCTTGATTTCAACGTGTCAAGGCATCACCACGATGCCTCGCTCGCAGTCCTCTGCAAAGCAGACTTCTCGGCATCAAATTCAGGATCACCCAACATCCAATAGTCCACCGGAAGTATCATAGAAGGGTTGTAGAATGAGACGGTAGACAAGAAGGGCCGGAATGATGAGCTGACATGACGGCGAGTGGCGACAGGGGTGTGTGCGGGGGCAGGGTGTTGTGGAGCAACAACATGAATATCCAATTGTTGCTGTATGAGATCCTGCTGCTGCTGCTGCTGCTGCTGCTGTTGCAGTGGCGGCACCAATCGGCTAAGACGATCGGCAGAAGCATTATTACTTGAGAAATCCGTGAGAGGTTCGAAGATCCATTTGCCCCAGGTAACAGGACGAGAATTGGCTCTCGTCATCGTCTGTCGATGAGCGGTGGTGGTGGCAGCAGCAGCAGCAGCAGTAACAACACTATCCCGCTGCCTGACCTCGAATTTCTCTGGGAGGTGCCCACCAGTATTCGCCTGAGCCAACATCATATCCCTGAACTCCCTCCTCCATCCGAATTCTCCAAATCATATCAGTATCCCTGTTCCACGACGCTCCCATTCTTGAGGACATACACAAAGTCGTGGGAGGTGACCTGGGATAGGTCATGCGTGATGACAATAGTGGTCTTGTTCGCTCACCAGTGTTTGATGGCTACACAAGCACATGTGACGTTGCGTCCAGCGCAGATGTTGCTTCATCTAAAAACGAAAAAGAAAAAGAAAAAAACCAAAGAGCATAAAGCCACAGACAATTACATGTATGTAAAAAAACTGGCTCTCACCTAGAATAAGAACAGTAGGATTGCGCAACTTTGCGCGAGCAATGGCCAAGCGCTGCATCTGCCCACCAGACAGACTAGCCCCGCCATTACCCAGCCAAGTCAGGTAACCCTCTGGAAGGTCCCTAACAAATTCATGCATGAGCGCCACCCTACATGCCTCCACGACCTCTTCACGTGTCACATCCTTGGGCTGCCTCCCACTCCCAGACAACAATGATGATGACGACCCCGCCAAACCCATCGCCACATTATCATGCACACTCATATCAAAAAGCACGCCACCACACTCTTGCGACACACACGCAACATGCTCGCGCATCCATGCATCGTGCAAATACGCCATATCTTGGTCGTCCAGCTGCATCGTACCTCCACCACTACCAGCACCATCGTACATGCGCAGGAAGAGTTGCGCTATGGTGGACTTGCCGGATCCTGAACCGCCATCGATGAACATCATCTCATGCGCTGGTAAGAAGAGCGAGACGTCTTTGAGGATGGGGATCGTTGGTCTGGACGGATATGCGAAAGTGACGTTGTGCATGGTGAGCTCGCCATCACATTTGAGTGGCACGATTCTGCGGATGTTGTGGATGGGCTTGCGTGACTTGCCGGCAGTCATGGAAGAGGAAGAAGAACAACCTTCCACGAGTGTCAACAACGATGCCATGGCGAACTTTCCCTTTCCCAGCACAATAACCTGGGGTATGCACATCTGCAAACTGCTCGTAGCAATGAGACACGCCCAGAATACTGTTGCGACGTCTCCAGTGCCGATGGTACCCCCATGGACGAGTTTCGCACCGAACCAGAACCCCTGCACAAACATCCCCATCATGACAAACTGCGCGAGGCCGGAAGTGACACCCCAGATGGCGCTGAGGCATTGCACGGTGGCGCGGAGGCGGGCGAGTATGGATGTGAGGGCAGAGTGCTCGTGTGTGGCTGCATTGAAGGCTTTGACTGTGGCAATGGCTGTGACTGCGCAGTCGAGGAGGGATGCGGCCGTTGCGAGGTCTTGGCGTTCTTTCGCGAGGAGGGGCCTGGCGAATGTTTGGGAGATCACTTGGATGAGGATAAGGGCACTGCAGAGAGGATGACGAGAGTGAGGGACCAGGAACGGGTGAAGGCGAGGATGAGGCATGCAATGCAGGTTGTGAGGTATTGAAGGAGAAGCCTGGATGCGAGGGAGGATGCTAAGCGAACTTCCTCGGTTTCTCTGTGAATTAGGGGGGTGAGTGAGGATCATTGTTTCGGGGGGAAGAGATGGGTTGGAATTTACCTGGAGAAAGTAGCCATGAGGCCACCAGCGCCGAGTGGCATGTGGTCGTGGTCGCGGTCACTGCTTTCCTCTGGAGTGTTCGTGGTAAGTGCGGCGGTGGCAGCGTCGGTTGGTGAACCCATCTTGGCATCGAACCACGCCATGTCCTTGCGTGTGACCACGTCGTATCCGAGAGTGCGGAGGGCGATCACGTTGTTCTCGCCCATCCATATCCACAAGCAGGACGTGATGCTGCTGAGAGTGAGTGCGCTGGCAGCGAGGCAGAGAAGCTTGAGTGCTGCGATTCCAATGCCGTGTAGAAGGTGGGTCTTGTCGTCCTTAGAAGGATCAAGGAGTGGGAAGTGGGATAACGCGTTGAAAGAGCGTCCGACGACGACGGTCATGTAGGGGGCGATTGCGCCTGAGACGAGAGAGGCGATGACGGCGGGGAGGGTGAATAGGAGGAGGTTGTGCCTTGAGATGAGGGAGAAGAGGAGAGTGATGGATGGCTTGACTGGGCGGGCAGTTGGGGAAGAAGGAGCAATGTTGGAAGAAAAGTTCAAAGAAGTGGGTGTTGTTTGGGTGTTGTTTGGGACATTTCTGACAGGTTTCGCAGACAGGATGTTGTCGCCGCAGAAAGAGGCGTCGTCGAAGATGGGAGAAAGCAGGAAAGTTTTGAGGCCAGCCATTTTTGATTGTTGGACGGAAAGAGCCAAGGAACCCACTTTGGCGGATGGTTGTTTGGTTCCAGGGTCAGTGCCAAACATTCCCACGGTGAGTCATTTATTAATTAATTATTATTGTCACTCGTTCAACATCACCATAGGGAGTAGTTTCAATGAAAAACAATGCCTGAAATCACTCAAAAGTATCAAGTGTCATTGTCTAATAGCGAAATCACTGAAAATTTCAGTGATTTTTTTTATCACTGAAGGTCTCATTTTTTCTGACTGAAAAGTAGTTAGTTTTATCAGTTTATTACAGCGATTTTAGCACTATAATATAGATGGAGGTATTACTGATAATAAATCACCTCAGTCATTGAATTGTCGCCAGCTCACTCAATGATTTACAATGCATACAGTCACTTCATTTTATACACGTATGGCACTGGTTATTTGACAGTATTACATACAGATTTCAAGAGAGACCATGGCTCAAGAGTCCCTGGGCAGGAAGGTATGAGCGAAGATACAGTGCAAGACAATAAGCAGGCTAGACCAATAACACCAGACCTCCGAGGCTGGCTGTGCATTGCCGAGGTATTGTACATTTACAAAAGTGGAGGAGTTCGAGAGCTGGCAAAAGAAATTGAGAAGGTCCAGGTGAGAGAAATTGAGAAGGTCGACCGCATCACAGTTGGCAAATCCAGGGACTGGCTGTGCATTGCTGAGGTATTGTACATTTACAAAAGCAGAGGAGCGCGAGAGCTGGCAAACGAAATTGAGAAGGTCCAGGTGAGAGAAATTGAGAAGGTCCACCGCGTCACAGTTGGCAAATCCAGGGACACCAGTAGCGTGCTGATCAAGACATCGGCTGCACGGGCTTTCTGTTCTGTTACAAAAACCGAGAGTAGAGTTATCATGGAAGATATTTCACATCTTGAGCATCCTTTGCAGCGGACGAGACGCTCCAGCCATACTCTTAGCCTGCATGTAGATGAAGGAGGTGAGACATAGTAGCTAAAAGTGTGTACCTGAGCTGTTTCCCTGTGACCCATAAGTGTATTTCATTCCAGGATATTTTCTAATTCTTCGTCATTGTCATCTAAAGGGTGTATACCTTGTCCTATATGCTAGCACGCATTATCGGATAGGCTTCTTTAGGGGAACAGCTGAGATCTTCGGCAATTAGCAAGTGACTGACAAATGGGACAAGGATGTAGGCTGCAAATGCCGTAAACCTCAAGGGCAGTATCACGTTGCTCACAGTGGTGGTCAGATTGAATAGGCGGTATATTGTACTTTGAATGATCGCTCCACCCTTTGATCCGTAGCTGTGGGTATACAAGTGATAAGTACATGAATTAAACAGAATTTTTACTTACTATCCAGGCAAAGCACTCGTAATAATGATCTCCGGTGCTGTCATCAGGGATGCAAACCACTTGAGAGCCTTTTCACAATCAGGGGTCGTTTTTTTTGCCTGTAGATGCTTCGTGAATTCTTGGAGAATAATGTGCTCCAACCCGATACCCTCGACAAAGAGAAGGCGGCGAAGTGTCTCCTTCATCAGCATGACACGTTCCGGTAAACCTATGAAGTCAATATCTGTTGGCCAGTCATTGCTCTCCGCCTTCTCTCGGCACTCAATTTGGTTTCTTTTCATTTTGATATACAAGCAAATGTCGATTTCCTGCCTGGCAGCCAATGCCCAATTTGGACTGTTGGTGTCGATGGTGTCCTGGAATCTCTTGAACAAGACCCGCAAGTTCCTGTCAACACCGAGGACTCGATCTTGGCAATGTTCCAAGGGGCACATAGAACATGCACTTGTGCAAGTTGTTTCTCCAGCTCGTCATCCTGCGATGGCAAATTAGCAGTAAATCTAGAATATGTGCAGCAACATACCTCTTCATCAGTAGTGTCCTGTCCAAAGGTTCTTAGTACAATATTCAGCATTATTGTGAGATGTACCTTGGACTGAACCTGTTCTAGTTGGAGAGTCATTTTGTGTTGTTTGTCTACCTGCTGCAAAGCCGACATCTTGGATTTTGCATTTGTCTTGACCGCAGTAGTGGACTTGGATGCAGCTTTTGATTGGGCCACTGCTTTTGGTGTCTTACAGGCTGGCACTACAATCATCTTTTTTTCGCTTTGTCTATCACAGTCGCCTTCAATTTAGCAGTCTTGGTCATTTTGGATTTGGCTATCGTAGCTCCTGCTTTGGCAGTGGTAGTTTTTTCTGTTGCCTTAGTAACAGTAGCCTTCCAAGCTGCTCCTTTAGTTGCAGCTCTGGATGACTTCACCATAGCCTGTCATTGAGAATGATCAGAATGTGAATTTATAAATATTACTCACCGTTTTCTCTTGTGGCAGTTCATCTTTGTCGTCCTCAACCACAACCTCTCCATCCTCGACAATTTCTTCATCTTCAACCATGGCGACCTCATCACCATCAACAAGTTCATCCTTGACGACCTCTGCTTCATCAACCCTACGTTTCTTGTGAAATTGTGCATCGTCTTGTTCACAATTATTATCTGCATTGTTGATGAGAGGGCGCTTTTTGGTTTTTGCTGAAGTTTTGGTAGTTGGTTTAGATTTTGGGGCCCGTGGATTGGTGATCTTCATTTTGAGAGATTTGAACTGATTATTCTGTCATTTCGCAAATTTGACGGTGCTTGCAATGATAATACAAACAATAAATATCACACACCTTTCTTGAACTGCCAGGACGTGGGTTGTTGCGACCATAGTCCATGTCATCCCCAAGCTCTGTGCCACCTGCATCACTCTCGTCAACACTATTGTTTGTGCCATTGTCGACGCCATCATCTTCATCTATAGCAGAGTTGTCGTCCTGATAAAGTAGGTACTAGTATATGATATACATATACACTACAATCAAGTCACTACTCACATCGAACTCGTTCTCACCATCACTTGTGTTTCCTCTTTTTCTGCTTCGGGCCACATGGTTATGAAGAAATCTGCTGAAAAAGTCATGGATGGGCCATCCTTCTGCAAACTTCGCTAAGAAATGGTATTGTTCTTGTGCCTGTGTTGGAGGTAAGTAGCACATATGCACCTAAAAACATGCTCAGAAGACATACCATCATAATCGCTTTTGCTACAATCAGTTTGTCCTGTTCTTTAATTGTCTTCAATGGATCGAGATGTTTCATGACAAGAGCACAACAGATACTCTGGATCTTGTGAGTTCATGGTCACTAGCATCTCACTTCTGTCCACTTACCACAATCTTGTTGTATTTTGTCTTGTTCTGAGTGAGTCCCATTGCATCTTGCAGGTTGTAACCCTTGGGCGGCAACTGGCCAGCTAACCCTTTTGGCTTGGTGATCAATTTGAAAGTTGACTGCACCGTAGGTATTTGGCCTTTTCTTGGCCTTTTCTTGGCCTGTATGCCGTTGATTGAGTAATGGGCTTGTAGTCTAATTAAGATCCACTCACGTTGCAGTTCACGCAATTGGGCCTGAAGTTCACTCATTTTTGCAACTATGTGGTCCGACTTGATGACTGCCTTGGATTTTGGGTTCACCTTAGGCATAGTTAATGATGGTGGACTTGGAGTTATATGGTGCAATGATTTGGAAAGATTTGATCACGTGGCACAAACCCTTCGGTGCACTCACTATCAAATGGCCAGGACATGTACTTGAAAATGCTGGAAACAATGTTGGTGCAGTACTGGTTGTTTCAAATACCTTGCATATTCAACTCGTCTCTGGCATTATAAATCAGCAGACCTATAATTCATTCTCCCATCAGAGACCGGCTCCTCCACATCAGAGACCAGCTCCTCCAAGTCTCCAATAGAGAATTGAGCAATATTAAATGGAAAAGCACAATATTCCAAATGGGGTAATTTCTGGTTTTGCCATAGATTGTCATTAAGAATAAGGAACTCCTGTAATGGTTGATAGCTGATAGTAAAAGTAAGATATTGTGCATTGTCAAAATAATAATTGTGTAATTTTGCTATTCCCTGTGCTTTTAATAATTGCATTCAAATTATATGACATTGTACATTTATGTTCAGTACAGATTGAAATATTTTGATTATTTTATATATATGGCAGTTTCTGAATAAATATTGGCTTGAGCTGCTGTGAGCTCTGTCAATGCTGTCAACATTAAATACATGCAGGCAGAGTGAGATGTGGCATAATCCGTTGCACTGACATGGGCTGACATTGCAGCGAAAGCTGGACCTTGGTCAAGTCAATGCTGCAGTGGGAGCTGGGCCAGGGTCAACTGAATTCTGCAGCAAGAGAAGGGCCATGTCAACACAATATTGGAGCAATAGATGGACCCTCATGTACCCAATCCTGCTACATCGGTGGGTCTGGAATCAATGCAATGCTACAGGACAGGCCAGATGCCAGTCAACCTACCCTACAGCAAGTGCTGGACCTGAGTAAAGCAAGTGCTGCAGCAATAGCTGGATCCTGGTCAACCCAAGCCCTGTAGCAAGAGCTGGATCCTGGTCAACCCAGTGCTGCAGCAATATCTGGACCTGGGTCGACCAAGTGCTGCAGCAATAGCTGGATCCTGGTCAACCCAGTGCTGCAGCAATATCTGGACCTGGGTCGACCAAGTGCTGCAGCAATAGCTGGATCCTGGTCAACCCAGTGCTGCAGAAGAGCTGGACCCCAGTCCACTTAAGCCTGCAGCAATAGCTGGACCCCGGTCAACCCAAGCCCCGCAGCAAGTGCTGGACCCAGGTCAACCCGGTACTGCAGCAATATCTGGACCTGGGTCAACCCAGTGCTGCAGCAACAGCTGGATCCTGGTCAACCCAACACCCGCAGTGAGCGCTGGATCCTGCTCAACCCGGTGCTGCAGCAATATCTGGACCCGGGTCAACCCAGTGCAGCAGCAAGAGCTGGACCCTGGTCAACCCAAGCCTGCAGCAATAGCTGGACCCCGGTCAACCCAAGCCTGTAGCAAGAGCTGGTCCATGGTCAACCCAGTGCTGCAGCAATATCTGTACCTGGGTCGACCCAGTGCTGCAGCAACAGCTGGACCCTGATCAACCCAGTGCTGCAGCAATAGCTGAAAGCTGGTCAACCCAGTGCTGCAATACCTGGACCCCAGCCACCCTACCCTGCAGGAAGTGCTGGTCCCGGGTCAACCCAGTGCTGCAGCAATAGCTGCAGCCAGGTCAACCCACATTGCTTGAACAACTGGACCTGGGTCAACCCAACCAATCCAGAATAGCTGTCCTGGGTTAACCTACCCAATGGCAGAGCTGACACTGGGTTGACCCACCCAGCCACCCTTGACCAGCAAGAGCTGTACCTGGGTCAACCTACCACCCCACATTTCCCCAGCAAGAGCTGTCTTTTGGGTTAACCTACCCCCCCAGCAAGCAACTGGGCTATATGTACCTACCTTTTGCAACTATATCTGTGATACGGTTAACCAAAACGACTGGGTCTACTGCAATTATGGCTCCCCACATATGGGTGGTTCTGAGGATGAAGTCAAACAGGAACACGCCGGAGGAGAGAGACTGACTCTCAATGAGATCCATGACAATCTCAGAGGTGTGATTGGTCCAGAAAGTGAAGCGGAATTGTGGAGACTCCATAAGTACATGTCCATCTGATTGTACCCTGCAGGCTCATGTATGTTACATTCTTGAATGCAGGAAATGACATTTTGAATGATGTGGATCGAGACAATATTCGTGCATTCAAGCTCAAGATGTTTGGCAATGTCACTGGCTGTACTTTCAATCAAATGCGCCATGCCTTCCGACACAAACTCGAAATTCACTCCAAATATGTGATGATCCACCACATCACCCTATTGGCTGGTGTCAAACCAGTAAAATATGACTGCTGCATCAATTCATGTATTGCCTATACCGGGAAATACAAATTGCATGAAAATTGCCCATTCTGCCGGCAGCCTCGATTCACTCGTAACTGAGAAGTTAGAAGAAGCTACCACTACATTCCCATCATTCCATGACTTCAAGCTGTCTACCAAAGCCATGCCATGATCGAGAAGCTCTCTTATTGACACCATTACCAACACAATTCTGAGAAAATCTGTGACGTGTTCGATTGCCACCATTATCGCAACCTTTTGCGTCACAAGGTCACCATTGATGGTGTTGAAAGACCCTACACATATTTCTGTGATGGCCGTGATATTGCATTTGGGTTATCAGTCGATGGATACCTCTTGTACAAATGCCAGAGAGGTGGTCCAAGAGCAACACCAGTCATCTTGCTAAACTACAATTTACCTCCACAGATTCGCATTCACCTGGAAAATTTAATCTGCGTTGGCATCATTCACAATCCTAAAGATCTTAGATCCTTTCTCGCACCCTTTGACGATGAGTGCGCAGAACTGGCTATCGGTATCCCAACATTCGATGCATCCAATGGTGATCTTTTCGAGCTACATGGATATATCATACTCAAACATGTTGACATCATTGCGATCGAGGAGAGGTTGGGCATAACAGGTCATAATGGCTACCGTCCCTGCCGTTCCTGCAAAATAAAAGGTGTGCGGAATCTCACAAATCATGGCAAGATCTATTATGTACCACTTACAACACTGGACCTTGAGCACCAGACAAGGCCATCGGTTGATCCACAGTCGCTTCGCTTGCGTACACACAAACATTATTTGTTTGCCCATGAAAAAATCAGTTCAGCAACCTCAAAGAGAGACCGTGACTCACTCGCAAAGCACTATGGAATCCGACACCCCCTGCTTTTATCCCGTGTATCATCTATCGACTTTGCTGTATCATTCCCATGGGAATGGCTTCACATCTTCTTCGAAAACACCATACCAAATCTATGCAACTTATGGCGCAGCAGATTCAAAGGCCTCGATGTTGGAACAGAAGGCTACGAAATCCCTGAAGATGTCTAGAAAGAAATAGGTCTTGAGACTGCAAATGCAGTCAGAGAAATTCCAGTGTCATATGTTGCTGTCCTTCCCGACATTGCGAAAGACCGGTCATATTATACAGCTGAGATGTGGGCCTTCTGGTTCATGTACATTGCCCCAATTGTGTTGAAAGGACGTTTTGCCGATGAAAAATACTACGATCATGTCTGTCTACTTGCCAAGGTCATGAAGATGACGATCAAGCTCGAATTAACTCCGGGAGAAATTGACGAGCTAGAGGAAGATATTTTTCACTGGGTTGAACTATATGAAAAGGGAGTCCAGACATTTTAATCCCCTCATACTAGGTGGGGACTAACAGTTGAATTCACGGTGCAGATATTATTACCAGTACCAAGAAGATCGGCTCTCAACTTGCCTCCTGACCATCCATGGACTCCTTCACATTCCAAACGACATTCGTTCAGCCGGACCATGTTGGGCAACTTGGACTTTTTACACTGAATGTTTTTGCGGAATTCTCCAAAGTGGACTACACTCACGAAAAAATCCGGCAGCAAATTTGAATAAGCGCGTGCTACATATGGCATATCTTGGTCAGCTGGTAGCAAAATATGATCTTGACGATGAACTTTCAGCAATTGAAGGCTGACAATTAGATGAGACCAGACGAGCCAAGACTGTTTTTGCTGAATGTACATTTCTTACTTGTCATTCAACACCACTTACGACTTCAAATTTACACAGACCCCAATCAAGTCTTGCAGTCGCCGTGTGTTGTGAATTACCGACCGGACCCTCAACTCTATCAAAGAGTAATAAAATACTTCTGTGCCATCTTGGGCAAAAGACGGGACACAATCGCAAAGCACCTCCCTGGCATTATGCCAATGTGGACAAAAATGCGCATCCATCACAGAGGTGACACTATCAGATCAGGATCTTGGCTCAGGCAGCATGTGAAGACTAATCCACAGCTGCACAACAACTCTTATGTTCGGGTAAGCATTCATATGATCATTGTGGTTCCAATCAGGATAGTACTGATTTGGAGTGCCAGTACGAGATTACATTCAGTGGGGTACATGGAGAGGCCTGTGAAATGGTAAACTATGGTGTTCTCGAGAGGATTCTGGAGGTCGAGCTAGGTCCTGAAGCTGTGTGGGGACATCTCAAAGGCACGATTCAACTCATTGCTGAAATAACACCATGGAGGACAGAAGGAGAGGATGCGGCTGTTACGAGTCCCTATAAGGGAATTGTTCTATACGGTGGATTTTTCAACTCAGGGTCAGACTCTAATTTGCCAAGCCATGGGAACAAAATTTCCAAACTGTGGGAACAATTTTGAAGCCCTGGGAATAACTATGAAACCATGTGACTGGGCGGAGTTGAGTGTGAGAATTAGTTGTCCCAATCAGCCAGAACAATAAGGCAGCCGGATCACAGCAGCCAATTTGGAAATGGGTAGTGTTATATCATGTTGGTATTGCAATTGCAATCCGTTTCTTATAATAATCACAGGCATTGGTAATGCAATGCGCCGTGTATGAACGAACAATATGTCAGTGGTATCTGTCATGTAGCTACATCTACTGTGTGTATTAGCATTGTTGATAATGAAAAGATGTCGAACAGTGTTCATTGTACACTTGTCACAAAGGTCCACAGGTGTTTGGTGAGTGTTTGGTAGGTGTCCCAGCCTTAAACTGGGGCATTCCCTTGCACAAACATCTGTATGGGGTTTTCTGTGGACATGTTTGGTGCATGACAGTAAACCTGTGTGACTAGTAAACTGGTAGGACCAGATATACTACACCGAACATGTCGAACATGTTCGGTATGTTCGGTGGACATGTTCGGTACATGTCAGTAAACTGGTAGGACCAGATATACTACACCGAACACGTCGAACATGTTCAGTATGTTCGGTGGACATGTTCGGTACATGTCAGTAAACTGGTAGGACCAGATATACTACACTGAACACATCGAACATGTTCGGTATGTTCGGTGGATATGTTCGGTGGATGTCAGTAAATGAGTGTGACCAGATATACTGCACCGAACACAAAGAACATGTTCAGTAAGTGTTTGGTAAGTGTTCAGTAGGTGTCCCAGCCTTACTCTTGGGCATTCCCCTTGCAAAAACATTTGTACAACCAACGTATTGAATGTGTCCATAATGTAGATGCATGTACAATGTGCATTAGATTTATTATTAATGCAAGCTGTCACATAGGTCCAAAGGTGTTCGGTAAGTGTTCGGTTGGTGTTCGGTTGGTGTCCCAGCCTTAATCTTGCACATTCCCTTTGCAAAAACATTTGTACAACCAACGTATTGAATGTATCTGTAATGTAGATGCATGTACAATGTGCATTAGAATCATCAATCAACCAAGCAGTGACTACTTGTCAAACAGGTCCAAAGGTGTTTGACAAGTTTTTGGTAGGTGTTCCTGCTTTCATCTGAGACATTCCCAGTGCACAAACCACTGCATGCAAAGCATATTGGATGTGTCTGTGATGTAGCAATATTTAATATGCACATCGAAATCATTAACAATGCAACCTGTGCTGGCTCATTTAACAGGTCACATAATGTATCAGAAAGCATTCAGCAGGTGTCCCTGTTACAATATGGTCTTCCAGCTTCAGTGCTGGGTAATACCATTGTACAAACAGTAGTATCACCTGTATATTGGACGGGTCTGTACTATTGCTACATAACCTTGCAATGCATATCATACTTAATACATTATCAATACTGGTAAAATAGGCTGAATGGTTTTCAGCAAATTATTGGGCCAGTGGCCCAGGCACAGTATGCAGCATTGCAGTGCAACAGACACTGTCTGTTCCATAAATTCCATGCATGCATGCCACACCTATCTTGATCATGTGTGCTGGAAGTCCTTCAGGTGTCCAATACTCATCAAACTGTTTGACAAGAACATTGCCTCACCAATTTCCCAGCTACATTTGGTCTGAACCATTGCCAGTGTTCACAAGCTGAACCAGTTATATTGTTGATTCTGGTACTCATCAAAACCAGCAATCTTATCAAAGTGGTTCCAATAGCAGTGCAGTTGGCATCATTTGCATGGGATTATTTCTACAATACTCACAGGATGTTGTTCTTGACCTGACAAATAATTCAAATACTTAGCATATCTGGATATACTTACTACATATTCTGTAAAATTTTCAGAGTAACAATGACTAATAATAAAGTAGTCAAGTAGTTAGTTATATATTTGCCAACTTGAACACTGCAAACTTGATATGAAAGATGTCAATTTGGGATCTGATATTGGGTCATGACAAATTGGAAGGAACAGGATTTAATCAATCAATATCATTGTAGTATGATATCTGAATGATATCTGACTAGCATCAGTACATAATAATAAAGGAAATATCGATAACTTCGCAAATATTTATTATCATAGAAGGGTAATAATACTGTATTATTTGTATACTCTCATTACTAAAAAGGGATGAGTAACCTGCCATGCAAAGCAATGGCCCACACCCCACTAGTACAAACAAACACTCACTTGCTTCTATCATCACAGATCTCAGGAATATTCATGGAATCGTGGGTCGTGTCAGAACTCAAGGCAAATCGGGGATTGTTGACAGGAATGCAGGCCAAGCTCCTGTCACCTTTGCAGTATGAGATGGGCTCGAGAACTCAAATGACTTTGATGATGATGATTAGGCGTGATATATGTATCTTAACTCATTTTCAGCGGCAGTATTCTCATTTTCAGTCGCAGAGTTCTTTTGTATCACTTCTTTTCAGAAACCTGATTTTTTTGTCATTGAATTACAGCAACCAGTGATGCTTTTCATTTCTGTTGTATCACTTTTTTTCAGAGACTCAAATTTTTGGTTATTGATGTACAGTGATCAGTGTAACTCACTGAAAAGACATTAGGGTATGATTCAGTGACTTAACCACTGTTTATGCCAGAAGCAGTGACTTTGTCACTGTTTATCATTGAAACTACTTCCTATGGTATCATCTTGTCCTGCATCTGACAAAGCACAGTGGTCTGCAAAATATCTTGCCTCACACTTTGGGCATTTGCCAGAGAGAATATAGGCATTATCATAAATTTGACTGCCTTTGATCAGACTAATGCAGGGTATATCACAATTCCAACTAGCCTGCAAAAGAGATCATGGACTGCAGCCATGCATGTCACATTCTGTAGCCTCTGGACAGAGAACATATATGGGCTTGATGGATGCAGTAACTTGGAGTTTGCCTTGGAAATGTCCAACCTTGTCATATGGGTATAGACCAAGGCCTTTGGACATAGCATCAAGTTTTTGACCAATAGTATTTGTGATGATATCATGAGTTAGATGAGAATGGTGGTCAGATTTATGAAATAGCATTTGGGATTCATCTCCAAGTTCTTGTTCCAAAATTCGACTGAGCGCTTTCATCCATCCAGTGACTGTCTGCTTGATTTCACCTGGCTGTTGGGGATTTTGTTGTCGAGCATGCAGATTTAGCAAATCAGTATTGTCAGCCACAGTGAAGAGGATTGTTAGCACAGTTGCCAGAGATGTCTCAGAACTGAATTGATTCTTGATGAATTCACTGAATACTGAGAATGGGATGTTGGCAAACTGGGATGATTGTGATGTTGCAGACACCACAGGGAACAGAGTTAGAGCCATCAGGATACAGAGAGCTTGAAGTAGGACCAGTAAGGAGTCCAACCAATAGTGCACCCATTGGACTCTAAATCAATAACAGCACATTTTACAACTTGATCAGTAATTTATTGAGAATGTATACTTGCGATTTTCTGCTGACATGAGCAACATTCTTTCCTCTTTTCTTCACACTCCATTTCTCCTCTTTGGCCTTTCTTGTTACGGATCGCTTCTGCAGCGGGCTCCGGCAACAATCAACTTAACAGGGGATCGGCTTCCAGAGGGGAGAACAGCAGCTTTCATTGTTGCTTACAGCTAAGACAACACTGCTAACAGGGGGGGTCAAGGTCTAGTGTCATTGCGAGCCGTGGGGGTTACCCAAAACAAGATGAGTCTGCCCCAAGAACCAGACTAAACGTAAGGAAAGGAAAAGAAGAAAAAGTCCGAACCAACAACAAGGACAGTAGATATAGTGAATGGACTTGAGGGGAGGTAAATGGGAATCCAACCATGAAGCTACAACATGTCCAACTACACCATGTTTTCACCATGAGGCGGACATGAGGCGTCCTCATGTTGATGTTCTCGCGATCCAACTGGAGGCCCGGGTGTCGTTGAGGATAGAAGAGGTCCAGATGACTCGGATGATTTGTCATCGGATCATGTGACATGCAGAATTGCCAATCCGGGGTCTACACTTGCTGTAATGGGCAAGTACGCAGTTTGGCAAGTGCATTGCATGGTCGGGTCGAAGATGGGTATCGTCCAGTGTAGGATTGGTGATGAGAGTGTCTTGAGGTAGCAGGGACATAGCGACAAGGTCGGTATAAAGGAAAACAAAGGAATGTATGGAGGGAAAACCAACTAGGATGGTGGGATAGTCGAGGTCAGACATGTGAACAGCATAAGCTGTACCGGATGACGATGTCTGTGTCAATGACGTATCGAGGGGTGATGTCTTGTCCTGTCTGTGGAACAATGCAGTCCACCTGATGTTGGTATTCATCCAAGAAAGGGTATTGTTGTAAACGAGTGTGGGAGATATCAAGGTTATAGATGGAAAAGGGTAAATGAATGTGGGTCCAGGTTTCGAGTCATGGCACAGGTGACAAGCTGTGGGAACAAGTCGTCGGGTACTGCAATGAAGCGATGTCGTGCGAACAACATGCGATAGGGGTTGGTTCACTGTTTGGGAAGTCGTATGGTCTGTGGTCGAAGTCCAAAAGAATGTGCTTCGGCGATGGTCGGATTAGAGAGAACAGTGAAATGTCTTGTGATCGGGGATTGTTCAGAGTTCGCATGCAGGTGAGGAATGTCGTCGGATCTTCAGGGAGGATAATGGTAGGCACAGGGTACGAAAGTGGAAACCATATATCCAGGTATGGCAATTGTCAATTACGTGTCGATATATTGTCAAGGTGGAAGTCGGAAGTATCGATGGCAGAAGGGTTTCGGTACCAATGCCAAAGATAGATCATAACAAGGTAAAAACCGATCAGGAAGGTGATGGCGATGCTGCCAATGATGATTACGGTAATTAGCTGTGTTGGGAATACAGCCATTGTAAATCGGTTTGTCGTGGGATGAAGTCAAAAATATGTCAGGGCAAGGGAAAAGACAATAGCAATGATGTCCATCGGCAAGGAGACTATTCGGGTACAGCAAGGTCACGTGGGATATGTCCATGGTCGGTCTGGATTGTTCTAGAAGAAGGGACAAAAAGAGAACAAGAATAAGAAAATACAAGGATGTCCAAATGAAGAAACAATGACGTTGAACGGAAGACAAAGGACAAAATGAAATGAAAAAGGAAGGTGTGCAGTGCAGAATCGTCATGGTGGGTATCGGAATGGGCATCGGGGTTGGAAGCGGAGTTGGAATCGTAACAATACCCCCGGAACAAGGGGAATCGTCCCGATTAACCGGAAGAACAAAGAACAAGGGAAACAAAGAACAAGGAAAAAAAGAACAAGGAAAGAACAGACAGTTTAACGACGTCATCAAGGTCGGCAAGAAATCAAAGACAAGAAGAAGGAAAAAATGTCAGTCCAAAGGTCATTGAATCATGAAGACGTTACTGAGTTACAAGGGTTAACAAAGAAATATATCCGGGTTCATCCAATTGTTTTTTGTCATTGTGGATAATCATGGGTTATTGTCATATTGTCATTAAGTCATCAAGGGTGTCGGGGTTAGAAGGAGTGAGGGGTTGTCGGGGTCCAGGTGTTTCTTCAGAGTGTTTCGTAGTTTGATAACATTTCGGTTGTGTCATCGGTCTGAAGAGGAGTAGGTGGTCGGCGGCATTTTGAGGATGAGGTGAGTTCTGGGTGTCAGAAGTTTATAGTCATTACGGACACTCGAATGAACATAGATTTATATCGTTTCGGATATCGGTGTTGTTGACTGATCGTGGATTTCCTACACTCAAATGGTGTGCGAGATTTCTTCATATTCCATGAATGCAACAGGGATTGGTGTCGGTCGGAAGATGTTTGGGAATTCGGGATAAGGAAGGTGAAAGAGTTGCCAGTTCCAAGTCATACATTGGCAAAGGATTTCGGATGGGGATTCATTCTTCACTGTTTCTTTTTCTGGTGCATTTACTGCCATACTGGTCAGCAGCACATCGGGTTCCTTTCCTATGTGGGATCGGAGGTCATTGGTTTGATAACCAGTATCCTTCTGGTTCAGTTCTGGTGTCCATAAACATCAAGGTTCATTCTACGGCTTATAGCGATCATGCATGCGTCTGGGGGTAATAGATTTTATATCGTTTCGGATATTCGTCTCTTATTTATATAGCTGGTGAGAGAACCTGCTGCTTCGTCTCTTATTTGTATAGCTGGTGAGAGAACCTGCTACATGTTTCTCTATGGTCATGTTCCATCTGTCCATTCCATTTCTGTTTCTTCTTTTCTGTTTCTGGGTATTCTGTTTCTTCTTCTGGGTGTTTTCGTTGGTGTAAATAATGTCGAGGTCGTTTACATACAAGGGAAAGTCCATTCTATGAATCATACATGACGGGGGTGTATCCTTTCACAAACAACATCAATCTCCAATCCAATCCATGGATGTCATTCTCCTTCCCCTTCACCATACGCTCATGCATTGCACGAAATAAAGCATGACGATGATAATCAGGTTCTTTGGTCCCATGTCTCGAGCGTTTGTTCTGCATGTTATGGCCGTCAGAATGGTGTGCACGGTCGAGTTTCTTTTTCTGGGATTGGGGAAAAAGTGGAGAGCGGCGACGTGACCGGGTTTGGAGCGAGACAAGAGGTGGAGAATACAACCATGCTCGGTATTCATCATCCATCTCTACATGCAGTCGGTGGGTTACTTTTCGAGGGGGTGTCGGAAGATCAGTGAGACTGTCCATGTACGCATCAAAGTCATCAATGGGGGGGGTCGGATGTTCTTCACCGCAAATGTTCACTGCACCAAAATATAGCTCATTGTCCAGATCATCGAAGATAAAGGGTACGTCGAGACTCATCGTCGATGTCGACGGTGGGGACGGTGTTGAGGATGCTGGACGATACGTGTGTCACGATGATTCTGGGGTACGGGTGCAAGACGAGGAGCGGGGATGCGAACAACAAATCGATGATGAGGAAGTTCCTCGTCCAAAATGTATTGGAGACGCTGGAGGAGGAATTGGCTTCGACGATTTCTTTGCTCAGTGATCCGTAGACCACCCAGGAGACGGTGTAATTCGTCAAGGACCGGTGTCACGGATCGTGGAAGGAAGACGAGGTGTGGAATGCGAGGATCGTTCCAGCTGATGTAGTCGACCCAGTTGTCAGGTCGGTTGAGAGGGAACCAGGCAAGATCGCACTGCCACCAGCGACGGGCAGGCCACGGGTAGGGATGGCCTGGAGGGCAGAGGTTGGCCAGGGTGACGACAGGTGGGTGGTTTAAAGAAGTTTTCCATCTTCGGTGATTACCATGCCTCATTGTCAGCATCATGTCGGAGTTTCCATTGATCGGTCCATGTACCAGGGTCTTGGTTGCCTCGTGGATTCGTATGTATGATCGGGGATCAAAGTTCTAGAAAAGAGGGTGTGTAGCGGGATATCACCTGATATGCCGATCCGCGCTATCCAAATCGGTAAGGAGTGGCGTTTTGTATGTGTTCCGTTCATGACAATCATTATAGTCTTGGTGGTTCGTTCATCCATGTCAAACAAAGAGGGTCCCCTTTCATCTGTTCCCAGACTACTAAGATCAACCACTTCTCTTTGTCACATGTACAGGTCATTACAGGGTTCGGGGTGTCATTTGCATACTGGCTTTCTCTGGGCTTTCTGCATTTGATGAGGAGATGGGGGGGGAGGAGGTGAAAGGAAGGGTAGGAAGGCGGTTTGAAGGATTTATTGATTTCGGTTTGTCTAGGGCGAGGGAGTCGTAATATGTCTGGTACAACCAAAACATATTTGATTCATGAAGGTGAGATACCTAGGGCAATTGGTTTGTCTAGCAGTGTCCTTCTGCATCTGGGGCAATGACAAGTCTTGTCCATTGCATCATTTCATGTCGTAATTATCGTATTGAAGTAGCGGAATGACGGTGGTGACGTTAGTCAGGGGTTTATTACAACTTGGGTTCCAGGATTGGGCTTGAGCAATTATTATGGATAAACCATAAATAATTCGCAGGGCGGCAGTCTTGAGGTTGACCATTCGGAGTATTCAACAATCATTCGGGGTCCGGGTGGCTAGTGTACATCAACAGATTTCAGGTCTGTGTCAGTAACAGGCTAGCATCGTTCATTCGTCCATTCGTGTGGGGTCAGGGTTGAGAGAGGATAAAGTCGGGAGGAGAAAGAGAGGAAGAGGGTGTAGGGGAGGACGAGGGAGAGATTCGGGAGAGAGGAGGGGGTTCGTTCGTTCATGTCGAAAGTTGAATGTCGGGGGAGTTGGGAAACGTTTAGTCTTTTGTTACGGATCGCTTCTGCAGCGGGCTCCGGCAACAATCAACTTAACAGGGGATCGGCTTCCAGAGGGGAGAACAGCAGCTTTCATTGTTGCTTACAGCTAAGACAACACTGCTAACAGGGGGGGTCAAGGTCTAGTGTCATTGCGAGCCGTGGGGGTTACCCAAAACAAGATGAGTCTGCCCCAAGAACCAGACTAAACGTAAGGAAAGGAAAAGAAGAAAAAGTCCGAACCAACAACAAGGACAGTAGATATAGTGAATGGACTTGAGGGGAGGTAAATGGGAATCCAACCATGAAGCTACAACATGTCCAACTACACCATGTTTTCACCATGAGGCGGACATGAGGCGTCCTCATGTTGATGTTCTCGCGATCCAACTGGAGGCCCGGGTGTCGTTGAGGATAGAAGAGGTCCAGATGACTCGGATGATTTGTCATCGGATCATGTGACATGCAGAATTGCCAATCCGGGGTCTACACTTGCTGTAATGGGCAAGTACGCAGTTTGGCAAGTGCATTGCATGGTCGGGTCGAAGATGGGTATCGTCCAGTGTAGGATTGGTGATGAGAGTGTCTTGAGGTAGCAGGGGCATAGCGACAAGGTCGGTATAAAGGAAAACAAAGGAATGTATGGAGGGAAAACCAACTAGGATGGTGGGATAGTCGAGGTCAGACATGTGAACAGCATAAGCTGTACCGGATGACGATGTCTGTGTCAATGACGTATCGAGGGGTGATGTCTTGTCCTGTCTGTGGAACAATGCAGTCCACCTGATGTTGGTATTCATCCAAGAAAGGGTATTGTTGTAAACGAGTGTGGGAGATATCAAGGTTATAGATGGAAAAGGGTAAATGAATGTGGGTCCAGGTTTCGAGTCATGGCACAGGTGACAAGCTGTGGGAACAAGTCGTCGGGTACTGCAATGAAGCGATGTCGTGCGAACAACATGCGATAGGGGTTGGTTCACTGTTTGGGAAGTCGTATGGTCTGTGGTCGAAGTCCAAAAGAATGTGCTTCGGCGATGGTCGGATTAGAGAGAACAGTGAAATGTCTTGTGATCGGGGATTGTTCAGAGTTCGCATGCAGGTGAGGAATGTCGTCGGATCTTCAGGGAGGATAATGGTAGGCACAGGGTACGAAAGTGGAAACCATATATCCAGGTATGGCAATTGTCAATTACGTGTCGATATATTGTCAAGGTGGAAGTCGGAAGTATCGATGGCAGAAGGGTTTCGGTACCAATGCCAAAGATAGATCATAACAAGGTAAAAACCGATCAGGAAGGTGATGGCGATGCTGCCAATGATGATTACGGTAATTAGCTGTGTTGGGAATACAGCCATTGTAAATCGGTTTGTCGTGGGATGAAGTCAAAAATATGTCAGGGCAAGGGAAAAGACAATAGCAATGATGTCCATCGGCAAGGAGACTATTCGGGTACAGCAAGGTCACGTGGGATATGTCCATGGTCGGTCTGGATTGTTCTAGAAGAAGGGACAAAAAGAGAACAAGAATAAGAAAATACAAGGATGTCCAAATGAAGAAACAATGACGTTGAACGGAAGACAAAGGACAAAATGAAATGAAAAAGGAAGGTGTGCAGTGCAGAATCGTCATGGTGGGTATCGGAATGGGCATCGGGGTTGGAAGCGGAGTTGGAATCGTAACATTTCTCTTGCTTTTGATAGGCCTGTGCACCACAGACTCTCCTGACT
The DNA here is from genome assembly GCA_963556145.1 of Hygrocybe punicea. Taxonomy (NCBI): domain Eukaryota; kingdom Fungi; phylum Basidiomycota; class Agaricomycetes; order Agaricales; family Hygrophoraceae; genus Hygrocybe; species Hygrocybe punicea. The sequence continues at coordinate 575,651 of OY744468.1, read as the reverse complement.
CCTCATCACCCACCACCACAGGACCTCCTTGCGTGACATGTGCAATCAAATCAGCAAAGCCATAACAATTCTTCATAAATCCCCACACCACCAAACCAGTCCCCGCATCTGGTGCATCTTCAAGCCACTGAATCATATCTGGAAAGTTTGAAATTTTGTGGAAAGCCTTGCAATAAAACTCAAACCAATTTGTTTTGGATATAAAAAGGTCAGTGAGCTGAGCTGCAGCTGGCTTTTGACAAGGCCAAGTTCTGGCAGTGACCATCTCAGATAATTTCTGTTGGGCTTGTGCATGTGCTTTCCAATGGGCATATGCAACTTGCAGGGTCACGTCGGAGTGGTCAGTGAGGTGGACAGGAATTTGAAGTAACTGAATAAGCTCAGTATGGAAAGGATTGCTGGGGACTTGAGTTATTGAAGCATGGGAAGACAAGCCTGCATTGGGCTGCAAGATGACTTGTTGATCCCTCTCATCATCCTATTTTCATCCAGTGAGCCCAGCATTGATGGTCAAACAGACAAACTCACAACACATAGAGAAAGGATCAACTCCATGTTGGACCTCCCACTTGACAAGCTCTGTGTCCTCCAGAGTGGCATTGAAGTGTCCATGAACTGACCAGAGATTCTCATCCATAACATAAACACGTTGGTTGAAACCTAAACCGACATAAGAATCATAATACTAGAAATCACAAAAAACTTACCGCCAACTGGTGAATAAGAACGTGCAAGCTTGATGAGGATTGGGGGAAGCTGTGGCATCACCTCATGGGTCATTGTCATTGCTACCAGAGCACCAGGGTCCCAACTCATGTACAAGATGACCTTGCCTTTCATGGGACCCTCCTCCATTGCTTGGGACCTTGCCACGTCAGCCATCTTCATTGCATTGCCCTTCGCACGGCCACGTAACATCCCCCCTTTCACATGAGAAGCACCTCAAGGATCAATCAACTCAGGATGTGCTGGCTCCATCTCTACATCCTCATCAAAGACAACTGTGGCCTTGGCAGTCATCTCCATAAATGTGGTTGCAGGTGTAGACTTGATAGTAGTGGGGATATACTTGCCGGAAGGGGTAGATTTAGTGGTAGTAAGGGTGGACTTGTCGGTAAGGGTAGATTTAGTGGTTGAGCTGGTAGGGGTAGACTTCACAGTAGTGGGGGTAGATTTGGTAACATGTTACGGATCGCTTCTGCAGCGGGCTCCGGCAACAATCAACTTAACAAGGGATCGGTTTCCAGAGGGGAGAACAGCAGCTTTCATTGTTGCTTACAGCTAAGACAACACTGCTAAGAGGGGGGGGTCAAGGTCTAATGTCATTGCGAGCCGTGGGGGTTACCCAAAACAAGATGAGTCTGCCCCAAGAACCAGACTAAACGTAAGGAAAGGAAAGAAGAAAAAGTCCGAACCAACAACAAGGACAGTAGATATAGTGAATGGACTTTAGGGGAGTTGGGAATCCAACCATGAAGCTACAACATGTCCAACTCTACCATGTGTTCACCATGAGGCGTACATGAGGCGTCCTCATGTCGATGTTCTCGCGATCCAACTGGAGGCCCGGGTGTCATTGAGAGAGAGGTGAGGTCCGGATGACTCGGATGATTTGTCATCAGGTCATGTGACATGCATAATTGCCAATTCGGGGTCTATACTTGCTGTAACAGGCAAGTGCGCAGTCTGGCAAGTGCATTGCACGGTCGGGTCGAAGATGGGTATCGTCCAGCGTAGGATTGGTGATGAGAGTGTCTAGGATGGTGGGATAGTCGAGGTCAGACATGTGAACAGCATAAGCTGTACCAGATGATGATGTCTGTGTCGATGACGTATCGAGGAGCAATGTCTTGTCCTGTCTGTGGAACAATGCAGTCCACCTGATGTCGGTATTCGTCCAAGAAAGGGTATCATTGTAAACGAGTGTGGGAGGTATCAAGATTATAGATGGAAAAGGATAAATGAACGTGGGTCCAGGTTTTGAGTCATGGCATGAGTGACAAGCTGTGGGAACAAGTCGTCGGGTACTGCATTGAAGCGGTGTCGTGCAAACAATATGCGATAGGGGTTGGTTCACTGTTTGGGAAGTCGTATGGTCTGTGGTCGAAGTCCAAAAGAATGTGCTTCGGCAATGGTCGGATTAGAGAGAACAGTGAAATGTCCCGTGATCGAGGATTGTCCAGGGCATGCGTGCAGGTGAGGAATGTCGTCGGATCGTCAGGGAGGATAATGGTAGGCACAGAATACAAAAGTGGAAACCATATATCCGGGAATGGCAATTGTCAATTACGTGTCGAGATATTGTTGAGGTGGAAGTCAGAAGTATCAATGGTGGAAAGGTTTCGATGCCGATGCCAAAGATAGATCATAACAAAGTAGAAACCGATCAGGAAGGTGATGGCAATGCTGCCAATAACAATTACGGTAATGAGCTGTGTCGGGAGTACAGCCATTGTGAATCGGTTTGTCGTGGGATGAAGTCAACAATATGTCAGGGCGAGGGAAAAGACAATAGCGATGATGTCCGTCGGCAAGGAGACTATTCGGGTACAGCAAGGTAACGTGGGGATGTGTCCATGGTCGGTCTGGATTGTTCTAGAAGAAGAAAGGATGAAAAGAGAACAAGAACAAGAATAAACAATGATGTCCAAAAGAAGACAAAAGGTAAAGGGGAACGAAAAAGGAAGGTATGGTAAAGTGGAATCGTCATCGTGGGTAGCGGAGTCGGAATCGGAGTTGCGGAGTTGAAAAATGTAACAATACCCCCGGAACAAGGGGAATCGTCCCGATTAACCGGAAGAACAAAGAACAAGGGAAACAAAGAACAAGGAAAAAAATACAAGGAAAGAACAGACAGTTTAACGACATGATCAAGGTCGGCAAGAAATCAAAGACATGAAGAAGGAAAAAATGTCAGTCCAAAGGTCATTGAATCATGAAGACGTTACTGAGTTACAAGGGTTTCAAAAGAAATATATCTGGGTTCGTCCAATTGTATTTTGTCATTTTTTGTCATTTTCAATAATCAGGGGTTGTTGTTTCTTTGTCATTAAATCGTCAAGGGTGTCGGGGTTGGAAGGAGTGAGGGGTTGTCGGGGTCCAGGTGGTTATTCAAGGTATGTCGTAGTTTGATAACATTTCGGTTATGTCGTCGGTCTGAAGGGGAGTAGGTGGTCGGCGTTTTGGGGATGAGGGGAGTTCTGGATGTCAGAAGTTTATAGTCATTACGGACACTCGAATGAACATAGATTTATATCGTTTCGGATATCGGTGTTGTTGACTGATCGTGGATTTCCTACACTCAAATGGTGTGCGAGATTTCTTCATATTCCATGAATGCAACAGGGTTTGGTGTCGGTCAGAAGATGTTTGGGGAATTCGGGATAGGGAAGGTGAAAGAGTTGCCAGTTCCAAGTTATACATTGGCAAAGGGTTTCGGATGGGGATTCATTCTTCACTGTTTCTTTTTCTGGTGCATTTACTGCCATATTGGTCAGTAGCACATCGGGTTCCTTTCCTATGTGGGATCGGAGGTCATTGGTTTGATAACCAGTATCCTTCTGGTTCAGTTCTGGTGTCCATAGACATCAAGGTTTGTTCTACGGCTTATAGCGATCATGCATGCGTCTGGGGGTCATAGATTTTATATCGTTTCGGATATTCATCTCTTATTTATATAGCTGGTGAGAGAACCTGCTGCTTCATCTCTTATTTGTATAGCTGGTGAGAGAACCTGCTACATGTTTCTCTATGGTCATGTTCCATCTGTCCGTTCCATTTCTGTTTTGTCTCTTCTGTTTCTGGGTATTCTGTTTCTTCTTCTGGGTGTTTTCGTTGGTGTAAATAATGTCGAGGTCGTTTACATACAAGGGAAAAGTCCATTCTATGAATCATACATGACAGGGGTGTATCCTTTCACAAACAACATCAATCTCCAATCCAATCCATGGATGTCATTCTCCTTCCCCTTCACCATACGCTCATGCATTGCACGAAATAAAGCATGACGATGATAATTGGGTTCTTTGGTCCCATGTCTCGAGCGTTTGTTCTGCATGTTATGGCCGTCAGAACGGTGTGCACGGTCGAGTTTCTTTTTCTGGGATTGGGGAAGAAGTGGAGAGCGGCGACGTGACTGGGTTTGGAGCGAGACAAGAGGTGGAGAATACAACCATGCTCGGTATTCATCATCCATCTCTATATGCAGTCGGTGGGTTACTTTTCGAGGGGGTGTCGGAAGATCAGTGAGACTGTCCATGTACGCATCAAAGTCATCAATGGGGGGAGTCAGATGTTCTTCACCGCAAATGTTCACTGCACCAAAATATAGCTCATTGTCCAGATCATCGAAGATAAAGGGTACGTCGAGACTCATCGTCGATGTCGACGGTGGGGATGGTGTCGAGGATGCTGGACAACACGTGTGTCGTGATGATTCTGGGGTACGGGTGCAAGACGAGGAGCGGGGATGCGAACAACAAGTCGATGGAATGGTACGTCAAAGTCGAGGAGAACTTGTAATTCGTGGATGAGGGTCTGGATGCGATGATTTCTTTGTGCGGTAGGCCGTAGACGGTTACGAAGTCGATGTAGTTCCTGTAAGATAGGACCAAGGAAAATATCGTGGATGGTGACCAGGTGGGGGATGCGAGGATCGTTCCAACTAATATAGTCGACCCAGTCGTCAGGACGGTCGAGCAAACACCAAACGTAGGGGTCACTCCAGGACCGGCGGTCAGGCCATGGGTACGGATGGTCTGGGGGGCAAAGGTTGGCCAGGGTGACGACAAGTGGGTGGTGTTAAGAAGTTTTCCGTCTTCGGTAATTACCATGCCTCGTTGTCAGCATCGTGTCGGAATTTCCATTGATCGGTCCATGTACCAGGGTCTTGGTTGCCTCGTGGATTCGTATGTATGATCGGGGATCAAAGTTCCAGAAAAAGAGGGTGTGTAGCGGGATATCACCTGATATGCCGATCCGCGCTATCCAAATTGGTAAGGAGTGGTATTTCGTATGTGTTCTGGTCATGACAATCATTATAGTCTTGGTCGTTTGTTCATCCATGTCAAACAAAGAGGGTCCCCTTTCATCTGTTCCAACAGACTACTAAGATCAACCACTTCTCTTTGTCACATGTATAGGTCATTTCAGGAATCAGGGTTTCATATGTGTACTGGCTTTCTCTGGGCTTTCTGCATTTGGTGAGGAGATGGGAGGGAGGAGGTTGAAGGAAGGGTAGGAAGGTGGTTTGAAGGGTTCATTGATTTCGGTTCGTCCAGGGAGAGGGAGTCGTAATATGCCTGGTACAACCAAAACATATTTGGATCATGAAAGGTGGGATACCTAAAGTGATTGGTTTGTCTAGCAGTGTCCTTCTGCATCTGGGGGCAATGAGAAGTCTTGTCCATTGCATCATTTCATGTCGTAATTATCGTATTGAAGTAGCGGAATGACAGTGGTGACGTTAGTCAGGGATTTATTTCAATTCGGGTTCCAGGTTGGGCTTGAGCAATTATTATGGATGAACCATGAATAATTCGCAGGGCGGCAGTCTTGAGGTTGACCATTCGGAATATTCAACAATCATTCAGGGTCCAGGTGGCTAGTGTACATCAACAGATTTCAGGTCTGCGTCAGTAACAGGCTAGCATCGTTCGTTCGTCCATTCATGTGGGGTCAGGGTTGAGGGATGAATAAAGTCGAGAGGAGGAGAAGAGGAAGAGGGTGTAGGGGAGGACGAGGGAGAGATTCGGGAGAGAGGAGGGGGTTCATTGGTTCATGGCGAAAGTTGAATGTCGAGGGAGTTGGGAAACGTTTAGTCTTTTGTTACGGATCGCTTCTGCAGCGGGCTCCGGCAACAATCAACTTAACAAGGGATCGGTTTCCAGAGGGGAGAACAGCAGCTTTCATTGTTGCTTACAGCTAAGACAACACTGCTAAGAGGGGGGGGTCAAGGTCTAATGTCATTGCGAGCCGTGGGGGTTACCCAAAACAAGATGAGTCTGCCCCAAGAACCAGACTAAACGTAAGGAAAGGAAAGAAGAAAAAGTCCGAACCAACAACAAGGACAGTAGATATAGTGAATGGACTTTAGGGGAGTTGGGAATCCAACCATGAAGCTACAACATGTCCAACTCTACCATGTGTTCACCATGAGGCGTACATGAGGCGTCCTCATGTCGATGTTCTCGCGATCCAACTGGAGGCCCGGGTGTCATTGAGAGAGAGGTGAGGTCCGGATGACTCGGATGATTTGTCATCAGGTCATGTGACATGCATAATTGCCAATTCGGGGTCTATACTTGCTGTAACAGGCAAGTGCGCAGTCTGGCAAGTGCATTGCACGGTCGGGTCGAAGATGGGTATCGTCCAGCGTAGGATTGGTGATGAGAGTGTCTAGGATGGTGGGATAGTCGAGGTCAGACATGTGAACAGCATAAGCTGTACCAGATGATGATGTCTGTGTCGATGACGTATCGAGGAGCAATGTCTTGTCCTGTCTGTGGAACAATGCAGTCCACCTGATGTCGGTATTCGTCCAAGAAAGGGTATCATTGTAAACGAGTGTGGGAGGTATCAAGATTATAGATGGAAAAGGATAAATGAACGTGGGTCCAGGTTTTGAGTCATGGCATGAGTGACAAGCTGTGGGAACAAGTCGTCGGGTACTGCATTGAAGCGGTGTCGTGCAAACAATATGCGATAGGGGTTGGTTCACTGTTTGGGAAGTCGTATGGTCTGTGGTCGAAGTCCAAAAGAATGTGCTTCGGCAATGGTCGGATTAGAGAGAACAGTGAAATGTCCCGTGATCGAGGATTGTCCAGGGCATGCGTGCAGGTGAGGAATGTCGTCGGATCGTCAGGGAGGATAATGGTAGGCACAGAATACAAAAGTGGAAACCATATATCCGGGAATGGCAATTGTCAATTACGTGTCGAGATATTGTTGAGGTGGAAGTCAGAAGTATCAATGGTGGAAAGGTTTCGATGCCGATGCCAAAGATAGATCATAACAAAGTAGAAACCGATCAGGAAGGTGATGGCAATGCTGCCAATAACAATTACGGTAATGAGCTGTGTCGGGAGTACAGCCATTGTGAATCGGTTTGTCGTGGGATGAAGTCAACAATATGTCAGGGCGAGGGAAAAGACAATAGCGATGATGTCCGTCGGCAAGGAGACTATTCGGGTACAGCAAGGTAACGTGGGGATGTGTCCATGGTCGGTCTGGATTGTTCTAGAAGAAGAAAGGATGAAAAGAGAACAAGAACAAGAATAAACAATGATGTCCAAAAGAAGACAAAAGGTAAAGGGGAACGAAAAAGGAAGGTATGGTAAAGTGGAATCGTCATCGTGGGTAGCGGAGTCGGAATCGGAGTTGCGGAGTTGAAAAATGTAACATAACAGCGGCAAACTTGGACGATGTGCGCTGTTCCCCGATATGAAGATTTTTGACTGTGGTACCACCCCTCCTCCTGGCTTGACAGCTGGGAAAGGTCCCATCCTCAGTCGTGTCCATGTTAACCCCATCAGCCTCATCGGCTGCATCCTCGTCCAGGTCCTCGTTGGCTACATCCTTGTCAGCTACGTCCTCGCCCGCATCCTTGTTGGCAGGGTCCTTGTAGGCTGCATCCCTGCCTCCATCCTGGCCCTCATTGGCTGCACCCTTGTCCTCGCTTGCGTACTTGTGCTCACTGGCATCAATTTTCCCACTGTAGTAGTGGGTAGTGCCCCACTACTACTAGTAGATCATGTGACTGTTCCATAGGATTACCTTTTGTGTAGATAGCTTATGAGACTTCAGCTTGTCACACCACCCAAGACCACTGAGGCACCCAGTAGGGACCCTAGTCCCTACTACACCTGGTGATGAGAGTGTGATTCATCTCACCCTTGCTTTTCTCACCATTCTCTTCTTTTTTTGAGCTTTTTTACCTGTTTTCACAGGCCTACGATTTTTTTCACATGGTCTCACCACTCAGTTTCAGGACAACCCCCATTTTTTGTCCATGCCCCGACACACGGCCACCCGTATCTTCATTAGATAGCCCACAAGCCCTCGCATCTCACAAAGTACCGCTGCCACCCTTTTTTCAAGGCAAAACGGCCAACCAGTGTACCGCCACATCATCATGTTCAAGCCATAGTTTTCATTGTTCACCCCCAAGATGTATCTGTTAGAGCCCCCCTGTCCACATTCAGCATTCCCAAGCCCCAAGTAACACCGCGTTACATCAGACGCGTTGTAGTGGCGAGGTTGGGGTGGCTGCGGAATAAAGATCCTAACCTGGGGGTGTCAGCGTAGAAGTGACTGGGAATAGTTTAGCAAGCTTCAAAGAAATGATAAGAAACTAATAGTAAAAAGCCGCCACATAATACTACTGATAACTAACAAGATCGGTCAAAGCCGACGAAGCCGACGATGTCGGGTACAGCGGGTCAGGTGTCGGGTGATGAGAGATGTAGAAATAAAGACGGTAGAATGATGGGGAGAGTGTCGAGGAAACTGATGAGCAATATGTGTGATGGATTTTACTGAGAGACTGATTCTCAGAGAGAGGAAATGGGGGAACTTATTTCTTATTTTGACATGGCACTTGGGCACCGTTTTTATACTACAAAATTCTCTATCTAGATTTGGATGAGAGTCCTCGGCCGATGAGAGAGAACAAAGAGAAATAGAAATGGGGAAATGAGAAGAGGGTTGCAATGTGACGGTGACAGGAAAATAGAGGGGAAAGTAAATATCCACGAAAACAATCTAAAGATTCATACCTATCTCCGAAAGGATGAAGGGATGCGTATATAAGACAAGTCCGAAGTTGGGAATTGAGTCCGATGAGATCCGTCTGCGATAATTGGGATTCCGTGAGTTTAGGAGGTGGATCGACCAGGTATGTGAGCGCCGGTGCTAGTTGGTATGCATCGGGTTACGTTGGGTTCGAGTGTGGATTGCTAGAGACGTTGGGTTCAAGCGGATTCGTGAGATATCGAGTTTATGGCCTCAGAGGGTCGAGGACCCTCTACAGCATGTCTGCACGGCCAGCATACCTTTTCCATGCCACCTCAATTCACACCGCGTTTTTACAGCCCCCAAGTTACACACATGCTCGATGTGCCTCTTTTACCAATGACCCACGTCCTAGAGCCCCACGTACCCCCGTGTACGCCCCACACAAGCCGACCCCACCATTTTAGAGCCCTCACAGCTCACCATGTCAGCTTTGTTAGCACCCCGTTCTCGTCTGTTGAAGCCCCACACATACCCATTAACACCCCCATGCCCTTGTTCAATGTACCAGAGCCCTCCGCTCCCGTTCGTTGTCCCAAATGAACGGTCGCTGGCCTTTATGGCCACCACCACGTCACCACGCTCTCATACCCCATTTTAGCATAACTAAGCCCTCTAGCCTATGCACAAACCCTCATTTGATGTACCAAACGTCCCCGTTTGCTCACACCATCCCAAACAAATGCTTGCCGGCCTTTATGGCCACCCCACAGACCCGCCGCACAACCATTAGCCGACCCCCAGTTTTTCGTCACCCACCCATGTGAATGTACTCGTCAAACTCTGTGCAACCTCATTCCATGACCTAGAGTATTTAGTATCCCTTTGCCACCCCACATGAGCCACCTCCACTGTTTTCGAAACCCTCGCCATTTTTCCACATTGCCATAGGTTCACCCCTGGTTTTTCATAGTTCCCCACCTCACATCCACCCATTCAATTACCTACAGCCTCGTTTGACACCCAAGGACCTACTGACCCCATGTTCACCTGCCCAGTCATCTTTGTACCCCCACCTTTGCCACACCATGCTATGAATTCTCCCACATCTTTTTGAGAGTTATGCTCTGAGCACAGGCGATTCGGTCGACGAACGGTATCTTGAGCTGGTGGTTGCATCCACCGGGGGGCATACCTGTTGGCAGCATTTCATAAGTCCTCGATGGAGTTGGAGTTTTGAGTTGGAGTTTGGGAGTTTTTGTGAGTGTTGGTTTTTTGGCTCCACAGTGGTGAGGACACCACTGTTTTTTTCGAGGGGGGTACATGTAGTAGTGGGTAGTGCCCCACTACTACTAGTAGATCATGTGACTGTTCCATAGGATTACCTTTTGTGTAGATAGCTTATGAGACTTCAGTTTGTCACACCACCTGAGACCACTGAGGCACCTAGTAGGGACCCTAGTCCCTACTACACCGCTCGCATCATCCTCATTCTCCCTCGCATCTGCTCAGTCTTCATCCCCTGCACTTGCATTTGCATCGTCAACCTCCCCCTTGTCTCCACTAGGGGTGTTCTGGGGAGTGCTGGCAACTGCGGCCGATCCAACACTTACGGTGGAGTAGTGGGACCTGGCCAGTCATGGGACCGGGTTCCCACGGTTGACCTAGTTAGTAGCCTTCCCGATGTAGTAGTCAGTCCATCATCATTCTATCCATCCAGTCCTTCCTCTCGAGTCCTGCATGAGCCCCAGAGAGGTACCTCGGTACCTCTCCATCGTGGTGATGAGAGTGTGATTGACCCATGGATATCTTTTCTTTTGTCTCTCAGCTTTTTTTTTTTTTTTTTACCACTTTTTCTCACGAGACGACCTTTTTTCGGCCTCATCACCCCTGCTGCACGACAGCGCATTTTCTCTTCATTCACGCCGTACTTCAGTCATGTTACCCCCTGGCACCCTCGCTCAGTCCACCAGGGCCCCGTGTCGACCATCGTTGACCCAGAAACGCGGACTCAACCCTTTTTGAGCACCCAAAAGCCCCAGGCCATGCCACCCACGTTCATGCCCCATTTCCTCTTCTCAGACCAAGGACGGCCTCTCAAGATTTCCTTCAACATCTTATGGCCCCCATTCTGCCCCACGTCATCCCAGGAACACCATTGACGTCCATTTTTGACACCCAATGGCCACCCACATCACCACCTTTCAACCCCCCCATATTTTAGCATTCCCCGGCCTACTCGTAATCCATCCAGGCCCCCACGTTCACGCTCGACAACCTGGTGCCCACCTTCTGCTCGAAAGAATCCCCCATTGCCATCCATTTTGGATGCCCAAGCGCCTGCCACGTCACCACCTTCAACCCCCTGCTTTTCGTATGTTCCGTTCCCAACCCATGTTCATTCAACCCCCTGTGCCCTCGTTCCATCCACCAGGGCCCTCATTGTCCCAGACGAGCCCCCACCATCGTTTTCGGATGCCCAAGCCACATGCCACGTCACCTCGCATGGCCCCATTCTGCCAGCACCACTGGCCCTGGGCCAACTCGCCAAACTTGCGGCCCACCCATTTGCAACCCAAGAACACCTGTGCCCATCACCACCCCACATTCCCACCACTTTTCAGGCCCCACAGCATTTCACCACCCACAGACCAGCTTCGTGCACCATACCTGGCACCAGCTGCCCTTGTTCAACTCCCCGCAGCCACGTTCTTGACCCTGGTGCTGCCTGGGACCCATAGGAAGCCAAACGAGTCACCCCAGCCCCCCACACACCCTCGTTCAGTCATGTACCACCCCGCTAGGAAACCCAACAGCATAAGGTACCCCATGCCAACCCGAACAAACCGCCGTGATCCCTTCGCATGATACCCCAACCCCCTTCATGTCGAGATACTATGCCCTCATTAGTGCAACCCTATGCTCCATCATTTATCATAGCTTTTATCACAGTCTCATCCCCCATTCCCCCCACCACTGGATGCCAATTGGAGTCTATCTACGAGCCATCACTACACTCTGTTCATACACCTGTTCACCTAGTTTCCACCAACACTGTTATGTTTTTGATCACCAGAACTTGCATGCTGCACTGAGTACTTGCCAGGACACGTCGAGCGATTTTGGATCTTGTATTGTAAACCCTAACCCTTGCAAGGAAGGCATTTGGAGAGTTTGAGTTTGAGAGAGGAGTTCTATAGAGTTTGGTCATCTACCACCTCCTGCATGAGGATGACTTCCTGCTTCACAATATAAGGCCCCAGCCTTGAGTCAAGGCATTCTGAGGGACTGGGAGTTGTGGCTTTAGAGTTTTTGGTCAGTTTCTGTTTGTTTTGTGTTCTTTTCTGTAGCAGTTGGCAATGAGGGCGTCGCCATGAGGAAAAAGGACACTTGGAGAAGTGGGACCTGGCCAGTCACATGACCGGGTTCCCATGGTTGACCTAGTTAGTAGCCTTCCCGATGTAGTAGTCAGTCCATCATCATTCTATCCATCCAGTCCTTCCTCTCGAGTCCTGCATGAGCCCCCGGAGAGGTACCTCGGTACCTCTCCAATGGCACTGCTTGCAGAAGTCGCTGTGGTTGTGGATGTGGCCACAGATCTGCGGCCATGTACCAGGGCGCTGAGTGGGGCAGTTTTGGGAAGGGCAAGGTCTTTGGAAGTGGAGCGATTGCATCTGGGTGGAGCGACTGTGATCCCACTTTCATCGAGGTGTCGTTCAGTTCTTTAGATGTGTAGTTGGTCAGTACATACAACAAAAGAGGAGGGGCACTAACTGGGAAATGGCAGGGGGCTTCCCCTTCGTGTTTGCCACTAAATCCACCGGTAGCCATTGCACTGATGTTAACCTAGCAAAGAAAACTATGTCAGCGAGGTCTGGAAGATAAGGTTGACTATTTTCACTTACTTTTTCTTGCTCGTTTGTCCTTTATGGCCGTCCTCTTCCTGAGGCACATTTGCACTCGCGCTTGCAGGAGCCTTCTTAGAGCCACGGGCTGGCTTGGGTATGGGCATCGAGGAGCTGCAAACCTGGCGGCTCCATGTGGTTTGCTTGCTTGACCTGGTTGTGGGCATGGCGGCATTGTGATGAGAACGGGGCTGAGGGCAATGCGGCCATGTTTGTCTTGTCACGTGACCATACACATCTGTGTTGAATGGTCTGTGCATCAATCATTTTGGGTATATAATTGAGTTTCCACCGCCGTAAACTCTCAGGACACAACCCCAAACAGTAGATATCAATTATATATTATATAATGTATTAAACTGTATAGCCTAAATAGGATGCCTAGGCATTGCTATAAATGGTGATTTAGGGATTCCTGGTGGATTCCTGGTGGAATTCATCAGGACTCCTTGTAAAGTCCTGGTTACAGGTGATTCCTGGTTCTTTCCTGTTACCAGGAATAGTCCTGGTAAAGTCCCAGTCAATCCCTGGGAATTCCTGGTGGATTTTACCAGGATTCCTTGTAAATTTGAGTGGTGGACTCAGAATTTGGCTGGAAGCCATTCCTGGCTAGTCCTGATAAATTCCTGGTAAATTCCTGGTAAATACTCGGTATTCCTGGTTGACTCCAGGAGGATGTGTGGGGGAGTGTAAAGTCCTCCTTTCAGTTTAACTGCCATGTAGTAAATAGTGTGCACAGTTTAACTAAACTCACAGTAACAACTGGGTTGGGTTTAACTGAGCTTTACAGTGAACTGAAGGCCTTAGCACTCCTGCCTCAAGTTTAACTGAACCTACCAGTAATCGCTATGCTGAGTTTAACTGTATCGCAGCAGGCACTGTCTGGGAGTTTAACTTAAGCCCAGCTACTAGTGCAGATAGTACATCTAACTTTCATACCTTAACTGGGGTTGAGTTAACTAAAACCACAGGGACCACTGCAAATCATCCACCCCCATTCACCTCACATCCACACCAAGTGAAGAAAGACCGGGGGTGTAGTGCACCCACTCCCCAGTCACCAGGTGAGTTTCTCACTGGCAATTCCACCAGCCCACCAGCCCAGGCATCCAACGACGCAATCACCCAGCTTTGTGCCCACCACCCACCAACTACACTGCACCGGGCCCGCACCCATTCCTCGTGCTCACACGGCATGCATCAATTGACACATGTCCGGTGTCGCGAGGTCAAAGGGCATGCATTTCTGGTGTCGTGGGTGTGAGACCCGTGGTGTTACGGATCGCTTCTGCAGTGGGCTCCGGCAACAATCAACTTAACTGGGAGGCAGTTTCCAGAGGAGAGAAGAGCAGCTTTCATTGTTGCTTACAGCTAAGACAACACTGCTAAGAGGGTGGGTCAAGGTCTAATGTCATTGCGAGCCGTGGGGGTTACCCAAAACAAGATGAGTCTGCCCCAAGAACGTCAGGAAAAGAAAGAAGAAAAAGTCCGAACCAACAACAAGGACAGTATATATAGTGACTGGTCTTGAGGGGAGGTAAATAGAAATGCAACCATGAAGCTACAACATGTCCAACTACACCATGTGTTCACCATGAAGCGCACATGAGGCGTCCTCATGTTGATGTTCTCGTGATCCAACTGGAGGCCCAGGTGTCATTGAGAATGGAAGAGGTTCGGGTGACTCGGATGATTTGTCATCAGATCATGTGACATGCAGAAATGCCAATTCGGGGTCTACACTTGCTGTTACAGGCAAGTGCACAGTCTGGCAAGTGCAATGCATGGTCGGGTCGAGGATGGGTATCGTCCAGTGTGGGATAGGTGATGAGAGTGTCTTGAGGTAGCGGGGATATAGCAACAAGGTCAGTATGAAGGAAAACAAAGGAATGTTTGGAGGGAAAACCAACTAGGACAGTGGGCTAGTCAAGGTCAGACATGTGAACAGCATAAGCTGTACCGGATGACCATGTCTGTGTCAATGACATATTGAGGGGTGATGTCTTGTCCGGTGTGTAGAACAATGTGGTCCACCTGATGTCAGTATTTGTCCAAGAAAGGGTATTGTTGTAAGTGAGTGTGGGAGGTATCAAGGTTATGGATGGAAAAGGATAAATGAATGTGGGTCCAGGTTTCGAGTCATGGCATGAGTGACAAGCTGTGGGAACAAGTCGTCGGGTACTGCATTGAAGCAGTGTCGTGCGAACAATATATGATAGGGGTTGGTTCACTGTTTGGGAAGTCGTATGGTCTGTAGTCGAAGTCCAAAAGAGTATGCTCCGGCAATGGTTGGATTAGAGAGAACAGTGAAATGTCTCGTGATCGGGGATTGTTCAGAGTTCGCATGCAGGTGAGGAATGTCGTCGGATCGTCAGGGAGGATAATGGTAGGCACGGAATACAAAAGTGGAAACCATATATCCAAGAATGGCAATTGTCAATTACGTGGTGAGATATTGTCGAGGTGGAAGTCGGAAGTATCGATGGCAGAAGGGTTTCGGTACCGATGCCAAAGATAGATCATAACAAGGTAAAAACCGATGAGGAAGGTGATGGCGATGCTGCCAATGATGATTACGGTAATTAGCTGTGTCGGGAGTACAGCCATTGTAAATCGGTTTGTCGTGGGATGAAGTCAACAATATATCAGGGCGAGGGAAAAGACAATAGCAATGATGTCCATCGGCAAGGAGACTATTCAGGTACAACAAGGTCACATGGGATATGTCCATGGTCGGTCTGGATTGTTCTAGAAGAAGGGACAAAAAGAGAACAAGAATAAGAAAATACAAAGATGTCCAAATGAAGAAACAATGATGTTGAAAAGAATACAAAGGACAAAATGAAATGAAAAAAGGAAGGTGTGCAGTGCGGAATCATCATGGTGGGTATCGGAATGGGCATCGGGGTTGGAAGCGGAGTTGGAAACGTAACAGTGGCGAGGGAGATGGTGTGGGCAGGGATTATGTTGGAGAGATGGTGTGGGAAACGAGGGAGTGGGAGGGTGAGGAGATGGCGTGGGCATGGGTGAGGGAGATGGCGTCGGTGTGGACAAGGGAGATGGCGTGGGCAGGGGGAGATGATGGGATGTGAGGGTGGGGAGATGGCGTGGGCTCCGAGAGCGGGCTCCGAGAGCGTGGCATGGGCTCTGAGAGCGTGGCGTGGGCTCCGAGAGCATGGCATGGGTGACAAGAGCGTGGCGTGGACGACGAGGGCATGTCGTGGGCGACGAGGTGTGGCATGGGTGTGGAGAGATGGCGACGAGGACGAGGGACATTGCCGTGTGGTGGAGATCTCGTCGTTCCGTGGGGCCGTCACCATCCTCCTGTCATTTGTGATGATGACGATGGTAGCGGCCGTGGCCGTCGTCTTGTTGCCGTCCTCCCTTCATTGTCATCCGCTCCGATCGGCCACTTTGGGGGGCAATAGCGCACATCATTGTGTGCTGTGATCCCCATTCTGCCGCCATTGTCACCGCCGTTGCCCTGCCACTGCCAGTTGGAAGTGGAGGTCGTCATTGCCATCGTCCTGCAGCTGTTCAGCAGTTGCAATGGGGTGATGGTTGGCAGCAGGTGGTGAGTGCCTGCCGCTGCCATCGTCCCCTCGTGGCCATAGTGGGGACCATTTGGCCCTCATTGTTGCCGCCATTGGATTGATGATGGACGGTGGGTGGAAGGTGTGGTGGGCAATGGGTGGACGATCAGCTGATGGTGTCTGACGAAGTAGTCAGTGGGTGACGAGAAGTGTCAGGCAATAGAGACGTACCTTGGCCGGAGAGTTGGTGCACAACTCCTCCAGCCTCGCTAATGGTCACCGTCATTTCCATTGTCATTGTCACCATTGCTGTCATTGTCATTATTGTTGCTGTCGTTGTCATTGTTGTCATTGTCCCTTCGTCGTCGTGTTGTTTGTTGTTGTTGTGATTTGTGACTGAACACCTTGATCTGGAAACCCGCCGAAGTGAGTGAGAGGATGGGTGGGTGATGAGCGTGCCCGATAACGTGCACGTGGGCAGTGAGTGGGCAGTGAGTGGGTGACGGGTGGGCGATAGGAGCGTACAATCACTTTAGTCCAGACGGAATCTTAAATTTTGACAACTACCCAAATGGTACATTTTGATATCCATTAAATTAAATATTCTCATCCTGTCAAAATTATAAATTTCAGCTTGTCTTGAGGTGATGCCTAAATTTGGACTAGCAAACCTGTGTAAACTCGAATCTAAATTATACTTTCCCTCTACAATTTAGCACTGATGATTATTTTGATTGCAGGAGTGATTTAAAGGCAAGAGAAAATAATTAATTTGGACATTTATTTATTCATGACTTAAATTCAATATCTAGACTTGGCCTAAATTAAAATGTAAAGATTATATTTTTCTGCTAACTTTAGAAATAACTTTAGATCCCGACTAAATGTTGAAAGTCCTAATGTGTAAGTCCACCGGATGAGTGCCAGTCAGTTGAACACGTGACGTGCCTAGTGGGCACAACTTGAACAGCCCCTCCAGGACATCAACAGGGTTGGATGGACCCACATATCAGGTGGGATGCCTACAAAGATGAGGACCTCAGGGTGAATGTCTCAGTAAATATTAGATTTTTGTCTGGACGTGAAAGGGGTCAAAGAGGCCAGACTCGGAACTTCAGAAGGCCACCGTAAAATCCAGATATGAGCCGCCAAAAAGCTGTTTAGGCCAGTGTAATATGCGGACATGAGTGGCATCAGGAAAACGTGGACGAAATGACATGAGATTATAAATGATTAGCAGATAAATTATTTGAATAATATATATAACTATTATACATTGTCTGGTAATGGAAGATATAGGACAGTCGAGTTTGCAGAAACTGCAAAGTGTGCCAGAATGAGTGAAATGACTATGTGGTACAAGACTTGCGAAAATTTGCCAAATATGTAAGTCTAGTAGCTCTCATCATACCTAGCAGAATTAGATACCTGGTAGCATGCATCTGAATTACAATACTTGCTTGGATGGACATCAAACAGAAATATCTATCAGCATTTATAAAAGACAGTAGAGTTTGCAGAAATGGCGAAGTCTGCCAGACGGAGCAAAATGACAATATAATATAAGAGTCGCAGGCAGTGGTTGGCATATTAAGCATGGCAGGCATGATAGGATCTACCTGAATGGCAGTACTTGCCCAGATCAACAAGAAGGACATCAAACAGAAATATCCATCTGCATTTATAAAAGACAGTAGAGTTGGCAGAAATGGCAAAGTCTGCCGGATGGAGCAAAATGACAGTGTAATACAAGAGTCGCACGTAGCGATCGGCATATTAAGTATGACAGGTGTGATAGGTCCCACCTGGCTGGCAGTACTTGCCCAGATCAACAAGGAAGACATGAATCTGAAGACAGTTACCTACCCAGATAATATCAAATAGCATTGGTGAAAAATACAAGCTTGATAGCGTTGATATGAAGCATATTAAGCTGTCAGATGTTGTAAGAATGGCAAATTCGATCAGATACAACTGTATGACATTGCTTGTCCAGATATGTCAGAATGCCGGTTGGGATCAGTTTGCACCTGAACCAGAGATATGGATGAGTTAGCACAAGGCTTACTGTTGCAGGTATTGCGTGGTAAGAACCAGCCGGCTTGGACGAATAGCGTCGGAAGCTTCCTGCAATTCAGCGTCTTCACAGCTGTCATCTGAATGGCACCATAGATGAACAAATGGGATGGATTTCCTGATGTATGCTACATTTGGAATCTTATCAACATATGGTACTACATTGCAAATCTAATCAAATGGTAAAAATTACGTTCACCAGGCCCTATCCCACTAACTGAGGTGATCACTCAGTTGGAGCTGCAACCGCAGCAGCTGCTTGTCTCTGGGCCCTCTTCTCCTTGATCTTTGCGAGAGCGCTATTCTTTGCAAGCGGCCGTTGAGCCGAGGTATAACTTGGAAAGATATGGCTTGTGAGGATGGGCTTGTCATTGGATCCCACTGAGCAGTTGTCAACCTACTCACCGATTCCACCATACCATGAGGTCGTTGACCTCTTCCTTCTCTTCAACGTCCTCGAAAAGTTCCAAAATGCTACTGTAGAAGCGTTCGGAGTCTGTTACCGTGTCGGACCGCGAAAAAACTGCAGAGGAGCTGAGGGCGAACTGAGTCTGGAGCAGATTATATAGCGGGTGATAGAAAAACAGAGGCAGGACCAGACAGACCTGAGTCGCTATGTAAGCGAGTGACGCTGGGGTGACACCTGTCATGCCATGGATTCGTGCATTCCCAGATCGCATGGCCTTGTTCTCCTTGTCAACGGAACTTGGCGACGTGAATACATGCTTATATGCTTGCAATGAGTTGGTAGATAACAGAGCAACGAAACAGAGGATAAAATACAACGCACTGAAATGAGAATCGGACTTCTGAACAAGCCCTTCCACGGGTCCTCCGGATCATAATCGTAACCTGCATATAGGAAGACTGGCCATTGGTCACCGAAAACCACCATCTCTCCACTTCGCAGCTTCTCTTTAACTCTGTATAAATTAGTGTGAGGCAAGGATGAACCTGAAGGATAGATTGGATCCACTTACTCAGCATTGGCCCAATCCAAGCCTGCAGGGCAGAGCAGCGCTCCTGTACGTTCATAGTGGAAACCGCGATCCATCTTGACATTGCGCCCAAGTGGTGGGCTGAGGGTTTGGCCTCGAGGTGTTATCCAATCCAATATAGGACCCTTGAGACTTTTCGTGTCATCAGAGCGGGCGCTTGACACCCCCTTTTGTATCTAAGGACAAAAGCCTTGATCAGCGGCAGAAGGATCTTGTTGACTGGACGTACCATTTCAGCTATACTCCCCATATCTTCCCCATCACTGTTCATGAGACGCTGCTCAAGACCTGGGATCATCTGCAACAATGCCTCAAAAACTCGGTGCTCCCTTCTCTGCCTGTGACGACGAACAATTATGCGCGGTTAAATTAGGGACGGATGATTGAAGCGTGGGAGAGACAAACTCGTAAGTAAAAGCTTCATCCGGCTCTTCCGCCAGTTCTCCCACTTGTAATAGACCGTTGGTGAGAAGGGCCGAAACACTGCATAATGCATGTATGGTCCGGCCAAAGTGACGGCTGTGATGGACTAACGGATTAGCGAGACAGCTGTAAAGAGGGATAAGAGCAGTAAGTTTCCAAATCCAAAAGGTTTGAAAATTCAACACTTACGGGCGTTTTTTTGGCCCAAGTGTAAGGGCGCCCGCCCTTTTACGGCTTGCTGTGGCCTGGGTGTCCTCCTCCTCAGACATTCAATTTGAATCAATAGTCCAGGAAGACTTGAAAGAAGGAAGAGTCGAAAGGGAAAAGATTTGCGAGTTGACGAGTTGACGATACTGCCAGAATTTACTGAATATATACAGCAAAGCTCTCAGGCACCAAGGCTTCTGACTCGACACTGACTCAGAATGACTGGTATTGACTCGATTAGACCAAATGGGACCAAACATAGTCTGAGAATCGGACGGGTATAAATGCATCAGTTGACGGTGCTGGTATGTAGCGGTGACCTACCATACTCTGTGACTCATGCCTTTGATCCATAGTAGTACCAGTAGTTGCATCTATCTCCATCAAATCCGTACTTCGACCAACACTGTCCTCCAATTCAATCACAATAAGGGCTATGGGCTGAAGGTTTGGAAATGGTGTGTCCTGATGCTTCATTAATGTGTTAGAACGCATAAGCTGATTCTTGACAGGCCGGTAAATGCAGACGGCAAACGAGTCCCACCCTCGGAGTTGCCCAATCACCGCCTTTCCCATCGGTTCCACGGTCCATGCTGCATTTGCCCAGTGACCAGAGTCTTAGCCCGAGGGCGGTCCCAATTCATAGAAGCAGCTATCTTGATGGTCAGGACTGGTCGCCTTGCCAGACAGTATGTTGCTTGTTGTGCATGTGGTAGATGCGGATATATGGGTGAGTTTCAGCAGGTTCCGATATTAAGAAAGAAATACTGCCCTTGAGTGGAAGTTCACATTGAACGCCTATATGGCAAGATTGGAGTGCCGGTGCAGTCCTATCCGTCGAGAGGTTGGCATTTCAACATTGTTGAAGTGATGATCATTGATTTCCAGACGCAATACAGATCCTGGAGAACCCTGCGCTCATTAGCGCTGGTCGACAGCGAGTTTACTGAGGTAACAGACATATCTACGCACCTGGAGACCAGGGGTCTTGCCCGGTTTGTCTACTTAGTTGAGAGGCAGCCCAGGTAGAGTAGGATGATAAACATCTAAATATTCCTGTGAAATACCATTTTTACACGGTCTTATAGAAGCTCGGCCATACAATATAACCCATTCTGATGAGCATCTAATTATTCCTGTGAAATACCATTTTTTTCACTGTCTTATAGAAGCTTGGCCATACAATATATCAGCCATTCTGATAAATATTTAATTATTCCTTTGCAATGCCTTTTTTTTTACAACCTTGTAGAACCTTGGCCTATATGGTGGACAGGCCACTATGATAAGCATAAGTCTTATAGAACCTTGACCACACAATATACCAGGCTCCACTCACTTACTCATCGTTTGCTGACCAAGGCCTGCGTACCCCCAGCTTCCCATTTCCACCTGGCGCACAGCCGGTGCTGTGTCCATTGACCGGCGTAGGATGTCGTCAGGTCGAACAGTGGTTGGTGGGGTGGGCGGTGTTTGCCCAGGGCATAACCCATACCTGCAACTTTGGGTGCGGGTGGAGGGTGTCTGTACTAACAATACATTATTCTTATGGTGCGCAACTGACAGTCCACCATGTATTCAAGTTGATTTAAAAGCGACCTTTTCAAACAAACTTTTGTATGCAGGCGTACAGGTATATATTTCAACCAAGTCAACACTGACCACACTTGACCCTCAACCACCACATTCCACCGCTCACTCACCACCAACACCTCCCTTTGCCCAGCCTTTATAACTATGAATTCGTTACCATCGCTTTGGCGCCAACGACTCCTGTCGCCAAGCTTTGATGCAGTAGGACCATTACGCACTGTCCTCTCGCGATATTCGGCTGAGATAGAAGCAGCTAAAGTAAAAAAGCTTTGCTACATGTAAGCGATCATTTCCTGAATCAATCCGCGGACTCACAGCAGTTTTCAGGGAGGGATATCATCGAGGCCACCAACGCCACATGATCCGTGGCTACTGGTTCAGGGACTGGATGAGTTTGACGGTCCATTTAGCGGACAACGAGGGTTCTGGTACCCCAGCAGATCATGATGAGGTATATGTGTATCGGGCGAGAGATATACGAAAATGGAGGCAGCTAAAAAATCCTGGCCTGCGACACCAATTCCGGGAGGAATGTTTTGAGAAGGTCAGTCTCTCATGTTTCAATTATCATTATGCTAAACTTTGTTGTAGGTCAACTGCTAAATATTTTTCTTTACTGGCATTCATGTACACCGTAGATATTCTGGAACTCAAGCACTGGACGCAATAACGAATGGCAATTGATATTGCCACTTGCTGCTATGTTTTATCTATCACACAATTCCCCCCTGTTGCTGACGGGTTGCTTACAGGACCTAGCACTTACCTACTGCTCACAGGATGCTGCAGCCTCAGGAACGACCACACTCGCGACTTCCAGCAAGAATAATGACTTATTGCTTCAAAGGTATGTTTCAGTCCTTGCATGACCTGAGCTAAATATGGCTTCCAGAGTGCCATATCTATCTGTAGATATTCCTAGTGTCAAGAGAAAGAGATAAAATCACTGGGTCTCCGTTCAAGACAAGTCCGTAACGGCGCAAAGCACTCGCATCTCATTTATTTACGAGATTTTATCAGTGCATGTTATGGCACATTTCGCAGCATATGCGGCTAGGTTTCCATCCTGCACGGAGCGCTCTTCGTCCCACGCGAGCTGGCGATGGCCTCAACGACACAGACGAATGTATGTCCAGCGACGGCGGTGGCTTGATAACGGAAGTGACAGCGACAACGACGATATTGAGCGTTGACAGCTGATGGTAGGGATGACAGGGACCACGAGCGGCAAGGACTATTGCAGCAGCATTCTTGCCCAACATTGAGAAATGGTATATTCAAGGCGTGCAGTACATAGTTTTGTTAGAAGCCACAACAAAATTACTATAACTCTAGATGTATCCACAGTGATGGAACCACTGTATCACTGGCAAGGAGTATACTAAGTGCCATGGTAAGACAAGTAAAAAGACGCATAAGTTTCTGTTCAGTAAAAGTAACAGTCCTGAGATTTTGACTTGCATCTGCGGTAGTTCACAAGCAATGTTATATATTGTACATGAGAACTAAATTGGGTGCATAGTGTCCTGGAACAGACGGAAACAAAAATGTTACGTCTCAGGAAAAATAACGAAGTAATACATGGCTTTGGGGGTGACGCCATGATCAAGTCAGGTATCTGCAAATCCTGTTCAAGAAATCAGAGAAGAAAGGAAACTTAGTAGTAGTTGATGCAACGCAAGAGTCATTCTGCTGCCACGATTCAGACTGAGTAGCAGAGTACAACTTCTGTATGACAACATTCAACTTTGCGCCGAAGTGGGTTATCATGGAGTCGATGATGGGAGCCGGGAGATACGGGGGCAGATTACATGCGATAACCTCCCAATGTGAATCCTGCCCATGGAACTGCAGGGGCTCTGGGATACCTAAAAGGGACAACAAGTGAGAACATGCAGCACAGCACCTGTTGGAAACCGCGAAGATGGGGTTCAAATTCTACATGATAAGAAATCAGAGGATGCTATGGTATATTGAGAATAGAGATGTCCTACAGTAAAGCCATCCATGTCGTGAGCTTCAAATGAATTGGAGCGGTGGATAAGGCTGGCCAGGAAGGCTTCACAGTGGGGCATTCCGTGGAAGTTCTTGCCCAACAACATGTCGCCCTTTAGCTGCTTCCCAAAGCTTATGTTCCTCGATATCACTTTCTCAATTGCCAAAATCGCATCCTGCAGACTGCAACTTGAGGAGCCACTAGGACTGGAGGAAGACAAGACTTCTGCAACAACCTCCCGCCAGGAGCATAAAGCCACTTCTGCATGCTGAATGGTAAGAATTTTGAGAGATACACCATGAAACTGAGAGGCAATTCCAATGAGGTTATTCGTGGCCTCAAAATAAACAACCCGTGACCGCAACCAATTAGCGTAAGCATCGCCGACGAGTTCCGAATCCAGCACTTCCTCACCCTCTTCCGCATCTATCCAACCATCAAGCCGCCGAGCACGAGGGTCCACAGGTTGGATCCTAGAAATATGTTCCACAAGAATAGAGGAATAAGCGAAGTCCCAGAGCATAAGAGCACACGTGGTGAAACAATGGACAGCGGCTTCGAAATCCTCCATCTTCTTGTCCGACAAAGGTGTACTTGTGAACTTATCAAGTGCTAGAAGAGAACGATCATAGCACCAGAGGAGATGGCATAGTAATCGGTGGACTTCTTCGCAAGTGTTCATGGTGTAAATGGGGGGAAGGTCTGAATCGGTTGTGTAGTCGACCGCCAACTTCATCAGGTTCGGGATCCCGAGTTTAGAAAGTTTTAGGAAGTATTCATTGAGAGGCTGCGAAAGTGATTCGAGAAAGTCGGCGTCTCGCCTACCCGAAGAGGTCGTTATCGACTGTGGAACTGGAAAAGGACGACGACCGGCTTTGGCCCGGGATGGTGGGACATCAAGGAGACATTTGTAGAACGGCTTGGAACAATCTTCGTGCTGCCACATCCATAGCATTTTCTGGTAGTCCTTCGCAGCCACATATGTGAAGATACCGAGGGTATCTCCACTATTCTGATCCGCTGCGGTGAGGAGTTTAATGACCACAGCTGCATGGGATTGAAATGATTGGGATGTCCTGGTAGAAAGCATGAGAAAATCGAGAAATTGAGAAGCTGGGTTCTTACCAAGTCTCTCTCACATATGGCAATGGGTCGCTTGGGTTGATGCTGCTTGCATCTGGATGAGAAATAGAAATTTTATCACCGCTGTAACCCAAGGCACTCGAGAAATCATTTCGAGTGCATGAATCACTGACTATGGGCGTAAAGCCCTGATCTTGTCCATGACTGCATACAACAAGCTCCATAGTGGGAGAATCCAGTGTTGAAGGCTCCTTCAAGTTCAAGGTCACAGCTGTGAATCTGTGGTGCCTGACCAGAAGGGTGGCCAGCGCCGCCAGCGAGTGACGCTCATCTTGGTTCTGCACTGTGACTGGGCACTGGCCCGGGAGTGAGGCCGTCAATGACGCCTTCCCCATGGATAAGCCAATATCAAACGAAGGATCTTGCAGCGTCTCCAACATGGCTGTGATAGTTCAGAATGTTATCATCTTGTCAGAAAGGTTATCGTCACGGTGATCATTGGGATCAGTCATTTTGGTATGGTTCCAAGTCCAACTGACTTCGGAACTGCAGTGCCAGCCGACTTGGATTAGGACTCGGACTCGGAGGTGGAACTTTAAGTTGGGCCTGCCGGTGAGCCTGAGCATGGCAGTGCGGCAGTACTGCTGGTACTAGTAGTGTTTGCGCCGTCATGACTCAATTAATTGATCATAAATACCTTTAATTGTAGAACCCTGCAACTGAACTTCACTGCCAGTGCTGGTGGCAAGTTCTGCCAGCAGTGAATGCCGGTGTGCGCTGCGCCATGAGACTATTCTTCGGCTTAGGTAAGGGAGGGTGCCGTCGCCTAGTATCATTTGACTTGTTGTAGGTGCACATGATGCCTTCTAACTGCCAGCCCTAAACATGCCTGGCAATAAATATGTGAACTGAAGCTTGGAGTCATGTTTTTTCGCCACCCATCCGAACGTTACATGCACACGTGTACTTCAATTAGTTTTATAGCCCTTTGCCTACTCACATCGTTGTATTAATCATATGCACCGTAGAATTAGTTGCCAAGTTTGTTTCCTTAAAGAAATGATTATAACTTGGGCCACCTGTGAGCTTGACTCACTCAAACTGCCAACACTAGTATTGTATGCCCTTAGGAACATGAATCACAAGCGCACATGCCAATCGTCGAAAAAGCGCCTTTCTGTGCTCTGGATAAAGCAAAACAGTTCTGGAAAGGTCCCAGAAGGCGTCGACTTCTTTCGTCGTCTTTGGAGACTGATGAGGTGCCCCTGGCGGGTTTGGCACCGCAGGCAGCAGACCCAGTGGTTGCAATGGAGGTTCATTATTTTGAGGACGATGAAAGATAACAGCTCATTAAATATTGTCCGTAGATTGGTATTATCCCGGACAATGAAACCAAGCTGATGACCCCCTGATGGAACGTGCGCCATGGACCCGAAGACTCAATCGCCGACCCCCTCACGGTCCAGAGATCCATTGCCGCAACCGCCACCACTTTTACCACCTGCCACCCCTCATCAATTCCATCGAGAATGGCTTCAAGTTCGTCGTTGGGCTCGAGCTCAGGAGCGGTATGCTGTAAGCGGCAATGAGCTGTGGTTTGGATACGGATAGAATATTTGCGGAGCGGAAGTGGAAGGGGATTGAGATGGGATAACTCGTTGTACTCCTCTGGATCGTGCGAACAATTCTGCAGCGTGGTAGAGCCGTGATAGCCCAAATATGTTGCGTACCGTCCTGAACACTTGGCACAGTCGAGGCGAGTGGTATTGGAATGGCGGCGTCCAGAAATCTCAGTCTAGCTTTAATGGTCAGAGATCGTGACTTTGAGCCCGCTGCCGTTTGAGATACCAAATGGAGCGAGATCAACAATATTCTAGCCAGTGGCGAGGATGAAGAATGGTTGGATGAGGATGCCGGATGGAAGCGTACACCTGTGACCATTCTGTATCAGCTTCACCGTGGCGTCTCCCCAGATCCCGACGCCGGTGCTCGAAGCTACATGATTGACGACTTCTATCACGGCAGTCTGGTGTCGGTCATTCGTAAACGCTTTCAGATTCGATGGGAAATCATCGGTATCTTCATTATGAGCCATTCGAACTAAATTGGCAGCCAGGTGAAGTTCCTCGCCCTATGCGTATTCAGAGGGTTGGTTATAAACAGGCTAAGCATAATATTATTATGACAACAAATGTCCTGATCTAGAATACCGTTTCTTGTAGATTGGGATGCTTCAGCTTCATATCTCTGGAATCGGTTTTATTCGGGCATTGGCACGACATTCCCTTTCTCACGGTAAACTCAAACATATCCAACAGGCTGTTCAAGTTCTCGCTTTCTCCCACACCATGTCAGACCTTCATGCAACATTTAGGACGCTCACCACCCTCCTCAGGCATCTCCAACAACGATCCTCCGCTGCTACGTCTTCAACCGCCGCTGCTACGTCTTCAACCGCCGCTGCTACGTCTTCATCATCAAAGTACCAACTCAAGCCAATCGTTCAGGTGACCGAGAGCCACCAGCAACTTCAAGATGGAGAACAGGAACAACTACGATGCGGGACCACACTAGCAACACTGCTAGTCTGAATGCATGAAGTTGTTGCCATAGCTTCAAGCGCCGACCTTTCTGTTCGCGAGCCTGAGGGTAGTACTTTTACCACCACTACCCCAACATTCTTCGCAACGGTGAACCCCAGGGTCGTGAAGTTAAGGTCAGATCCAACCAATGCCCAGACATTCAAAGGGAAAAGTCCCTGTTTTATTCATCCAGAGCCAACTGGCATCGACCTGCGCAACCCTCTGCCCTACGTGAGAGAGACTTGGTAAGTAGCAGTGTCTCAATTTCTCAATTTCTCATGATTTGTATTAGGACATCGCAAACAGTTTAATCCCACGCAGCCTCTGTGATCGACCTACTAAATGGAGTGGATCAGAATAACGCAGACACCCTTGGTATCTTCACGTATGTCGCTGCAAAGTCCTATGAAAAGATGCTCTCGAGGTGGGAGAACCCAGAATATTCCGCCCCATTCTTCAAATGCCTTCTTGATATCTCACCATCCTGGGCCAGAGCCGAGGGTGCCGGTGGTCGTCTTTTTCCAGATCCACAGTCGATAAATACCTCTTCGGGGAAGCGCGACGCAGACTTCCTCAAATCGCTTTCGCAGCCTCTGAATGAACACTTCCTGAAACTTTCTAAACTCGGGATCCCGAACCTGATGAAGTTGGCGGTCGAATATACGACCGATTCAGACCTTCCCCCCATTTACACTATGAACATTCATACGAAGCACAGGGAGACTAAAAGACTCATTCGGTGATCTCTCCTCTCCCACACTCACATAGCTAACCTACTCCAACGCAGTACGCCTCCTCCCTTCACCCTCCGCTCACCCACGCTGGGACACCTCCCCGTCACACCTATGTATGAGCAATCTCGACCCCCTCAACCTAGTCTCACACCCGGCAATCAACCCTCAACCCACACAACTTCTCACCCTCGAGTTCTCATTCGGATCCCCCTCTTCCGCTTCTCCTCCCTGTGACAGCCCCCCTCCGTGCATGTCCGCTCAGGCAGCCGGGCACTTAGCTGGTCTAGACCACCCGTTTATCCACCACACCAGTCTCAGACAATGGGCCCCCTCGTACGTCATGTCAGGCGATTAAAACAGCATGGATATGCTGGAGCCACGGGGGACTTACTCCGTCATGGTTGCACTCGCAAACCAGAGGCACGGGTTCCGGGAAGGTTCCCGTTTCGTATATACTTCGCGCTTGTATGTAAGAGGGACAATAATATGACTCAAAAAAAAAGCATTCATGATGATATTGACCTTAACGAATCCACGCACACTATTTGTCCGACAGTTATCATGGATGATTAAGTCAGAAATCAAATCAATTTTCAACATTTCCCGCCAGTTAAAGTAAGTATGTTAAATATGCTTCACATCATACCGTGAAACATCAACAACAATTTCACCAAGATTGCGCTTCCGCAGGCAATCATTTTTTTGTCGCTGGTGAAGAAATAGAGAGTACGTCAAATTCATTTTTTCTTATGAGCGACTTGTGAATGACAGTGGTAATCCCTCCCCGCTGCCTCGACTTTCGGGCAAGGACGCCCTCACGAGTCGGATATCACCCATCGATTCCTCCCTCCCAACCCCGCTCTCATCTATAAGAAGCCACTACCGAGCATGTCATCAGCATTCCGTTCTAAAACCCAGCCACTCGGCGATGAGTGATGCATGAGCGCAAGTCCCGAAACAAGTAGCCATGTGGTCAGGACCACCGAGGAGGATTTCGATAGCAAGGGCATGGGTGTAGGAGCACGTATCTTGGGCGATGGAGGGAAGAAGTGCTTGAGGGAAAGTGCGTGTGAAGTGTGAGGTGGGGATTGAGAGAGGGAGGGAACTGGAGATGACTTCCACCAGCCCCAGGCGTGCTGGTTGAAAGTGAAGGTGAAAATTGGAGATTAAATGGTTATTGGACGACTTACCTGAGCTGCCCCGCTGATAGATTTTATTCTGGTCAGGTCTGTTTCCTCATCTCAGCATAGCCGTCTCGGTGATCCTTTCCCAAAAGACCCTTAGTGATGGACTCCAGTTGGCTCATATCTCATCGGCACCAAGCGACTGTTTCCAAGCACAAATGACGTGCAGAGTGTACAAGTTGGTGTGAACGATGCAACTTTTTTGGTACTGTGTTTTGTACACAGGCACAAACGATGCACAGGTATATTCAACCAAGTCAACACTGACCACACTTGACCCTCAACCGTCACATCCCACTGCTCGCTCACCACCAACACCTTCCCTTGCTCAGTTTTTACAACTGTGAACTCGTTACCATCGCTCTGGCGCTGACGACAACTGTTGCCAACCTTCAATGCAGTAAGACCATTGCTCACGGCCCCTGGCCCAGATAAAAGCGGCTGAAGTAAAAAACCTTTGTTACGTGTAAGCGATCATTTCCTGAATCCATCCACGGACTTACAGCAGTTTTCAGGGAGGGATATCATCGCGGCCACCGACACCACACGATCCGTGGCTACTCGTTCCTGGACTGGATGAGTTTGACGGTCCATTTAGCGGACCAGAAGGGTTTTAGTAACCCAGCCGACGAAATATTTATCTATGGGGTGAGGGAAGTCGAGAAGTGGAGTGAGCTAAAAAAACCTGGCCTACGACATTGATTCCGGGAGGAATGTTTTGCGAAGGTCAGTCTCTCATGTTTCAATTATCATCATGCTAAACTTTGTTGTAGGTCAACCGCTAATTTTTTTCTTTACTGGCATTCATGTACACCGTAGATATTCCGGAACTCAAGCACTGGACGCGATAACGAATGGCAATTGATATTCCCGCTCAGAGATAAAATCATTGGGTCTCCGTTCAAGACAAGTTCGTAACGGCGCAAAGCGCTCGCATCTCAGTACGAGCAATCAAGAAAGTAAACTATCTGATAAGGAAATATAAGACACTCTGCAGAGCGAGTAAAATGACAGCAACAAAGGAGTTGCCAGACATTGTGGAAATTGTCACTGACGACGGCAAATATGTTCTCTTCTGGTCAAACCACCTTGGCGTACCGCCTGCTCTATCGTGGTGCTCTCTCTCTCCCAGACTCCAATCTCCTCCTGGACAGTCTCACCTTTTCAGCCCCAAGCGCTGGCCTCAATCTCCTCCAGAACCCACTCGCCCTCGCCCTTGAGAGTATGTGTGGCCGACCTTGTCTGTCTTTTGTACGCGTCGAGAAGATGCAGGATCTCTGGATGGATTTCAGTGGGGACGTTCACATGTAAGCCCGCCCTCGTTGTGCTGCTGGAAACTCATGCCAAATGGAATCACAACAATTTCTGCATCATCTAGGGACATCCACCCACACGCAATCCTCTCCCATATCTACTTTGAAAACACGTTCTGTCTATTACCGTGCAAGTCCCTGTCCACTCAGGACAGGCACAGCGAAGTCGGCATCAGAGTCGCACTCGGCGATGCTACCACCACCTCCAGTGTGTTTCATTATCCACGCCTGGGTCCCCATGCTACCTGCATTCATTGTCTGCCCCCACAGCATCACCTGGAACAACAGAGATCATAATATACACACGACTTGCCCCTTCCTCCCCACAAAATATACAGCCACCAGTGCACTGGAACTCTGCATGGCGCGCATAACACCCGATCCACCACCTCTGCACGTCCGTCTTCCGCGGCCCGACGATCCAACACTGTTACGGATCGCTTCTGCAGCGGGCTCCGGCAACAATCAACTTAACAGGGGATCGGCTTCCAGAGGGGAGAACAGCAGCTTTCATTGTTGCTTACAGCTAAGACAACACTGCTAACAGGGGGGGTCAAGGTCTAGTGTCATTGCGAGCCGTGGGGGTTACCCAAAACAAGATGAGTCTGCCCCAAGAACCAGACTAAACGTAAAGAAAGGAAAAGAAGAAAAAGTCCGAACCAACAACAAGGACAGTAGATATAGTGAATGGACTTGAGGGGAGGTAAATGGGAATCCAACCATGAAGCTACAACATGTCCAACTACACCATGTTTTCACCATGAGGCGGACATGAGGCGTCCTCATGTCGATGTTCTCGCGATCCAACTGGAGGCCCAGGTGTCATTGAGGAATAGAGGGGGTCCGGATGACTCGGATGATTTGTCATCGGATCATGTGATGTGCAGAATTGCCTATTTGGGGTCTACACTTGCTGTAACAGGCAAGTGCGCAGTCTGGCAAGTGCATTGCACGGTCGGGTCGAAGATGGGTATCGTCCAGTGTAGGATTGGTGATGAGAGTGTCTTGAGGTAGCGGGGACATAGCGAAAGGTCGATATAAAGGAAGACAAAGGAATGTATGGAGGGAAAACCAACTAGGATGGTGGGATAGTCGAGGTCAGACATGTGAACAGCATAAGCTGTACCGGATGATGATGTCTGTGTCGATGACGTATCGAGGAGCAATGTCTTGTCCTGTCTGTGGAACAATGCAATCCACCTGATGTCGGTATTCGTCCAAGAAAGGGTATCATTGTAAACGAGTGTGGGAGGTATCAAGATGAAAGATGGAAAAGGATAAATGAATGTGGGTCCAGGTTTCAAGTCATGGCATGAGTGACAAGCTGTGGGAACAAGTCATCGGGTACTGCATTGAAGCGGTGTCGTGCGAACAATATACGATAGGGGTTGGTTCACTGTTTGGGAAGTCGTATGGTCTGTGGTTGAAGTCCAAAAGAGTATGCTCCGGCGATGGTCGGATTAGAGAGAACAGTGAAATGTCTTGTGATCGGGGATTGTTCAGAGTTCGCATGCAGGTGAGGAATGTCATCGGATCGTCAGGGAGGATAATGGTGGGCACAGGGTACGAATATGGAAACCAAATATCCGGGAATGGCAATTGTCAATTACGTGTCGATATATTGTTGAGGTGGAAGTCAGAAGTATCAATGGTGGAAGGGTTTCGGTGCCGATGCCAAAGATAGATCATAACAAGGTAGAAACCGATCAGGAAGGTGATGGCAATGCTGCCAATAACAATTACAGTAATGAGCTGTGTCGGGAGTACAGCCATTGTGATCGGTTTGTCGTGGGATAGCGTAAACAAGATATCGAAGGGAAAAGACAATGTCGGTGACGTCCATCGGCAAGGAGACTATTCGGGTACAACAAGGTCACGTGGGAGATGTCCATGGTCGGTCTGGATTGTTCTAGAAGAAGAAAGGAAGAAAAGAGAACAAGGACAAGAATAAACAGCAAGGTCCAAAAGAAGACAAAAGGTAAAGGGGAACGAAAAAGGAAGGTATGGTAAAGTGGAATCGTCATCGTGGGTA
Source organism: Hygrocybe punicea (assembly GCA_963556145.1). Lineage (NCBI taxonomy): Eukaryota > Fungi > Basidiomycota > Agaricomycetes > Agaricales > Hygrophoraceae > Hygrocybe > Hygrocybe punicea. The sequence continues at coordinate 543,262 of OY744468.1, read as the reverse complement.
GCGGAGTCGGAATCGGAGTTGCGGAGTTGAAAAATGTAACAATACCCCCGGAACAAGGGGAATCGTCCCGATTAACCGGAAGAACAAAGAACAAGGGAAACAAAGAACAAGGAAAAAAATACAAGGAAAGAACAGACAGTTTAACGACATGATCAAGGTCGGCAAGAAATCAAAGACATGAAGAAGGAAAAAATGTCAGTCCAAAGGTCATTGAATCATGAAGACGTTACTGAGTTACAAGGGTTTCAAAAGAAATATATCTGGGTTCGTCCAATTGTATTTTGTCATTTTTTGTCATTTTCAATAATCAGGGGTTGTTGTTTCTTTGTCATTAAATCGTCAAGGGTGTCGGGGTTGGAAGGAGTGAGGGGTTGTCGGGGTCCAGGTGGTTATTCAAGGTATGTCGTAGTTTGATAACATTTCGGTTATGTCGTCGGTCTGAAGGGGAGTAGGTGGTCGGCGTTTTGGGGATGAGGGGAGTTCTGGATGTCAGAAGTTTATAGTCATTACGGACACTCGAATGAACATAGATTTATATCGTTTCGGATATCGGTGTTGTTGACTGATCGTGGATTTCCTACACTCAAATGGTGTGCGAGATTTCTTCATATTCCATGAATGCAACAGGGTTTGGTGTCGGTCAGAAGATGTTTGGGGAATTCGGGATAGGGAAGGTGAAAGAGTTGCCAGTTCCAAGTTATACATTGGCAAAGGGTTTCGGATGGGGATTCATTCTTCACTGTTTCTTTTTCTGGTGCATTTACTGCCATACTGGTCAGTAGCACATCGGGTTCCTTTCCTATGTGGGATCGGAGGTCATTGGTTTGATAACCAGTATCCTTCTGGTTCAGTTCTGGTGTCCATAGACATCAAGGTTTGTTCTACGGCTTATAGCGATCATGCATGCGTCTGGGGGTCATAGATTTTATATCGTTTCGGATATTCATCTCTTATTTATATAGCTGGTGAGAGAACCTGCTGCTTCATCTCTTATTTGTATAGCTGGTGAGAGAACCTGCTACATGTTTCTCTATGGTCATGTTCCATCTGTCCGTTCCATTTCTGTTTTGTCTCTTCTGTTTCTGGGTATTCTGTTTCTTCTTCTGGGTGTTTTCGTTGGTGTAAATAATGTCGAGGTCGTTTACATACAAGGGAAAAGTCCATTCTATGAATCATACATGACAGGGGTGTATCCTTTCACAAACAACATCAATCTCCAATCCAATCCATGGATGTCATTCTCCTTCCCCTTCACCATACGCTCATGCATTGCACGAAATAAAGCATGACGATGATAATTGGGTTCTTTGGTCCCATGTCTCGAGCGTTTGTTCTGCATGTTATGGCCGTCAGAACGGTGTGCACGGTCGAGTTTCTTTTTCTGGGATTGGGGAAGAAGTGGAGAGCGGCGACGTGACTGGGTTTGGAGCGAGACAAGAGGTGGAGAATACAACCATGCTCGGTATTCATCATCCATCTCTATATGCAGTCGGTGGGTTACTTTTCGAGGGGGTGTCGGAAGATCAGTGAGACTGTCCATGTACGCATCAAAGTCATCAATGGGGGGAGTCAGATGTTCTTCACCGCAAATGTTCACTGCACCAAAATATAGCTCATTGTCCAGATCATCGAAGATAAAGGGTACGTCGAGACTCATCGTCGATGTCGACGGTGGGGATGGTGTCGAGGATGCTGGACAACACGTGTGTCGTGATGATTCTGGGGTACGGGTGCAAGACGAGGAGCGGGGATGCGAACAACAAGTCGATGGAATGGTACGTCAAAGTCGAGGAGAACTTGTAATTCGTGGATGAGGGTCTGGATGCGATGATTTCTTTGTGCGGTAGGCCGTAGACGGTTACGAAGTCGATGTAGTTCCTGTAAGATAGGACCAAGGAAAATATCGTGGATGGTGACCAGGTGGGGGATGCGAGGATCGTTCCAACTAATATAGTCGACCCAGTCGTCAGGACGGTCGAGCAAACACCAAACGTAGGGGTCACTCCAGGACCGGCGGTCAGGCCATGGGTACGGATGGTCTGGGGGGCAAAGGTTGGCCAGGGTGACGACAGGTGGGTGGTTTAAAGAAGTTTTCCATCTTCGGTGATTACCATGCCTCATTGTCAGCATCATGTCGGAGTTTCCAGTGATCGGTCCATGTACCAGAGTCTTGGTTGCCTCGTGGATTCGTATGTATGATCGGGGATCAAACTTCTAGAAAAGAGGGTGTGTAGCGGGATATCACCTGATATGCCGATCCGCGCTATCCAAATCGGTAAGGAGTGGCGTTTTGTATGTGTTCCGTTCATGACAATCATTATAGTCTTGGTGGTTCGTTCATCCATGTCAAACAAAGAGGGTCCCCTTTCATCTGTTCCCAGACTACTAAGATCAACCACTTCTCTTTGTCACATGTACAGGTCATTACAGGGTTCGGGGTGTCATTTGCATACTGGCTTTCTCTGGGCTTTCTGCATTTGATGAGGAGATGGGGGGGGAGGAGGTGAAAGGAAGGGTAGGAAGGCGGTTTGAAGGATTTATTGATTTCGGTTTGTCTAGGGCGAGGGAGTCGTAATATGTCTGGTACAACCAAAACATATTTGATTCATGAAGGTGAGATACCTAGGGCAATTGGTTTGTCTAGCAGTGTCCTTCTGCATCTGGGGCAATGACAAGTCTTGTCCATTGCATCATTTCATGTCGTAATTATCGTATTGAAGTAGCGGAATGACGGTGGTGACGTTAGTCAGGGGTTTATTTCGATTCGGGTTCCAGGTTTGGGCTTGAGCAATTATTATGGATAAACCATAAATAATTCGCAGGGCGGCAGTCTTGAGGTTGACCATTCGGAGTATTCAACAATCATTCGGGGTCCGGGTGGCTAGTGTACATCAACAGATTTCAGGTCTGCATCAGTAACAGGCTAGCATCGTTCGTTCGTCCATTCGTGTGGGGTCAGGGTTGAGGGATGAATAAAGTCGAGAGGAGGAGGAGAGGGAGAGGGTGTAGGGGAGGACGAGGGAGAGATTCGGGAGAGAGGAGGGGGTTCGTTCGTTCATGTCGAAAGTTGAATGTCGGGGGAGTTGGGAAACGTTTAGTCTTTTGTTACGGATCGCTTCTGCAGCGGGCTCCGGCAACAATCAACTTAACAGGGGATCGGCTTCCAGAGGGGAGAACAGCAGCTTTCATTGTTGCTTACAGCTAAGACAACACTGCTAACAGGGGGGGTCAAGGTCTAGTGTCATTGCGAGCCGTGGGGGTTACCCAAAACAAGATGAGTCTGCCCCAAGAACCAGACTAAACGTAAAGAAAGGAAAAGAAGAAAAAGTCCGAACCAACAACAAGGACAGTAGATATAGTGAATGGACTTGAGGGGAGGTAAATGGGAATCCAACCATGAAGCTACAACATGTCCAACTACACCATGTTTTCACCATGAGGCGGACATGAGGCGTCCTCATGTCGATGTTCTCGCGATCCAACTGGAGGCCCAGGTGTCATTGAGGAATAGAGGGGGTCCGGATGACTCGGATGATTTGTCATCGGATCATGTGATGTGCAGAATTGCCTATTTGGGGTCTACACTTGCTGTAACAGGCAAGTGCGCAGTCTGGCAAGTGCATTGCACGGTCGGGTCGAAGATGGGTATCGTCCAGTGTAGGATTGGTGATGAGAGTGTCTTGAGGTAGCGGGGACATAGCGAAAGGTCGATATAAAGGAAGACAAAGGAATGTATGGAGGGAAAACCAACTAGGATGGTGGGATAGTCGAGGTCAGACATGTGAACAGCATAAGCTGTACCGGATGATGATGTCTGTGTCGATGACGTATCGAGGAGCAATGTCTTGTCCTGTCTGTGGAACAATGCAATCCACCTGATGTCGGTATTCGTCCAAGAAAGGGTATCATTGTAAACGAGTGTGGGAGGTATCAAGATGAAAGATGGAAAAGGATAAATGAATGTGGGTCCAGGTTTCAAGTCATGGCATGAGTGACAAGCTGTGGGAACAAGTCATCGGGTACTGCATTGAAGCGGTGTCGTGCGAACAATATACGATAGGGGTTGGTTCACTGTTTGGGAAGTCGTATGGTCTGTGGTTGAAGTCCAAAAGAGTATGCTCCGGCGATGGTCGGATTAGAGAGAACAGTGAAATGTCTTGTGATCGGGGATTGTTCAGAGTTCGCATGCAGGTGAGGAATGTCATCGGATCGTCAGGGAGGATAATGGTGGGCACAGGGTACGAATATGGAAACCAAATATCCGGGAATGGCAATTGTCAATTACGTGTCGATATATTGTTGAGGTGGAAGTCAGAAGTATCAATGGTGGAAGGGTTTCGGTGCCGATGCCAAAGATAGATCATAACAAGGTAGAAACCGATCAGGAAGGTGATGGCAATGCTGCCAATAACAATTACAGTAATGAGCTGTGTCGGGAGTACAGCCATTGTGATCGGTTTGTCGTGGGATAGCGTAAACAAGATATCGAAGGGAAAAGACAATGTCGGTGACGTCCATCGGCAAGGAGACTATTCGGGTACAACAAGGTCACGTGGGAGATGTCCATGGTCGGTCTGGATTGTTCTAGAAGAAGAAAGGAAGAAAAGAGAACAAGGACAAGAATAAACAGCAAGGTCCAAAAGAAGACAAAAGGTAAAGGGGAACGAAAAAGGAAGGTATGGTAAAGTGGAATCGTCATCGTGGGTAGCGGAGTCGGAATCGGAGTTGCGGAGTTGAAAAATGTAACAAACACCGCATCGTCCACCTCTCACCTTTGGGGACGCCGCAGTCAAGCGCAGACGGCTGGGAGATGTGGCGAATGGAAATACGGGTGAGAGTGGAAGCTGTGGACGTGTGGTGCGTGAGCAAACCGGCGTTGCACGGCTCGGAAGCGGTGTGCGGGTGGGTGTGCGGGTGGGTGTGGGCGCAGATGCGGTATTCAAGGTGCCGGTGGTGCCCACGAGAGGCAACGCTCGCGTTGGTGTGACAGGGATGAGCATAGCTCAAACTCGAGCACGAGGTGGGTGAGGAATGCTGATGAGGAGATTGAGACGGCGAATAAGAGCGTGCGTGCTTTCCCGTTGCTCCGGCTGCTT